>VXAX01008709.1:120686-157305 GCA_013399835.1 Leptocoma aspasia
ATTCTATTCTATTCTATTCTATTCTATTCTATTCTATATATTATTATGTTATTATAATAAAAATATTCCATATTTTTATTTCCATAAAAAATGGAATAAACCCAAGTCCAACACTCCGTACTTCACACCTACCTCCTCTCTGATTTTTCTCTCAGCCTCCTCCTGCTTCTTCTTCTGCTCCTCTTCCTCCAGGATTTTCCGGCGCTCCTCCCGCCTTTTCTTCAGCTCGTCCAGCTCTGCTGCCGCCTCCTGCTGCTTCTCCTTCAGCTTCTCCAGCTCCTCGCTCTCGTTCTCGCCCCGGCGGCGCCGCTGATCCTCCAGCCTCCTCAGAGCCTCCACCCCCGGCTTCACCTCCTCCGTGCTGGTTGTGCCTTTCAGACCAGAGCGCCTGGGAGGGCAAGCAAAGGAAAAATGGTGCCCAGGTGTTGTGTGAACATGTTATAAGTTTCCCTGCATGCAGGCCTGCTGAAAAATTCTTCCCATGGGAAAGCGTCTTTTTAATCTGTATAAGATTCTATAACAAATCTCTGAGCTGTGTTTCAGGCACAGAGGTTTCTCTGCCTGTCTCCTGATAATGGGAGATGGGGTTTTTTCTTCCTTTCAGCCTATGAGGTGAAAAGTTGTTATCTCTGATTGTGTNGTTCATTGTCCAATTCCAGCTTTAGCCCATCAAGTCCCATCCTGCTTGTTTTTCTCTCTTCAGCCCACGTTGTTTGTGCTCTTGGGCCTGAGATTTGGATCATTTGTCCTTGGTCCCCAGCTGGAGAAGGAATTGTTTTGTCTCCCTGCTCTGTGCAGAGAGCTCACCATCCCCTGATATGAAGCCCAGCCCCACACACTAAAGCAGCACAGAATCTGAAAAACATAAAAGCTAAAACCTGAAGCGTCACTCCCACATGCACCACTGTGCCTGAGAACTTGTGTCACCCCTATTTTATGTTCTGTATCATAAAGGATGCACTAATCCTTTGCTTTCAAAGGCAAATATTTTTTATAAACCCTCTAGAAAAAGACAAGCAGCTTTGGGGATAGAACAATTTACTTGAGTCAGGGAAAACTGGAAGAAATAAGAGAGGAGAGGGAGTCTTCCAGTTTCAACAGTGTTTTGTGTTTTTAAAAAAAAAAAAACCTAAAAAGATTCCTATCTCAGCTATAACACCCATCACTCTAACTCCACCAGCATGTATGAACAGAAGGGTTCATCAGGTCTTTTGCTCACATTTTCTAGGGAAAATATGACTTTTTAATAAGGAACTGGAAATTATCAATGGTAACTTTCCACAGGAGAAAAACAGGAGTTTTCCAAGCAGCTGTAATACATAAGACAGACAGAAAGACAAGAAAGAAAGAAAGAAAAAGAAAGACAGGAAGAAAGACAGAAAGACAAGAAAAGACAAGAAAGAAAGAAAGAAAGAAAGAAAGAAAGAAAGAAAGAAAGAAAGAAAGAAAGAAAGAAAGAAAGNGTACCCAGGGGCTTTCCCTTCCTGGCCAGAGCCACCTGCTGCCTCATGCTCAGCAGCAGCATGAGAGCCAGGTGCTCCAAGGTGCTGCCTTCTAAGACCTTTTGCTCCTTTTGCAGGCTATGGCTGGCCCAAAACATTTCCACCGGGAGTTGTTAGGCTGGGATATCACAAGGAGCACCTCTCCCATCCCTGCCCGTGAGGAAGGAGTCGAAACTGATGCCTTGTGCAGGCTGACCTAGAACAGAGGCTGGACAGACTTCCAGAATAAAGCAGGGATTTATGAAAAGGATTTCCTCCATGGATCCACCTTGGGCAGCACAAGAGCCCAGCCAGGGCTGCACCCAAGATGAACCAAAATGGTCCCAAAATGGACACCGGGCACGGGCTCTGGCACTTTTATCAGTTCTGCTCCATTTGCACATTGGAGTTCATTGTCCAATTCCAGCTTTAGCCCATCAAGTCCCATCCTTCTTGTTTTTCTCTCTTCAGCCCATGTTGTTTGTGCTCTTGGGCCTGAGATTTGGATCATTTGTCCTTGGTCCCCAGCTGGAGAAGGAATTGTTTTGTCTCCCTGCTCTGTGCAGAGAGCTCACCATCCCCTGATATGAAGCCCAGCCCCACACACTAAAGCAGCACAGAATCTGAAAAACATAAAAGCTAAAACCTGAAGCGTCACTCCCACATGCACCACTGTGCCTGAGAACTTGTGTCACCCCTATTTTATGTTCTGTATCATAAAGGATGCACTAATCCTTTGCTTTCAAAGGCAAATATTTTTTATAAACCCTCTAGAAAAAGACAAGCAGCTTTGGGGATAGAACAATTTACTTGAGTCAGGGAAAACTGGAAGAAATAAGAGAGGAGAGGGAGTCTTCCAGTTTCAACAGTGTTTTGTGTTTTTAAAAAAAAAAAAACCTAAAAAGATTCCTATCTCAGCTATAACACCCATCACTCTAACTCCACCAGCATGTATGAACAGAAGGGTTCATCAGGTCTTTTGCTCACATTTTCTAGGGAAAATATGACTTTTTAATAAGGAACTGGAAATTATCAATGGTAACTTTCCACAGGAGAAAAACAGGAGTTTTCCAAGCAGCTGTAATACATAAGACAGACAGAAAGACAAGAAAGAAAGAAAGAAAAAGAAAGACAGGAAGAAAGACAGAAAGACAAGAAAAGACAAGAAAGAAAGAAAGAAAGAAAGAAAGAAAGAAAGAAAAGAAAGAAAACCCCAAACCTAAAGAATTTTCATAGGTGAAGTGCATGCTTCCAACAGAGCCAGAGAGCATCACCCTGTTAAATAATCACTATGTCTGCTCCTTAAGTGTGTTTAATGTTCCTGCTGACAAGGAGATCGGTACCTAAGATTTCTAAGTGTGCTATTGACAAAAAGACAGAAGATGAATGTATTTATGGAATTCTAAAAAATAACTTTCTGTATTGTTGGCATCTAAAAAAAACCTGGATAGAAATTACTTCATTAATGCAACCAGAATTGCATTAATGAAGCAATTAATTATAGATACCACAAGACAGTATAAATCAAAGATTCCAACAATAACTGTTAGAGGTGACAACATAAAAAACATTAAAATTCTATATAAATTTGCAATCCAGTCAATCACACACCCAATCCTGCAAAGATGCTCCTCATTCAGACAGATGCCTCATGAAGATGGAGTCAGCCATATAAAAGAGGCTGTAGGACCAGAATTAAATGATTTGTAGTTTCAATATCATAATAAAATCTACTAACACAGAGTTCTCTGCCCCTACGTGATCTTAGCAAATTGATTGAAATTTGGTTCCAGCATGGCATGCATATTTAGGAACTGCATCACTAAAATAACATATGACAAGTTAATTTAGTGGCCACAAATAAGGGCTTGCATCAGGCAGTGATGCCAAATTACAGAAAGGAACTCCTGCTTTTTTAGAAGAAGAATGCGTATACAACTGACCAAGTATTGTATTGAGAGTACATTGGAAATTTAACTTGGAATTTCATTTAGCCCTTTCAAAAACAAAGTGACGAGCAATACCTGAGATGTGATTTTGAGTGGGCATCCAGCCTGGAATACCTCTGGTTCAGTCTGCAGAAGTACTGAGAACCCAAAATATTCCACAAGCCTCTACAAAGCACTGTGTAATTTCCAAAGATCCAATGCACCTAATGCTGCATGGGACAAAAGAAATCCCTGGCTATCTTAAGGCTTTCCTGTTTCATTGCAAGGTTGTAGCCCCTCCAGCAAACAAACCCAGGAACCTCAATTTTTTTTTTTTTCTTTTTTTTTTTTTTCCTTTTTTTCCTTTTTCCTTTCCTTTTTTGCCTTTTTTCCTCTTGGTCTCTGTGTTGCCAGCTCGCCAAGACCTGCCAGCTTTGGGCCCAAAGAGGATGGAAGAGGTCACTTCAGACAGACAAAATGATCCCCCTGGCAAACACGTGGCCTTCAGAATTCAGAGAATGAAGGATGTTTGCCAAGATTTTCCTAAGAAAGAGCCACTCTGTTCTCTGTCAGCACAGAAGAAAGGTTAGCCCTCAGTACCCTCACGAAATTAGCAGCTACTCAGCTTTCAGCTGATTAAGGCAGTGGCAGAATCTAGTCTGAACATTCTTGCTTGCAGACCTCGGGTGATTGTTTTGGCCTCCTTGCAAAGGATATTCAAAGTTTTGAACTTACTTTATTCTCATGCTGCTCACAGGTCTTCCCTGACTGGTTTTGCATAATCCAAAATAACAAACAATACACTGGCAGTAATTATCCTTATTTTCCTCCACATCCAACTCCTCTGTTTTCAGCAGATCCTGGGAAATCTCTGTTCTCTGCTGTCGACATTGGAAATTAGTATTGAGGTGCTGGGTGGAGGAAGAGTTTTATGAGCACCTCTTTGGTGTTAAGAAATGAAGCTGGTTGCCAGCTTTAAGATAAGGAGGAAAAGGAAAGAAGTGGCTTGTGAGAGCCAAAAATGTCAGAACAATGTGAAAAAACATGTTACATCATATTTAGGACTTTTGCAGTCCTGTATGAGAATAGAGAGGAAGGCAGGTGGGAGGGGAGATGGGAAGGGGAAGCCATAAAATGGGATTTTATTCTGTATTTCTCTTACTGACTGACGTAGACAAAAAGAGAGATAACGTTTTCCTTTAGCCTCCACTACCCTATTTTGTTCTCAGTTCTCACCACTGAAAGTTAGCCAAGTTATAATCTTTCTAAATAATATCTGGTGTGTGCATTAAAAAAAAAAAAAGGAACAAAGGACAGTGCCAGACAAAGCCCAACTCTGTGGGGGCAGTTCATTGGAAAATAGGCAAGAGCCCTAATTCATACCTAACATCCCAACAAACCTTGGCACCTCTGCTGATGTTGCCAACCCAAATCTTCTACTCAGCTGATAAAAGGTTGCTGAACAGGCTTCTTCACACTTTCATGAAACAGCAGAAGAAAAACAGAAATAGAAAAAAAAAAAAAAAAAGGAGGGGAAACTCAAATCTACATTTTGTCACTAATGCCTGTCTCCCACAGGAAGCAAAGCAAATGAAAACACAAAAATATTTTTGGAAAATCATTCTCATGTTATTGATGATGTGACCCAAGTTTTGAGCATGACCAATTTCCTGCTGTTCCATCTCCATCACTGTCTGTCTTTTGGCCTTAGGTCAGGGTGTCTCCAGGGTCTTTTGAACTGCATTTTATTTTGAGAAAGTCTGTTTTTCCCGGAAGAATCGTGAGGGGAATGCTGAGATACAATAGCAAATCCCATCTGCCATGCTCAGATTTCTCAAGTGCCTGGAGAGCTTAAGGTTCCCTTTGACTGTGTCAATGTAAAAGAGGAAGAGAGATGTAGAAGGAGAAAAATTTATATTTTTAACCTACTCATTCCTAGTGTCTTGCTAAAAGGAAGAACTTAATTTCTATTTCATGTATCCCATGCCTTTAGCAGGCAGGATCCTTTAAAATAAAATTTTCACTAGAAAATTGTTGCCTTCTTTGAATTTCCCAATATAACCACAAGCCAAGTATTTCCTTAAAAAGAAAAATAAAAATCAAACTGTGACACAGCTTGTAAAAAGGAAAGGGGGAAAAAAAAGAAAAAATAAGATTATTTTGGCTAGGAGAGGTTTTTACCTAACTGGAAAAACACTTTTCTACAGAAGCCATTAATTTCAATGTTTGCCTTGAAATCAAGAGAGAAGCTTTTTCTAGAGTTACCAACTAGATTGTGCTTTATTCTGCTAATTAAAGATAGGTGGGCAACTGGAAATAGGTTACTACAGTAAAAGCTGAGATCTGACCAAAAAAATTAGAGAACACAAAATCTAGGGTTTTGTCATTATTGGCCTCTGTGTTGATATCAGAAATAAGTAAGGAAGCAATGTCGTAGTCGAGCTAGGAGGGAGACAGAAACTCACCAGCCAACCGTGACAATATGAAGAGAAAGTTTATTTTGAACACAGACTTTTATAACACTGATAGTTGCCATTAGCTGATTGGTCTTATGGTAATTTATCTGACTCCATTGGTGGCTTCAGCTAACCCAATTCCAAGGACACTGTCTCTAAACCTAGCTATTGTTTACATTTCTTCTTCACAAATTCACTTATTATCTCTAAACTTTCTCTCTGGCTGTAAGAATACAGCCACAGAAGCAAAGCCTCAGCAAAGCAAAACCAAGCCTCTTGTCTCTCCTGAGGGAGCAAGGCCATTTCCAGCTGCACTCTGGACTTGGTGTTGTTACTGCAGCAGTGTGGGGACAGCTTAGAAACTACAGAATTAGAACCCAGTTGTCTTGGGCTGGAAATGCAAGATGTGGGTGGGGGTATGTATTCTGTTACCATCTGTCAGAGCTGGGGCAGTTATCTTCTGTTCATTAGGCAGTTTCTTTTTTATCTCTTCCACAACCAGTCCTCCCTCCAGGGAAATATCTTCTGTTAATGGGCCATTAATTATCAATTATCTTCTGTTCATGGGCCATTGAGTGTCACTGCATGGCTGATAAAATTCCATCATCCCACTGGGAGAGGCTCTGCCCAGGGGGAGGAGCCAAGCATTCCTACCTGGATACAATCTGAGGCTTGGAACACCACAGGAGCCTTTTCCCACTGCATTCCCAGAGGAGCAGCTTTCTTCTCCTCTGCATTCCCAGAGGAAGAGCAGGCCCAGCTCCACCAGCCCTGGAGCTCCAGAGGAAAACTCCAGCCTTGTCCAGGATCCCTGCTCCAGCAGAGCCACACCTGTCACTGCAGGAGGAGCAGCCACCATGGAATGGCACTGCCACCAGCACCCTGACCCACAGGCTGCCAGCTCCTGCTCTCACTCTGGCAGTGTCATTTTGAATTACTGCATTTTTATTTTATTTTTGCTTTTTTCTCTAATAAAGAACTGCTATTCCTGTTCCCATATCTTTGCCTGACAGCCCCCTTAATTTCAAAATTATAGTAATTTGGAGGGAGGGGGTTTACATTTTCCATTTCAAGGGAGGCTCCTCCCTTACCTGTCTTTTCAAACCAAGACACCAGTGAACACCTGAGCCACTGCTGATGTTGTCAGCCCAGTTCCTCTACTCAGCTGCCACAAGCAGACCCAGAGATGGGCCCTGACCTGCTGTAACACAAGCAAGCCCAGTTCTCACTTGAGACTTACCCAAAAGCATTCTCAGTAGGTTTAAGTTTGGAGGCAGGGAGTTCACGTTCTCCATTCTGTGCCTTTTGCTCAGGAACACCCTTCTTACGATCCCAGGCACTCTTCATTTCCTCTTTGGGTGCTTTACCTTTGTCATCTTTTACCTGTTCAGAAGACAGCACAAATCACAGAACAAAACACAAGACACACACAAAAAAAAAAAGTCAGAATGAGGCATTCTAAATAACAGCTGAGACACACAAATTTCTTGGCAAGACTGGGAACTGTCTTCAGTCTGTTTATGTGCTGTAGGGCAGAAGGGGTCTGCAAAGCTCTAAACTTTGCTGTCCTGACCTGAATTCCAGGTCAAAGTATCTTGAAAATAATATTATCAGTCTTCTGTGAAAGTTTGCTGTGGCCATGGGACTATGCCACCACAATGTCTCACTCTGCAACTGCACTGCCACTCCTCCTCCCACTGCAGCACCAGTCACCTCTTGCTTCTTAAGATTCTCTGAGACTTGCCAACACATTTTTGGTACCAGGTTTAGGGCATTGGTGCAAAAAAAAAAAACACATAACCTCCAACATTTGACAAAGTTCATGCTCTTTTCAGTGTCATAGCAGAGGGATACTTCATTATTGCAAGAATAATGGCCAAAACACAAAATCATCTTTATATCAGAGCAAAACTTACTCTGACAAAAAGCACAGTCCTGCCTGGGGCTGGTCATGGGTAGCATTATCAGACATGAGTATTTAAACCTATGAAGAAGGAAATGCTCTGGAAAACATGAGTAAAAATTCCCTTTATCCTAAAAATGTTTTGTCTTATGATTCTTAATAGTAATCAAGAATATTTTGTGCATAAATTTCAGTCTCCAGTATTCCTTCAGAGTTATGAGCTTGAAGTATTTATGAATACCACAGATGGCCTGATCCCAGCATGCTGAGTCACGGCTAGATGCTGGTAAAAGGAGAAAGTGAACTGATTTAAGTTGTGCATCCTCAGGTAGAAATAGTCTCTGTTAGCTAAGACTACCAGCCAAAACAAACTTTCAACAGCAGCAGATGAAACATTTACCTCCAAAGTATTTATTTGCTTTCCCCAGCTCTGTGCTGAAGGAAGGTTCTAGCTGGCAAGCAAGGTATAACTTCTGTGTAAAATTCTGATGGAGACCTTTAGAAAATAAATACTTTGGAAGCCTGTTGCAATCCCATTTGCTAACTAGAAAGATAAAGAACTTCTGTAACAATCCTCTCTGTAACACAGCTGCTCTTAAAGGTGCTTTAAGATGCACCTTGAAATAAAAAAGTAGTACACAGCTTCACACCCCAAATCAAAAGAAATTTCTGTTCTTCCTCATTAAAGAACAACAACTGGAGAAGCTTCACCTACAAAGGATGAGTTCAGAGTCTTAAAAGCCAAGATCCTCCTAAGGCATTGAATTAGGCTGGTGCAGAGTGAAGCCCCAGAGTCAGCCCCTGGCTCTACCTGGGGCCAGTTTGCTGCTCAGAGATGGACACCACCGTGGCAGCACACGTTATGGGAGAGTACAGGATGCTTAAACCATTCCAGCAAATTTGCTGCTGGTAGGGGACGCTGGACACAACCAAGAGAGGCATTTGCTCTGCTCTGAGAGCAGGCAGCAGCAGTGCAGACTTTTCCCACCCTCTCCTGCCAGCAGGACCTGGCAGCAGCTCCCTGAATGGACAAGAGGGGAGTTCAGCTTCCATGGCCCTGCATTCTTTGGCCATGATGCTTCAACTGCTACAAGCGAGGCCATTATTGCCAGGGCCTCAAGGAATGGTCTGCTGTTTTCTAGGAGCTGGGCTGAGACAAGCAGGGCTGTTCATCCCTCCTGATGAATGCCATCAGACAGCATCATCTTCTGGGTGTTCCCAAAGCAGGGTGATGTTGCACTAGTGTGCAACAAGAAATGCAGAGACACAGCTGAGAGAAGGCAAGGAAGAAGCAAGTTTTATTTTGGTTTTTGTATTATATAGAGTTTTGGGAACGACCATTGATTGGCAGGTGAAGTTACCACCTCTCCAACCACACTGGTCAATGACAAAGTCCATCAAACCTTTCTCTGTTGCTGGAACATATTATAAGTTTCTCTGCATGCAGGCCTGCACAAAAAAATCTTCTCATGGGAAAGCATCTTTTTACTGTCTTTTTACTCTGTATAACTTTTCTATAAACAAAATACCTGTGCTGTTCTTCAAGAACATTGAATTGCTCTGCCTGTCTCCTGATAGTGGGAGAAGGAGGTGAAAGACTGCTATCTCTCTGATATTGTGAGCATTCTGGGATTCTTGTACAGGGCAGTGAAGAAGAAGCATCTGAGCTCTGTACCTGGGCACATTATAGCCCAAATCCTCTGATTATGGAGTCATTTTAATAAATCATATTTAGCCTTCTGAAATTATTGTCAAGAGTCCTTTGTCAATGCATGGACCACAACAATACTTCTCCTCCCAGGAGAAAGAATCAAAAACAAAAAGACATACACAAAAAAACATGTGTATGCTTACAAAAAGCAGTGTGAGAGACTCCATCACAAGAATGAAAACATCAGAAGGCTGAAAATGAGAGCGACAGGGTGAGCTAGTGAGCATGTCCACAGCGGGAATCTCTGCTGCCTGTTAGCAATCTCCCTCCAGCCCCAGCCAGGGTGATGCTGAAACTGGCTGTGTTGATTGGTGCAAGATTTCTCGTGCCAGGATGTCTCTCCTGGGATTTTGAGAGCATAAGATTTCCCTTGCTGAGATTTTCATCAAGACCTTCCAAAGTCTTATTTTAAAAGCCAACACTTCCAGCTGCCTTATGTATTCAGGTCCACTGGGGAGGGTTGTATCTCTTATATCTTAATTGAAATCACTGAGAAAACTAATATTAAAACAATATAGTTTAAAAATTAATAGGTTAGGAAATAGCATTTCAGAAGCCAGTAGGATTTATGATAATGTGTCTGCATTTGAGAAAACAATTAAGACAGCTTTGCCTCTTTATTCAAAAAGATGGTAAAACAAGATATTGCAGAAACATTTCACATCTTTTGGGCTCAATCCTTCTCCTACTAGTTTTAATACCAAAGCAGACATTGATTAACAAAGGAGCAGAAACCTTTGTATCTCATTCCAAAGGCAGGCAACAGAGTAAGTTCTTCCCCTTGTCTCACTGCTTCCTTAAATTACAAACTAATTCAGCTTCTGCTGAATTCAAAAAGGACTCCACTTGGAGCAGATAAGTGATATTACCTGAACTGAAATAGTTCACATTTTCTCACAAATCTTGATATCAAGCTAGAGCATGACCAAAGGCATGGTTAACAAATGTATTTATATTTTTATCTCTTTCTACACTGCCTCTTTTCTGTTTGATCTTTATGCTATGGTTTGAGAGCTGAGATTTTTAAATCCTGAGTTTGAACACCTTCAGACTGACACAAATCAGTTACTGGGGCTGGGGCCCATCTGGCAGATCTGATTCCTCACTTGGACTTAGTTATTTGGTGAGTTAAAAGCTGTGGGCATCTGGGTCTAGGGCTGCCCTGTCGAGTCAACTGCCATCCCCAAATACCCTGAGAAAAGCAACTGCTGCAGCATGTCTAGCCAAACTGGAAGCAGGAAATACCAGGACTCTCACATCATGAGAAAGCTTGTTCTTATGAACTTCTCAGGTCACTTTTAAGAACCAAAAACTGTGCAGAAGTTCAGGAAAAGAGACAATTTTTTTTCTTGCCAAATTAATCAAAACCTGAACTTTGAGGTCCAACGCAAAAGGAAAACCTGATTATGTGGATACACTCTGTTCCCTCAGAGTCTTGTCCATGAAACACTGGCATCCTCTTAGCTGCATGCACATTCAGAAAGAAACCTCACTGAATTTTTATGTCCTGGAAAGCAGGGGGAGAAGTGGAGATAGATGGGAGCCTGATCTTGCCTGATCATCAATTTTTGTTCGCAAGTAAAGAAGCAACAACTGAGATTTTCAAGACATTTTGAAGGTTCAGGATGGGTATTTGGCATTGCACTAGAAGTGGGATTCTATTAAGTTGTCTCAGCTTCAGCATCCAAAGATGGAAACACTAAAATCACAAATAACTTTTATAAGTCTTGCCAATTTCCTGGAATAATCTAGCCCAGTGGGTAAGGTTTAAAAGCATTATGAGAGCTCCAGGGAGAGTTGGCCGAGCTCTACATAAGAACAAGCAGGACAACTGTGTCTCAAGTTCCCCACAAATCAAAGTTTGTGGTCAGTTACAGACTCCTCTTTACATTTACTTGTAATATTCAAAGATTGCATGCAAAAATGAATAGTGGAAACTGGTCCTGTCTTCTTAATATAACCCATCCCTTATTTTTTGTGCAGCTATTTCCTCACTGCTCTCTGAGGGTGAGCTAAGCATCTACAGCATGTTCCAAACTCATCTGCTAGCTGAGGACCCTGGAGTGGACCTTCTCCAACCTTCAGTGGTCCCAATCCACCAGACAGGCAGCAATCTGTGCTGTGGCTCCCTTTAAGCCACACAGACCTGGCTGAACCCAAATGGGTCCAAACTTGCAAGGTTCTGCCCAGTCTCTCACCAGTCTCCCCTGCTCAGAACCAGGGGCTGTTTTGAGACCTGCTGCATTGAACCAAAACCACTGCACAGCACTGAGCACGGCTCTCTGTGTCCAGCTGCACCTCAAAGAGTAAATGGTCCCCAAAATCTTATTTACTTACCATACAGTAAAACACCGTGGCACCAGCTCCTGTGTTTACAGTGGAAATGCAATGCAGTAATTTTGGTAGATTTTCTCTTTAAAACAAAAGAAGAATCTTGGGTATGCACAGTTTACATCACGGGGTGTTGCAGCTTGCAGGGGAATTATTAGTTAAGGCAGTCTGCTGGCCAAAGGGCCTAGATTATTATTATTATCATTATTATGATTATTATTAATTATCAAGATGATTATGATTATTATTATTATTAGAGCAGGTTTTGTTCATAAGGAAAAAGTTCACACTAAAGTGAGAGGAAAGCAGAGAAGGATGATTAGTTGATACTGTCCTGAAAAATTCATCCCTAGAGGGAAAACCATACTTGTGTTGTCGACTGAACTGAGTTTCCTGAAATACTTGTTTCAAGACAAACAGGAATTGGTCCTGAAGCTCCAAAAGAACAAACTACTTGAGAATTTACTTAATTTTAAGCACTTAAGGATCTTCATCCCTATTTATTTCAGCAGGATTACCCATGTTCTTGAAGTGGAGCACAAGCTTAAGTACTTTGCTGAAGAAGCAACATTCACTTATAGGTACCTAATTTGTTTTCATATCTCAAGTTTCCCTATCATATCTAAATCAGTGGTTTATGAGTTACCTGATCTTTTATGGAGGTAGCTTGGAGCTTCTCTTCTGGCAGCTTTTCCTTTTTAGCTTCCACTTTTTCTTCCTCCTTTGTTTTTGGGTTTTCAATAATTTATTCATTTTTTAACACAAAATCATTGCACCTGCTTGCCCTTTTTGTTCCTCCACGCTGTGTTCACGTACCAATCCAGTGTGCAGCCACAGCTCCATCAAATGCTGCTGTGCCCACACCTCTGTGTGCAGCTGTGCCCCCTTCACCCCCTCCAAATCCTCCCATTTCCCCCATCTGGAACTTTCTCCCTCGCATGGCATCGTCATGCTCACGTGTCCCAGTACAGAGTCCTTCCTTGTGACTGCCCTTAGCACACAGCATTCCTCACACAGTTTAACAGGTGCTCATAATATTTTCTGCCAAGATGTGTCTGCCTCCACCTCATGCATTAGGCCAGTTTATAGCAGCTGAGGGGAAAAAAAAAGGCAGCAAAAGCACATGCAGAGGTCTGAACATGCAAGGCTTTCTTTGAACAGTGGAGTGAGGTCAGGCCTGTTGTGCACTGAATTATTGGTAAGCAGGAGGGGATTTATTTTTAAAAAGAGAGAGCAATAGCACAAGTATTAGTAACTTCAGTACAGGACTAGATCTGTGAGGAAATTCCAATTCAATCTTTTCTTGCATTACATTTCACACAAACCACAGGTGTCTTATTTTGGTGCAAAATGTTTACTGTACCTGTTTTTTTAAGAAAGCTGCTTGAGGTTTTTCGTCTTCTACTTTCTTCTCTTTTACCTGTTTATCTTCTATTTTCTGTTCTTCCATCTTTTGTTTTTCCTTTAACTTCTCTGCTTCTAGCTTAGCCTTTTCCTCAGCTGCCCTCTTTTCCTCTTCTGCCTTTGCCCTCTCTTCAGCTGCCCTCTTTTCCTCCTCTGCTTTCTGTTTTTCCTCAGCTGCCCTCCTCTCCTCTTCTGCTTTAGCCCTCTCTCTTTCCTCAGCTGCCCTCTTCTCCTCTTCTGCTTTAGCCCTCTCCTCAGCTGCCCTCTTTTCTTCCTCTGCTTTCTGTTTTTCCTCAGCTGCCCTCTTTTCTTCCTCTGCCTTTTGTTTTTCCTCAGCTGCCCTCTTTTCTTCCTCTGCTTTTAACCTCTCCCTTTCTTCTGCTTCCGTCCTTTCTTCCTCAGCCTTTTCCTCATCCCTAAGCTTCTCTTTATCCACAGCATCAGTTACACTTTGTGTCATTTCTGGCACAGCATTTGTATCATTCTCTGCTTTGTGTTCCTCTGCATTTACAGTTACTGCCTCTTCTTTATCTGTGCATTTTTCTGCTGTCACATCTACCTGATTTTCCTCTATGGGGAGCTCCTTTGGTTTCTCCTCCTGTACCTCCTCCTTGTCTTTTTCTTCTTTTTTTTCCTCCTCTTCCCCATCTCGCCTCCAGCTGTTCCTTTGGTACGATTTGGTAACTGTTTCTGTCTCCTCAATCTCACACCGTCCTTGGCTTGTTTCAGCCTTTTCCTCTTTCCCCGTGGTCTCATTTTCTTCCACATTGTTTACTTCTCTCCTGCTGGGCAGTGACAAGCTCCCATCTGTGATTGTGGGGTCAAATTCCTTTTGACGTTCCAGGGCTTCCTGCAGACGTTTTTGGCGTCTCTCCTCCCGTCTTGCCAGCCTCTCCAACAATGCAGCTTCATCATCTGTAGAACGCTTGCTTTCCTCTCCTGCCACACTATGTAAAAGGGACAGGTTTGCATTGAAAAAAAAAAAATAAAATTCTTTCTAACAACATATGCACTTCACTGTTTCTAGGAAAAAAGCTTGCTGTGACATCGTTCCACAGCTGGAAAACACAACAGCTTACACACTTCAAAATTTAGCTCCTGTTTTGCTATCTGTATCCATTCTCCTTGCCTTAAATAAATCGCTTCTTGTGTTTTATTAGCACTTGCCATCACAATTCTGGTTTTTTCTACCAATTGTGTTACGGCCACTGGAAATCTGGCTATATTATTTATGGCTGTGTGAAACTAAACAAATGATGGACGGACAGGAAGGCCAGCTCTGGACAGACAGGAAGGCCACTCAGCTTGTGGGTGGTGATAGGTGTGATATGGGGTAATGGTTTAAGGGCTACAGGGGCACTGCTGGGTTGATGGTCGGACTTCATCTTAAAGGTCTCTTCCAACTTTGATGATTCTATGTTTCCAAGTGTCACCTCCTTCCATGAGCTTTTCTGCTCTTTATACCTGTCTGACACTGCCAGGGGAGTGCTGTGCTCTGGAGATCACACCCAGCACCCTGCAGGACTGGGTGCCACCCACTGCTTTGGCCCCACGATGCCATGACCCCTGTGAGCTGAATGAAAGATGTGTTTTGTGAGGCCAGGTGCATCCATGCCTGAGAGAATCTGAGAGCCTCCTTGAGCTGAATTACCCCACAGACAGCCTTGAGGACACCTGGATATGTGCCATGAGCATGGCCTCAGGCCCAGAGTCAGTGATGCTCCCACCCTACCATGTGGACACAGCCTCACAGTGTGAGGTCCTTCTTCAGTTTAAGGATGGCCAAACCCAACATCTAACCCAACAGATGATTACATTCAGTTTCATCCAACTTGAAAAGGAAAGCAAGACCTTAAAGTCCCAATAATCCTGTGTCCCACTCAAATCTTTGCTGAGGTTATTACTGTGTGACACAAAGGGAGAGGCCTGCATTCCTCTTACCTTTTTGAGCAGGAAAAGTGAATTAGGAAGCTAACGTGCCAGACCCAGTCAGGACATTCATTTACTGTGCTTCTGGCAGTGGTGTGACACACCATGGTTAAGAAGTCTCCTTTCTTTACACAGTCACACATTTAAGTTAGCAGTACTTCAAATTCAAGCACCAAAGCAAACCTCTTCCAGCTACTTCTCTACCCTGAACAAAAACTACCATTGGCTTGTCAGTAAACAACATCAGGCATTTACCTGTTTTGGGAATTAACCTCGGATTTCTCTGTTACTTCTCCTGAGAGATCTCCTTCCTCCTTTTGCCGCAGCCTCTCCTGCCGAGCCCGCCGGCGACGTTCTCTGGCAGCTTCTTCATCATCATCATCATTCCTCTGGTAGGACAGCCTGCAACGAGGACAGGGAAACATTGGTGCTACAGAATACTGGACACTGAAAAAAAATCACAAAAAGCAGTTTTCTAGAGCACAGTAAGCATGGCTACAGCGGCTGCTCCACACGCTGTTGGGAAAATATGCTGTGAAATTGAGATGCACTGTTGCATAAACATATTATAAGTTTCCCTGCATGCAGGTCTGCAGAAAATTCTTCCCATGGGAAAGCATTTTTTCACTCTGTACAAGTTTCTATAAACAAATCTCTGAGCTGTGTTTCAAGGACAGAGGTTTCTCTGCCCTGTCTCCTGATCATAGGAGATGGGGGTTTTCTTCCTTTCAGCCTATGAGGTGAAAAGTTGTTATCTCTGATTGTGTAAGCTATTCTGGCATTCCTTGGACGGAGCTGGAAGCAGCAGTGCTCCAGGCTCAGCAGATAATAGCCCAATTCTTTGAATTATGGAGTCATGTTAATATATCATATTTAGCCCTCTGATATTTTTGTCAAGAATCCTTTGTCAACGCACGGACCATGGCAATAATGCATCATTTCAAACGCTGGTTTTCTTTTGTTTCTCAGAAGTGAACTTGACAAAATAGTCCCTGTGAAGGCAGCAGCCACACCACACTGTCAGCTGGCTCCCAGAAAACACCAAATCCATAAAAGCCCAGCTCTGTACCTGAGCAAACGTCCTCCTAGCCTGCACCACGATCCTGTCAGAGCACTCACAGCAGCATTTGAGCAGATTGTTGCTCATGCCCACATAACTGAAATTGGACTCAGCAAAGCAGCTTTTCATTAGTCTCCTCTAAATATCACATGCTGAAAAATGGCGACAGTATTCTACATTTTAAAGACTAGAAAGCAGGGAGACACAAGTATGACAACAGCTCTCAGTGGTCTTTTCTGAGTGCCAAACATCTAACACCCACAAAAGTTTTGTGAGCCCGGAGCCCTGCCAGGCCAAATGACACAAGATCACTGCTGTGATGAAAGCCTACAGCTGAGAACCCATTCTATTCATCTAACCCAACAGATGATTACATTCAGTTTCATCCAACTTGAAAAGGAAAGCAAGACCTTAAAGTCCCAATAATCCTGTGTCCCATTCAAATCTTTGCTGAGGTTATTACTGTGTGAGTTAAAGGGAGAGGCCTGCATTCCTCTTATCTTTTTGAGCAGGGAAAGTGAATTAGGAAGCTAACATGTGCCAGACCCAGTCAGGACATTTGCTTCTGGCAGTGGTGTGATACACCATGGTTAAGAAGTCTCCTTTCTTTACATAGTCACACATTTAAGTTAGCAGTGCAGCCATGAACATTGAAAAAAATCAGAGTACGGTGTACCAGTGTACTAAAACCAAGTACAGATAATGTTTGTATTGCAAATATTCAAACATTAAAAGCAACTAAACCATTTTGATTTAGCCATCAGTCTCTTTGGGGCCAAACCTCTCCCATCACCATGTTCTGATACTACTTTTCTCCTTTGCTGAAAGAAGGGTGAAAGTATAGGTTCAGCAGGGATTGAGTTACCCCAATTTTGCTTTAAGAATTTAAAGTGTAAAATATGGCTGAGCCACTTGCCAGACCTAGAAGAGCATTTTCATCCTCAGTGTGCTGAAGAATCTAATTCGCTACTTTCATGCTCTGCTTCAAGAGCTTTTTCTTTATAGAAACAACTCTTCTCAAAGAGAGTGCAAACCATGAGCAACATGGCCATGAGGGATCACAGTGGGGGATGAGGAAGAAAGGAAGGAACTGAATTAAAAGCACTAAAGGTGTGATGCAGGGAAGGTAAGGAAAAACTTCCTGCCATTTGTAAGCAACTTCAAGGCGTATCAACATTTCATTTAGGTCTAGAACAGAAGATATGAATACAATAATAAACCAATGGGGTCTTTAATTTCCACAAGAAGGAGACTGGAATAAAGCTGCATTAGCAAACTGACCACAGACACCCCCCTCATTAGTAAGATGTTCTGGATGCAAGAAGCCCGTGATCTTTTCTGCTCTGAAGTCCAGCTGTAAAAGCACAGGAGAGGACACACTCCTCTGCTGACACACTGCTCCTAGCCTGTGGCAGCTGGACAATGGCCACAACTGAGTCAACCCCCAGTGTTTACAGCTCAGGATTTGTCTTTGCAGTGAGACCACACAAAGATGAAGAAGTTTATTCCACTCTCTGTACCCACACAGAACACCCCTACACAGCAAGGAGAACAACTGCTTTTAAAAGCCTCTTTAAAATGCCTTTTTAAAACCACCAGTTGCTCAGCAAACTAAAAAAAAGAAAATAAAAAGAATACCCTAAGCAAAAATTCCCACAAAATCTTGTCCATTAAACAGATATGTACTTCCTGTCCTTGGACACTTACCACATAGATCATCTGTTAAGAAAGCTGAAAATGTCTCTGAATATGATTCTAAACACATCCATTGCCTTACTACATATCACAGCAGTTTCCTACAGTGAGCCAGTACACCAGGTATGGGCTCCATTCATGAGAATCACCTTAAGTATTCATTTCTGTTCACCAGCATTCATGCAATCTGCCCAGTAATCCAGAAACAGCCATAGGAGCAGTTTTTTTAAGAGGTGTGTTTCTTGCTTTCCTTACAATTACATTAACACTGCTTTCAGTGTAAGGGGTGACCCTGATCCTCCCACTGTGACAGATCTCTGTAGCAACCCACCACAAGCAAAATCAATCTGGGAGCTCTTCAGAGCTTATTTTCCAATTGCCTCCATCTTTTGACATTCTTCAGACTAAGAGTAAATAAATAATAGAAGGTATGTCTCCAAGATTTCAACTCTGTTTATCAGACAGATGGAAATCCACGCTGGCCTGTGTTGTTTCTCCACCCTTGGAGAGCAGCCTTGCTGCCCAGCACACACCCAGCAACTAAATTAAACTAAACTTATATCCATTTGTCACCTTCCACATGGCTTTGCAGGCAAGTATCTCTCCACAATCAGCTGCTGCAGCTGTCTCAGGCAATGAGACCACACCACAGCATGATCTCAAAGAGGTGTGCCAAGCCTGAATATTCTGAATATTCCACATGAATATTCTCATGTGGAATATTCAGATCACAGAATACTCTGAGTTGGAAGGGACCCACAAAGATCATCAAGTGCAGCTCTCAAGGACTGAAATCCCAGACCTGAAGAACTCAACAAGAAATCTCATCAGTATCTGAGTAAGTCTGAAAATGTTGCCCTCGGATTGAACGGGGGGCACTTTGAGTGAAAAATAAATCTGCTGCATTGGGAATACAGGAGATGTGGCCATCTGCTTCAGACCTTTTCCAGAAAAATACAGCACTCTGTATTTTACACCAAACACTGAATTTATGTAAAGTTATAACCCAGCAAGAAACCTGGTAATAGCTGGGATGATTATGGGGCTGAAACCATTTCATACAATCCAGCTTTAACTGGTTTCCACTTGAAACCCCAAATCAGCCTGAGCATTATCTAAGGCACTTTGGGTTTGGAGCTCCTTGCCCAGTACTACTACATTATTATTATTGTCTGAATTATGACAGCACTGAAATTTCCTGATCAAGCTCACGGGCTTGCTCCAGTAGGCAATTTATGAAGATAGGGCAAGATCTGGTCCCCATTCTAAAGAGTGTGTATTCTGATTAAAGAGAAACCTTATAATTTGTAGCACAGTCTGCCCTCATTGAGTCATAAATAAACCTGGTGAATCTAAATTCTTTTTTTGTTTTTCACAGGAGTAGAAAAAACCTGCCTAATTTGAGCTGGAGGACACTACTCCATTCTAGAGGAGACAGGGAGAAAGAATTGCTGTGGATCTGAACTCAGACTCCATTTCAAGAGTCAGAAACACATGAAAAAATTCCAAACAGAGCAAAAGCCTTTAAGATTTTGAAGCAGGCAGCTCATATCTGCCTCTTTCTTCCATGGTTCACTCAAATGTCAGTCTGGTTTTTATGCCTGCAGAAACACCTTGCATTCTTAGCAGTGCCCTCACAACATGGACTCAATTAGACACAATTACACCTATTCAGCAAGCTCTTTCCCACACTACTTTGTTGCTCTGAAGCTTTTACGTGTATTACAGATTGATTTTGTCTGTGGTCCACCCCAAGAAATGAGATCATTCATCCTGTACCAAACCCTGCACCTCCAACTTGCAACCTAACCTACTTTTAAGACCTCTGCCCTTTATTACGTAAGACCACAGCAGTTGAAGTGATATCTGTTGATTTGTGCCTCCAAATTTATGTCAGATGGAGGATGTCAGTAAAATGTCATCAATGACAAATTTCACTGCCAGACTCAGTCTGTAAAAGTTGAATTTGTTGGCCTTCTGTGGTCTTAGAAAGGCTTTCTATTTACCCAGACTCTTCCTGAAAGGATGGGTGGAGTGAGGATGGACTTTGTTAAAATACCCACTGGGGAGTGTGTCACTGTTGATATTCAGTCCCATTTTATTTATGATTACATATGTTTTAAATCTTTTTATTGTTCACCTAATTTGTGTTATGATGGGCACACTTCAAAACCTGAATATAAACAAGTGATCAATCTTCACCTCACAAAAAACAACCATAACAAGGGCACATGCTTCCACAGACAGCTGTGCCTCTCTCAAGCTTTGCGTGTCAATCTCAGCTGTATTTCATTCAAGTCATATCTAAAAATGTGCTGAATGGTGGGGGGCAGTTGTGGGGAAAACTGTTTTTTCTAATCATTCCTTCATCATTCAGTGAGAGCTGCCAGCATTCTGCTCAGACCTGCTCAAGAAGATTCATTTTTATGAGGGAATGAGCAGAACTTCAGTCCAAAATGCTCATGCTTCAAAAAAGATGTAGTGAGTGAAAACAGGGGATTATGCTGGAGACATGCAGACATGCCACCACAGTTCTCAGTCCAATGTTGTACATGAATGCTCTTATTAACACCCATATTTTTCACATATTTCTCAATTTGACATGCACCATTTTTTTTTTCACATTGAATGTAGGAGAGACAAGTGGATAAAGTTAACCAATGGTGGGAAATGAAACCCAGGCAAATTAAAACTGGAAATTAAGCACATGTTTTGAACAGTGAGGATAATTACACACACAAGAAATGATGGAACATCCATCTCTTGCATCTCCACATTAAGATGGATGCCTTTTTGGAAGTTATACTACAAAATAATACCCATTTTTGGGTTCATTGTAGATAGCTTGGTGAAATTCCACTAAAACTTATGTATGGGAAGTTAGACTAGATTATATGGTGGCACCTGCTGGACTTAAACACTACAGCCTTCCATTTACAAACAGTACATGTTTCTCACTTTGCTCACAATTTATCTCTGTCTCACAAATATTTTTACTCTGTTTATCCATCCATTCTCCACAGGTACACAGTCTGTACTTGTGGACAGGCAAATTACCCAGACATACACAGTTCTCAGCCCAAAACAAGACTGATGCACCTTTCAGTGTATTATGTTTTCATTCACTTCATTTTCATACTGTGTTTCTAATACACTTCCTTCTTTTTCACAGCTCCAAAGATTTCAAGGATTATTATTATTTTCTGAAAGGTAACCACTTATCAAATGCATTTTCAGAAGAACATTTTCCTCTCAGACCTGGCATCCTTAATGTCCTACCATACCTTTAGAAGCATTTCTTCTACTTTAAACCTTGATCTGAAATACCTAAAGGCTAAAACTTTTGGCCATTTTAACAACACCTTTTTTATTTCAGCTGAGGAAAACCTTTAGACTATTTACTTTGGTTAAGGACTTGGCTGGGAGATTGTTATTTTCTTTACATGACAAAACAGTTAAGCGTGGGAAAGAAAAGGTCTTCTGAGAGGTTCAGTTTGTGTACTTTTTTTAATTTTTTTTTTATGTTTTAGACATTCAGGTTTTTTAACAGGTAAGGAAAGAGTAGGTACATTCATCCCTTTAACAGTGGGATTCTGAAATCTAAGGTGCAAGCCATCCACATCGAAGAACGAAGGATAAAAAGTGATATGCCAAGTAAAAACCACAAGGAAAAAGGACTCCATAATTACAACAAAAGTCCTTGGTAACTACCAAGTAATTAATGCAAAAGCCATCCAGAGATTTGATTTCTTTGCTGGGGATGGCACTGAAGCCTCTAGGAAAGATCCTGGCTTCCCAAATTATTGGTTTCCGTTGAAAATGTAAATTTCAGTTTTGGAGATGTCCAAGATTTCCAGTGCCCTGTCTCTTTTCTTTTTTCCTGCTCATAACAGCACAGTTCCTTTGGATTTAGATCCCAGCCCTAGACCTGGGGTTAGATGCAGTCAGTACCATCACAGCATCGCTCTGCACAAAGGCAGAATGACTCATGCCCACGCCTATTTTTCTTTTTCCCCCCTTTCCTCATGGCTTAAAACTGATGATCTGTTTCATAACATGAAATGCAAGCAGATTCTGCAACCACAGCCACACAGCTCTGGTAAATCACCTCTGAGCTCCTCAGCATAAATCCAATGCAGGGCTGCAAACATGAAGGGTAAAACCCTTCCGCTACCGAAACAATGTCAAATCTGCCTCCGACGTGTATTATATTTAGATAAAAGTGCTTGCTGGAAATGTACCAGGGGGAAGCTCATAATTCTCTCAATATGTGAAGCCTAATGCTCTGCAGTTTTACTGCCTAACAACAGACATGGCATTGACCTGTCAGTGAGCAGAGCAGCGTATCGAATCTGTTCTAATTTAGAAGTTTCGCATGGAAAAAAAAAAGAATAACTGAACAGAAAACAATAATTGGCCAAGTGCCTTCTACCTGAGAATTTTTTGCAGTTTTCCTTGAAGCTTGGTGGAGTTCACCCAGATCTCTGTTTCCCTGGCAGATGGCAAACATGCAAAAAAGTGCACAAAGCAAGCTTGCTTTTCCAAACGTGAAAAAGTGGGAGCAAAACCCAATCAGTGTGCATACCACTGTGGTTAATGTGGAATTTGTTGACTCTGGAGCAAATTGCTTGCTGCCACCACCTCCAGCTTCTAGTGCTTTATTGCATATAAAATCCAAAATAATTTATGCCACAGCCTAACCCAGTAAGTAATATTTCAGGCATATGACTTGAGAACAATGGGCATCTTGCCTAGCTGAGGCATAAGTCAGGCTTTACAGGATTTGCCCTAGAATGCACAATCCACAATTTCTACAAAGACAAATAAGAAGTTTTCTTTCTTGTGGCTTTAGGCTGCTATATTTAATATGGCTTTCAAGGCACTTTTATACATCAAATTGCTAGCTTACTGATTGCATCCAAAATTAAGATCTAACTCAATGTGCAGTTTAGCCCAGTAGCTGCAGCAGGCAATATTTTTTGCAAAAATATGGTTCCAACTTAAAAAAAAAAATATATATATATATTTCTGGTGTTATTTTTTATTCCAAAGCAGTACGCTGCATCCTCAGAAATTAGCAAACAAGAACAAATTGATGATTTCAGGAAAGCACAAACTGAATTACAATAAATCATATATGTATTCCTGACTTGGAAACCCAGCCTTCAATTTCATCTGCTTATCTACTTTCACCCTGGTTACCAGCTCTGAAGGCTTCTTTAATGCAGCACTCTAGGAAATAGAGAGCCTCTTAACAAACCAATGCTTGCACTTCATTTCCTCCACAAAGATTAACAGGATTGCTGCATTTTAAGAGCATTGTATTTAAAAAGGAAATGTAGAACCATGAGGATAAGGTCTCATACACATGAAACTTCTTTAATTTCAACCTTGCTCCACTGAATATCATATAAGGACAAAGAGTAATGAAGTTAACTCAGAGAATCACTTATTTGAGGAATGAAACATTAATATCCAAACCAATCTCAGTCATGCACCCTAATCCTCCATCAGCATGCCCAATTTGCTCCCAATCAACTTCCAGCATATATTTATTCACCATCCACCCTGACAAAACATGAAATATGTGAAACTGGAGATGGAACAAGGCTTTGATTTTCGAAGATAACAAATTTCTGAGCAGAATTCCCTTTTGCACTCCTGCAGTTTCTTCTCCTGCCTGCCAGGCTTTGCAGGATATAATGAAGAACCACAAGCCAGGGCTCTACAGTGGGCAAGCGCTGAAAGAAATAAAACTCACAGCATCCCATGGATTGCTATCAAGGACAACACTCACCAATAGTGCTGGACCCACCCTGAAAGGAGATTTTTCATCTATCACTGAAATGCTGCCGTGCCTGGGGCGGATCAGTCTGTGGGCCTTGGATGGCTTCATATCCAAACCAGAGGACTCTGATTTAGGACTGACCCTGAATTTCACTCTGGATTTGAACAGAGTGGGACAGAGATACTAAGTGGGGCAGGAAGGAGGAATGTGGAAGCAGGAATAGCAGACTAGGTCTGGAGGCCAGGAACAAGATATCTCCCTGGAGTGTGGACAAGGAGAGAGGAGACAGAGCACAGCAAATGGATGAGGAGCCTCCATCCCTGCAGGGCACAAGATGGGGAATGCAGGAATGCTGACAGAGAAATACTGTCAGAGAGGGAGAACAGGGAAAAGGGAAACAGAATCCCAGAATCTCAAGGTTGGAAGAGATCTTTAAGATCATCGAGTCCAACCCAGCCCTAACACTTCACCTAAACCCTGGCACCCAGTGCCACATCCAGGCTTTGGTTAAACACACCCAGGGATGGTGACTCCAGCACCTCCCTGGGCAGAACATTCCAGAACTTGATCACTCTTTCTGTGAAAAACTTTTTTCTTACATCTAACCTAAATCTCCTTTGACACAGCTTGAGACTGTGTCCTCTGGTTCTGTCAGTGCTGCTTGATCCTTCCAGGAATAGCAAGGACAGTGAAAGCAGCAGGACTGGGCAAGTGGCTGTCACCAACATCCAGCCAGGTTCTCAGGGCTGTCCAGGGCTGGACATCCCAAACCCTCCATGACTGACAGAACTGTGACATAGCAGGTTGTGGCTACCCAGATTACACATCACTCAGTAACTTGGGCCTAGACTGAAGTGTTCTGTGGTCTGGAGCACCTAAAAACAGTCAGAACCCAGGATTTTTGTTACTTGCTCCACTGAAGGTTGGGGTGTTAGCATTGTTCTGGTCTCTGTGAAGCATTAAAACTGTTCTTTCCCAGGGGATTAGAGATTAGTAAGTAAATTACTATTGCTCAGAGCCAGACAGGCCCCTGAGGATGTCTGCTGAAGCTTTCAGAAATACAGCAAACACTGTGCTGACCAACAAAGTACAAGGCATGTATTTGCACACAGGGAGTCTGGAAAAATAATTTTACCAGATAATTATTCAGATAATAATAGAATAACCTTTTTTTATCCACTCTTCCCAGCACAAAATATGCACTAGGAGGACACAGCCTTAACATGCCACAGCAGACTATTGAAATAAATGCCACAAACAGGATAGCAGATGAAATGCAAGACCAGAACATGCACCAAAACAGAGCAAACTGTGAACCCTTATGCTAACTGAAATAAACCACTTGAGGGGAAATATGGCATTACAAATACATCCAGTGCTACAACATGTGGTGAATGGAAAAAAAAAAATTTAATGAAAATCAGATGTCTCAACATTTTCTGGTACTGATTCCCCACGCACACAACTCAGGGATGCTGTGCAGGTGTGGATTTTGTTTCAAGGGAAATTCATGGCTGTTTGCTTTTAACATGGGCAGGCATCTCTTTCTTTCTGAGGTGTTTAAGAAGCCTACTGTCAACAGCCAAGGTGATTAGGAGACACTTTTGGTGAGACAGCAGAGTAATTATTAGTGCAGATCCCGTCATTTGCTAACAGGATTAGGGGCAGATACATTCCATGCATCCCTGTGAAAGCTAATCCTGATGTGTCTTTCACCCTCATGAAAGGTAAAGAACCCTTCCATAAAACAGGTCTGTACAGATCTGCAGGGTCACGTACAGCACTCTGAACAGCACACTAATGTTACAACAATTTGCAGACATCATATAACAGCACTGTGCAAATTAAACAGCTGGAAGTCTGAAATGCAGCCATTGTAACTACACCCACGTAAACACAATAAAATATCCTGCCTTTATCCTTTCAATTAGTTTTCCCTCAGATGTGCTTATTCTTCTCATGTTGCTTCACTGTAAACCTTATTCCAGAGAAGTTACTTGTAAGAAATCACCAAACCCAGTGTTGGAGATACTGTCTGGAAAGCTGACTGAGATCACGAGAGCTGATTAATCACACTGCAAATACAAATTTAAAAGCCACTGCTCTTTAAAAAGGGGGAGTGGGGGGGAGAACAACCCTTTTCACAGAACTCTAGCATCCAACAAAAACCTCTTCCATTTAAAAGACTTACTAACAAATTATGCACAACTTACAAGCTGTTCACAGAAGTAAAAACCAGGAACCAGTAGAAAATAACAATTTGCTTGCCCTAAAAGTGCCCACAGCCTGGAGACTTCCAAAGGGACATGGGCAGCTGTAAAGAGGCACCAAACACAGAGAAACTGCCCTGTGGAGTTACAGGGACAGGGTGAGGGGCTTTTCTGCAATATTCAGTGTGATTTCACACCACAGCATTTATTATGGCACCCTTTTTGTTGTTGTTGTTGCTAATAATTTCAGTTTCATTCTGGAACAGCAGTTCCACACAGGAGGACAGTCAGTAATAGCTGTTGCAAAGGGCTTTACTGAGGCAGGCATCAAGGCAGGAAGGACAGCAAAGAGCTGCTGTGGTAAGAGAGCAATAAAGTCAATGGAAACAGACTGCAAGGGCAGCCAAAAGAGGATCTGATCCCAAAGGTGACAGGAGACAAGCCCTGATCAGTTCCCACCACCATGAAGCAAAGCTGTCTAACAGATTCAACTGACATTTTTACAGAAAGGGTAATCAAAAAATTCATCATTAAATGTACACACCCACTGATGTTTAAGCCAAGGCTTCTGGTATAATCCATTACATTCCAGAAGTGAATGCAGACCAATGGCTATTTTCCCCTTGTTATTATACTAGTTCTTGGCACTTGTTAAATTCTTTCCATCAAAAGATCTCAACATGTTTTACAAATGTTAAGCAATCCTTGCAACCCTTCTGACTTCTGTGTGGTGGGTATTATGACTATTATAACACCAGTTTATAGACTGGAAAAACAGATATATAGATGGATGTACTACTTTTAGTCTAAGCAGAGCAGATGGGGTTCTCTTTTGGCTGCACTACTTCACACCTGCTCCAGAGAATTGTTGAAGCTACAAGGAGCTCTTCCAGCAACTTCTAAAGGGAGTTGTTGCAGGTATGTGGACTCCTTCCTCCCAGTCCTGTCTCCAACAGCTCCACTGTGCTCACTTCCATTGCTGCTCTTGAAACACATGGAAGCCACTGACAGAATTCCCTGAGAATTTCCTTTTTCTGGCATACTGAACAAAGAGCATGCTCCCCTGAGCTCTCTCTGATCAAGTAATGGCCTGTCTCTCCTCTACATTTTAAATAATGCCTTCTGTTGCTAAGCATTTCCAAGTCAGTAGTCTACCTTTTTAAAAAAGAGGTGTGCCTGCTGGAAAATGGGAAAGGAAGCGCCAAAAGCAAGTTTAGCCCAGGGGGTCTTGTGGCCATGTCACTGCAAAAGCACCTTGGACTTTTCACAGGGGTTAGCAAGGCTCAACAGAGTCTGGAACCTTTTGAAGCACTTGGCTTTGAACTGAGATACACTTAAATGCCTGAAAGTATGAGAAATGGGGCTCAGGGTCATCACCCTACACTGGGAAACAAGGAGTTTGCTTGCTGCCACACCCTTCTGCTTCTCCAGCTTCAACAGGGACAGAAAGCTCAGTAGGACTTGGTGAGGTAGGACTCCCAAAAGCTGATGGAGTGAGAAAACCCCAGCTCTACACCAGAGAGGTTTTAGTCCTAGAGAAGCTGTAGGAAGTCACACGAGAATGCTTCTGTGCATCACAGCATTCTTTGGTCCCACAGTGTCCATGGGACTGACCTGGAAGCAGCCAACCCTTCCAACACCAGCTCTTGCAGGACTTGGTCTTGATTCTTGAAATGAAATCCTCTCCCCTCTCACCTGGACTGCAAGACTGAGTGTCTTGGGGTGTCACTGAGACTCCTATAACATTTGCACAGCAGATGGATTTTGAAGACATTTGCACAGCAGATGGATCCTTAGAAAAAACAGCAGAGAACAGACCTTCCACTCGATCCAGCCATGCACTGCTCATCCAAGCATCTCCTTCCCAGCAATCCACTGTAACCATTCACAGACACACACCCAGTCTATTGCAAGGGAGATGCAATTCCATTTATCCTTCTATGAAAGCTCTCACTGAATCTAAGTCATGCAGCCTGAAAGGTGCATGGGGAGGGGCCAAAAAGCAAGCACTGGGTAGCAAATTTATATTTAATATACTTTTGTGACAATACAACATATGGAAAGCAAGGATTTGGCAGCGTAAAATGACAAATATTTGGCACAACAAAGAATTAGGACAAGCCTAAGAGAATTTCAATTCCTATTCACACAGAGTGTGGTCCAATCTGTTACCACATTTCAACTGAGATTACTGAGTAAACAAGAATATAGTAATTATCTATCTGAATAAGATAACCTTTAGCAGCTACAAGGTAACAAAAAGGTCTAGGGATCAGCAATACTCTAAATTGTAAAAATTAGTTAATGCTGCTCTTAATTCAAACTAACATGCTGAGAGTTATGTTGCTAAATACAGGGTTTTGAAGACTTCATTTGGCTCATCTTCTGCCACAGATTCCTGTGTGAGATGCTTAAACTCTTTTGTGCTCCAGTTCCCATCTGACTAACGCTCAGGAATGTTCAGTGAAAAAAATAATGCATTTCAGGATCCAGATGCCAGCACAACAGGCAGTACCTACACAGAACACAGGTTCTCTCAACCCAAACACCTGCAATCCTCTGCCAATGAGGTGCTCCTGGATGTACCTAGGGGTGCTTCTGCCAGCTCAAGATGAGCAAGAGACAGACTGCCAGTGCTGGTGCATAGCTATAATCATGTTCAAACAGGTTTTCTGGACGTTTGACCAAAGTTTGCTCAAAATGCCACCACCCAAAATTGTTCAGGTGCAATAAACATAGGGCTGGGTGGGAGACACTGTCTCCTACCTCAGCACTTCACAGGGTGTTGGGTGAGTCTGAAAGACAAAGAATCCAGGAATTCAGGTAAGTAATTAACCCCATGGCTTTCCCAAAATGCCAAAGGACCAAATGCAGCTCTCAGATATGCACAAGAAAGGAATATTTGTTCTCAGCTGAATTGGCTGCAGATTATCACTAATGCACATGCAGTCAGTGGGAAGATTTCACAGCCATATAGATAAGGATTATGGGAACACCAAGATAGCTCTGCTACAGCATTAAGAGAGTTTTTGTAAGTTTGGTAAGCCTTGAGTAAAAGCAGTGTTTTCAGAGAACAACAAAACTGCTCTTCTACAGCCTTTATGGCAAATTAAACAGAGGAACAAGGAGAAAATTAGCCCTCAAACTTCATCTTTCTAACTAAAGTAAACATTTAGCTGGTTTTGGAAACAGATGTGGCCTCTGCTAATTAGGCTTTTGGGCTTTTTGCAGTCCTGAGAAAGAAAACTGCTGACATGATGTGTCTGACCACTCCTGTTCCAGGAGGAGGGAGATGACTAAGGCCAAGATGCACAACACCATCTTACACACCCAGAGCACATGCCAGTGATTTTCCTCTTGCAGGACAAACAGAATCCTAAAAAAACCCTCAGGCTTCACAGAGGAAAGATGAGTGTTACACAGAATACACACCCTAATTTAAAATTTGGATTTTTCTTTTATAGACATTGGTATGCAATACAGTAAGGTCGGAACACACTTCATTTGGGCTTTGCAAAATAATCAAATAAAACACTACCAAGAGATGACTGAAAGGGAAAAATAAAAAAAAGGGGGGTAAAGGAAACACATGGCAATGGAGAATGTCACTGTAGCTCATGGGAGCTGGAAAGCCAGGAACAACCTGAAAATGACCAAAGAAACTGCAGAAGTTCCACCATGGCCATGTCAGTGTGTGATGATGGTGGCACACATCATTTGTGGATGCTGAAACCCACAGTGCACTGAGCTTGTGAGCTTCACCCATCCCACAATCCTCCTGCTGAGTCACAAACTCCACTAAATCAGGTGTAACAAAAGAAGTACAAACAAACAAACAAAAACAAACCCAAAGCAAAACAACCTCAAAAAAAACCCCAAACAACAAAAACCCGTAGTAAGGAAGGAGCCAGGACAGCAAGAGTTGTGATGCTAGAAGGTACTTCTGTAATTACACTGCAGCAACTCCAGTGCTGAACAGATTGCAGATGGAACCTGGCAAGCCAAAAACCTCCTGTTCAGAAACATGTAATATATTTTTATGCTTAAAAGGGCCTGAGGGCAATTTGGCTTCGGCAAAGCAAACAGAAGCCAGAATTTTACATCCTGTACTGTCAAGTGCATTGGTCTCAAGGACACACCTCTAGGACAGGCCTCCACATTTCTAGAAGAGTCGTGGGAAGGAAAACAACTGCACATGGATGGCTTCTCCAGGGGCTGTTTTCTCAAATATTTTAAATACATAGCACACCAGTTAGGAGATATTTCTCAATAATGTTCTGTCTGTAACCAGAACCATCTTTAATTTTTTGTTCCATAATACAGCAACATTTGCCTCAGGGACCTGCAGCAGGACCAGATCCTGCTGAAGAGAAGTATAAAGCAGATTGAAAGTGATCTGAAAAAGATTGAGAGTTCAGAGTGAAATTTCTTGCAGAGTTAATCCTCTCCAGCTGGTACGCCAGGTTCTGCTGGAGTCAGTCTTGCTCACCAGAAACTGAATATTTCTCACCGTTGCTTGGTCAAGGTACATGGAAAAGTGGTGGATGGAAATTAAAAAAGAAGACAAAGTTAACCAAGTCCCTGATCTTCAAGAGAAATGCTGGCTGAGGAAGAGTCTGCATACAAACAGGCATCTTTCAAAAACACCCCAAACCCTACCAATCCCCCACAAAAGGGGTTGTTTATTGAGCTTTTGGGAGTAGTCCACACCTAATGATGCATCTGTATATTTTGCTTAATGTGAACTGGTACATCCAACCCCAGCTACTAAAGCTGTTTATTTCCCTTTTCTGCTTTATTATCATCCATTTGCCTTTCACATCCTTTCCCTACAGTAAGCTAACCTCAATAATGACAGGACATGTACTCTAGAACTACTGTGGTGGGGAGCAGAGGAAAAAAATTGCTTCACAAGTGATGCCAGCAAATGTACAGTATTCAGAAGGAAGTAAGCAAGAGTGACAGAGAAAACTGGGTATTGGTGACTAAGTTAACCATTATTCCTCCTACAATCAAAGACACACACCAGAGCACTGGGTGGAAAGGGGGCAGCCACTTTACATCAGTTTCAGTCTCCTGATGCAGCACAAAGTGAATTTAAGCAGAGCCAATACTTGGCTTAGTATTTTTTTACCAAGAGATAAACAGAGACTGAGGAACAAAAAACCCAAAATACCAGCTTCTGCCCTCATTTGAAACTTTGTTCACCATAATTCAGCTTAAAAGTCAAGGAACTACATTGAGTTCAGATGTGAAGCCTGTACTTAAGCCTGGGATGTGCTGCTCATCTCTGGAATTCAATATGTGTATCCAAAGCAATTGGGAGGAAAAAAACAGATGAGCAATCAACTAAACCTTGTAGCTAGTACTTTGCTTCAATAGTGGGTTTTAGAGAAGAGAGAAATTGTATTGAAATACCTTGGACTACAGTGTGATTTTTCTGACAGCTTCACAAACTGCTTAAATGCTTTAGAGGTTAAAAAAAAAAAAAAACATGGAAAACTGTTTTCCAATGTGCTTGCTGTTCCCCAAAAAGGTGATTACAGTATTGCAAAAATGTCTCGTTACCACATCCAGTTTGAGTGTCAGAGTGAGATTTCACAGCAACAGCTGAACATTTGTGAAAAAGAGAAGGAAGAGGGGAGGGAAAGGCAAAAGGGGGAGTGAGGGAAGCCCTCCCTGACTGTCTGCTCTGCAAAGGATTTGAACTGCAGAAAAGAGGAACCGTGTCAGCAAATGCCAAACCAATGTGGTACCTGCCAAACCGCACCTTATCCTTCTCAATCAGCAAAAAAAAAATTATCCACTGCCTGATTTCTCTTACCTCACCAATAAAGGGCTGGTTTTTTCCCTTATTAGGAGAGTCTCCATGCTGTAAAATTCCAGCTCTAATAAGTGCCTTTAACAATATGTGCTGCACATCAGCACAAAAAGAAAGCAACTAATAAAAGTAAAGCAAAGGAGGAGAATAAAAGGGCTGAGTCCTAAATTAAAAGCGACGACATCAGCTTAGCTTGGGCTCCAAAATTTGATCATAGATTTTATGAAATGGAGAATTAAAATTGGAATGGATACATGTATGAAGGCTAACATTATACAGATATATAATTATAAACTTGGCTCTGAGGCCACTTATACATGCAAACTGCCTTACTGAACTCAAGGAGACTTTTTCACCACATTTAAGAGCTTACACATCCCAAAATATAAATCAAATAGTCAGCAGATGAAAATAGTGCAAGAAAGGGTTTTTCAAATGTTTTGGGTTTTTTTTTACGAAGTAAAAGATGGACAGAGTGAAAAGTTACAGTAAGTTGAACCTCTATGTTTCAATTATTTCAATGACTGATAAAAGTGTTTTTCTTGGTTGCATTTTTAATCATTGGATTTAACTTACTGGACATAATTGACTTCATCTGCTTTATATGGATACATATACATATCTATGAACTGAAAAGCAAACACCTAAAGCAATCACCAGAGAATTTCCCTGGGTTTTTCCTGTTTTACTCTGAATTTGGAGCAGGGTGGATGAGGAGTGCAGTTTTGGCAGGGAAGGGGAAGGCAGGGGTATGAAGAAGCAGAATAAAGCTCCACCACCCCCCTCCACCACTGGTTGAACACCTATGCCAACAGTGTGGCTGTGGAGGAGCTATCTGGATTTAAGATCTGCACTAACAATGAATTTTCTAGTTTTGCTGAAGCAGAAGCAAAAACCCTTGTCAGAGTGAACTGATATGGAAAATGTTCAGGGCTGGTTTTGTTTTTTTGGTTTTTTTTTTCTTTTTTTTAATTCAGCCTGGAACTAGAAAGCAAATCTTTCACGTAAGTTTTTTTCTTTTCACTTTTCTCTTTGAAAGGCAAGTCAATTGGAATCAAAAGATTAAAAAAAAAAAATCAGAATTTTTTATTTACAAAACCTGCAAAGGTGCAACTCAGCAATTTTTTATCTAGAAAGTGTAGAGAAATTAATTTTAAAAAAAAGTATTTCCTATTCTTTTAATTCAGACAAAGCCAGTTTCAGAAACCTGACATGAACTCATAACCAGCTCTGCTCTGAAGTGTTCTGAAAGAGTTCTGGCCAAAACTCTCCCGTATTTTCTAGGTTTTACTAAATTTATCTTTCATCAGAAGCAGTTTTCACAGCTCATTTCAGGCATTTGGATTCAAAGCAAGTTCCTGGCTTGAACCAAGGCTTGCCCAGGGTGGAGAAGTTAGCTCAGAATTTTCATGAAACTCTCCCAAGTCACTTGTTCTCTGACAAAACTTTAGATGTTTGATGCTCACAGTCTCAACTTAAAACTGAGGTGGATGCTCCAAACTCCACTCCAGCTTTGTGCTCCTGAGAGCCAATGCTTTTCTTATGCTGAAAACAACATTTTTCACTGAAGCAAGAAGGCTGCAAAATCTCAGACATCTCTCTGTAGACCTGTCCTTTCTCTGCCACAGAAACTCCCACTCAAAAATGTTTCAGTTCTTCATGTAGACTTGTCACTGCTGGGGAAAAGCCACTTGCAGAAATTGGGATTCTTTGCTTCCAAAACAGAAAAATAACCTCACTGCAGGCAGCATCTTCCTATGTCTTGTCTGTAGTTACATTATGTCCCTCTTGTATTACCTCAGCAGTGTAAAAAGGCTTTTACAAATTAAGGATTCAGGCCTCTGCCCACTGGGGAACAAGAATGAAGAGCATGGTCAAAAGAGAAGACCAGAAGAAGGAGAGAGCTTCAAGAGAAAACTGACAGCATCAAATTTTGGAGCAGAATTAACCAGATAATACAGTGCCACCAACACCACTGCTATCTGTGGAGGAGTCCTCTTAAACCCCTCTCTTCTCCTAAAAAACTAGCTGGTATCATTCTTGAACATCCAGCCAAGATAAAAAAGGTAACCTACAATACAAAGAAAATGCTGCAAAAAACCGAGTTTCCAACAACCAAACTGAAGTTTGAACAGAAGTTATCATTTGCTGGAAGAAAATATTCTACCTGTTGGCAAAGAGAACTTCTGCTTTTCCTAGGAACTTGCACAGTAAACACTTGAGTGTCCAGCACAGCAAGCCAAGCCAATCCCTATACATTTATTAAACAGACTTCATGTTTTCAGGCCAACCGGAATTTCTTGGCTCCACTGAGAGCTTCTGCTTTTAATTTCTAGTGTATCAAATGCTAACAGGATTATACTCAGCTATTTAGCAATTACAAAATTTTCTACAAATACCACAAGTCCACTGAAAGCATAGAAAATATCTTTAAACAACGCAGATGAAATGGTCATATAAAGGGGCCATTAGAGGACATTTGCAAGAAGTTAACAATCACATTGTACCTCATTCAAAATAATGCAATAACAGCCTCCTCCTTTTCCCTGGAGAGTCTCCAGAGAGTTAACTTATAAGGATTTTAATACTCTTTTTGTTTTTAGCTGCAATCTGCTGAGAAGACATGAGCACTTGGAATGATTACATTATGCCTCAGCCTGGGAAGGGCAGTATTTCATCATGGATTTCTCTGAGCAATGCTTTGAAGAAGCCTTTGTGGGTAATGCTAAAGGTGTCTTCCCTCTTTTGGCCTGAGGTCATGGAGATGTTTGTTACAAGGGAATAAATCAGTTTCCAAGTTCTGGCCACACATTTGATTTCTCTTCAGAGTCCTGGCCAAAGAGAACTTTGCTTTTCTTCCCCAAGCATGCTACTGTGAGTCCTGACAAAAGAAACCCATGTCTGATTTTAAAGGTGTGTCTGCTTTTGTTAGAAGCTGTTACAGAGCCCAAGACTCTCAAGATACAGGAAAACAACACTACTGTAGTTAACCACACTTCAAGAGAAAAGGATTGTTTTCACTAAGGCATAATTTCACCGATTTTAGTGAACTCACTTCACACTCAAGCTTTGCTCCCAGCACTTCCCCAACACATCAGATATGCCAAGTATAAAGGCAGCTCACTGCTGGTTCCCTCTCCTGCCCAAAAGTGATGGAGGAGAATATCTCTCAGCAAGGATATCCAATGACCCCCAGCATTTCAAACAGAACAGCCAGACCCTGACACCTCACTAAACCAGACTAGAAAGGATCTCAAGGTCACCTCAGAGGTCCAGCCTGCACTCAGGGCCAGCTCCCCACATTAGGTATCCTGAGTCAAGGTTTTCATCACTTACATAATCACTAAAGTGTCCAAATCTCACCTGCTTTGCTCCTTCCCCTCCCTTGCTTTCCCCTTGCACTGAGTGCAGAGAAATTGGTGCTCCCTGTTGCCACACAGAGCTGTGGGAGGGCTGGCTACTGTGGCTTGTGGCTGGATTTCACCAGAGAACAGCACACAAGAAAATGTCATCTGACATGCTCTCAGTTAAATGACTATTTATTGCCCAATTTCTGAAATCACAACGAAGGATTTCACATTCCTGGAAGGGACTTCTTGGAGGGGCTGGGTTTTGGAAATCCCTGAGCTCCCTCTCCCTCCAAGAGCACAGGATTTCATGCTGGAAACTCTAAAAAACAGGCATAGAAATCCCAGTTGCTCTTCAAAACCTCTCCCAAGCTTTAAACCAAACCCTTATATAAATCACAGCAATTCAGAAACATAGCAGTGTCCTGTTTCCTACCCATCAACTCATAAAGCAGACCAACAAAACAATACAGGACAGGAATAAAGCAGGTTATATTACTGGCAATATTACACAGGCTAACTGATTTTCTTCTCTTGCTTTCCCTTCCACATTCAGAGATGAATGTGCCATGAGGACTTTATTTACCCAGTGAATGAAGCAATCTGAGTTATGTGAAAGCTTCCACACAAACTATGAAACTTCTGCAAACTTCCCACCAGCAGAGCTCCAGTTAGCAGCCAGCTCTCCCAACATGTCCTTCTACCACTGAACAATTTCAATTCTGCAATTCAGGTAAGAGAAATGCACGATTATAAAGATTTTAGACAACAGAGAACAACATAGCAGAAAAAAAAAAAGAAGCAGAAGAACCCAATCTATATTCATTCCTTATTCCCCAGTTCAACCAGCTTCCCAGCTGTTCTGTTCCCCTTGCCATTTCCACCCTCACAACACCAAAAGGCTAAATCCACACAGAGATAATAAACTGGCAACTCACTTGGAAAGGCTGGACAAGTTCTGCCTGCAGTGTGATCTGCTGATCATGTCTGCAGCCTGTGAATCAGTGCAAACTGCTGGCAGCTCCAGGGAGCAAATGGACGGATGATCAGGGCGTGGAATGAGATAATAAAAATGCCATTATCCTTTCAGGCATACGAGACTCACTGGATGCTCTTTCCACCCCACAGGTTAACCATTTGGTTGGTCCTGTAGCTCCTGGAATGACAATCTGTATTTGCCTGTTGTCAAGCTCATTATCTATTTTGTATCCCCCTCCCCTCTGCTCTGTGATCGTATGAATTTTTTTAAAATTTTTTTTTCTTTTTACTGTATTCTCTCTAATAGATCCTCCTCCTCATTGCTGGGCCCCCAGTTACAGAAATTCCTGCAGATTTCTCAGCTGCTCAGGCTGCCTGACAAATTCTTGCTTCCTGTTCAGCTTTCACAAGAAGGGATTCTGTTCAGGCAGCTCGTCTGAGCACTGAGCAGCCTCAGCACTGCACAGAGGTGCCTTTGCTCACAGAAAAGTCACATTCCAGCCTGCTGAGAGATGAGAGGACCCAGATATAAAATAATGGTCCATTATAAAAATTAATTATTAAAAATTATATAATA
>VXAX01008709.1:157393-194821 GCA_013399835.1 Leptocoma aspasia
TTATAAAATATAAAAATTATAAAAATCCATTCTAAAAATAAAGTCCTCCCTTTTGATAGTAAATCACTGCCCAAGCATTTTGCAGGCACTTACATCCAGTCTAACTTGTGAGAGGTCAGGCTGGATCAGACAGCTCAAGGCTGAGGGTAATTGCCAAACACAAACAAATCCAAGGAGGTGGGGAGCTGCTGCAAGCTCAACTGCAGTCAAGGTAAAACCATCTTTTGTTTAACACCAGGATTAAAACCAGGGCTGGAGCTGAATCCAGCCTAACAGACTGTCCTCAGTGTTCTTCCATGTGGTCCAGTGAGCAGAGCAGGAAATAGAAGTGCAAGCAGTGATTTAAATGGAGGAAGCATCAGTTACCAGTTTCATACACTTGGCCCTCATACCCCTTCCCCTCAAAGGCCAAAAGTGTGAGCAAACTGCCACCACAGCTGCAGTCCTGCAGCTGTCCCACCCCAGGCTGTGATCTTCTTGTTACCCCTTGTCACTCTATGGAGCAACACCAAACGCAGAGACAAACGCAGCCACACCTGACAGAAGGCAAAGAGACCAAATTTTATTTTGGTTTTCACATTATATAGAGTTCTGGAAACGACCATCAATTGGAGGGTGAAGTTGCATCCTCTCCAACCACACTGGTCAGTGACAAAGTCCATCAAACCTTTCTCCTCCCAGGAGAAAGAATGAAAAACAAGAAGACAGTTAGAAAAACATGTGCATGTTTACAAAAGCACAGTGTGAGAGACTCTATCACAAGAATGAAAACATCAGAAGGCTGAAAATGAGAGTGACAACCCCTCACAAATGACAAGAGTGGGTGTGGATGGATTAGTACCCCAAAGGGAAATCTCTAATGTGTGGGTTCAGCAGGTGGCACTCCTGCCTTGGAGTGAGCACCCAGGCCACCCTCTGCACAAAGCACAATGCTGCACCACCAGGGAAGCACCAGCCCTGACTCTTTTTCCTCTGAGCTTTCCAGAATCTAATGGCTGCACGTTGCTCTTTGGGACACTGATATTAATTTATGCTCTGCTGAAGTCCCATAGGCAATTACTGTGTTGTAAGAACATGCTATAAGTTTTTTTTGTATGTAGGTTTGTAGAAAAATTCTTTCCATGGGAAAGCATTTTTTATTGTTTTTTTATTCTGTATAAGTTTTTGTAAACAAATTTTTGAGTTGTGTTTTTCAAGAACATTTAAATTTCTCTGTTTGTCTCTTAATATGAGAGATAGAAGTTTTCTTCCTTTCAACCTATGAGGTAAAAAGTTGTTATCTCTAATTGTGTAAGCTATTCTAGCATTCCTTAAACAAAGCTAGAAGCAAGAGCTTCAGATTACTCCAAACTAAGCAAATAACAACCCAAATCCTTTGTATTACAAAGTCATATTGATAAATCATATTTAACCTTCTAATACTATTACTAAAAATCCTTTATCAATACACACTGATATTAATTTATGCTCTGCTTAAGTCCCATAGGCAGTAACTGGATCTTTTTTCCTCCCAAAAACTCTGTCTACACTTTGGATGAGATAGATTTTTTTGTGGAAAGGTAACAATCCTAACAATCCTGTGCTTTATAGATGGTTGAATGACTCCCCTGCAAGGGCTTTGTTCCACACACACAGAAACAGCTCTGCAGTACCCCACAAAGTTGCTATTTCTTCATGCACACCTTCTGTAGAACCAACCCTTTGTTCTAAAGTTCACTAAACCCCCCATCTTTTGGTGTATAAAATATACTGGAATTCTGGTCTGGAGCAAGGAAAGGCCAATAGTGCTGATTGCCAAGGGAGGAAAATATGAATTCCACTTCTGTGATTGCAGAGAGATCTGCAAATGAAATGAGGGTGCAGCAGGAAGGCCATTGCTACTTTTTTTCTTTTTTTCTTTTTTTTTTACCCTGCCCTTAAAGGAAGGTGAACATGTAAGGCAGTGTGCATACACAGGGTCCATAAAAATGCTGGTGAGAAGGAAGGCATATTTACTCTTCCTGGAAAAGGCATTTCTGCTGCTGAGGAATTACAGAAGCAGAATTCTTCCCTCTGGAACAGCTTCAGTTAAACAGAGATTTAGAAGACTTTTTGGAAGAACACTGTTCTTCCAAAATACACATTTTAATCGGATGCCAGAGTTGATTTTTACGAAATTCTAAATTGGGTTCCAAGGCAGCCAGCCTTACAGATTTCTAATACAGGTCTCTATTTACTACCGTGTTACAGAAACTTTTTATTCCAGTTGATTGTTCTACACTCTTTTCAATCCATCCTGGAATAAATTAGGTTGTTGCACTGCTCACCAACAAAACAGTTGCCACTCAGGGCAAAAATAAAAGCAAATTGATTAACCTCTAAAACACTACACTCTACATCTTCAAAAATAGTTTCAGAATTTTAGAAAATCTGCCTGTACTGTCATATATGGCTCTATTTGTTGGCCATTAGAAACAGGGGAAGCCTCTTCCACTTGTAGTAGACTCCAGAGCCATTTAAAAATATTCCTCTTTGGATAGCCACAAGAATCACAGTTTTTCTTTCTTCACTTTTCCAAATATTGCTTTGAATTACAAAATTCTGGAAGTAAACCCCAGTCCAGATGAAACACAATGCTTTCACATGGTCAGCCCATTTTTAATTTCAAGACCTCAGCAACAAATTGCATAATTTGCAGTGAAATTTCTGTCTGAAATAGACTTCATTTGCCTATGGATTCAGCAATGAACAATGCTGGTCATGCAAGCCTATCCTCAAGGCATGTGCCATCTTTGCCTGCAAATGAGGAAGTGAAGATAAATAAAGTGAGCAAATCCCACTTGCAAACAGTATCAGCATGTCTGTAGTGTTATCTGTGACAGCCATCCTTGTCAACAACTGCTCAACATGCTTTGCATGTTGGCATCCCACAAATTCATTTTTAATTTGACAGCACCAGTGTTGTTATAATTCTTTCTTCCATCCAGAAATTGCTACAAGCATGATTTGAAGTGGGAGCAGGATCTGAAGCAGCTGTGGATCATTGCACTTCATAATCCCTTTAATATTTGGAAACCAAATGTTTGTTGTTTACTTCAGCAACTTAACCAAGAGGGATGCTTTCAGTACACCGTGGCCCTGAGGTGGAGATCTTGCATATGGAGCAGGAAGAGGCAGATCACCTCCCAGATAATCTCAAAAATTCACATGGGCATCTGAAGCACAAAAAATGATGGGGGCAGGAGACAGTGTCTCAACCTGCACTCCTTGTATGTCCTGATGCTCCAGAGATCTAGGACACCAAAAGCCCTAAGGAAGACACTAGAAAGAGAAAACACTAGAGCAAACAAATGCTAACTACACTAGAGCATTGTGAGGTGTCATTCATGCCAATGAACTCAAGGCAAATGGCTCTAGGAGAGTGTAAGGTCATCTATTGCAGCAACAAAAGGAACTACAGGGCCTTTCCTATTTTCTGAACATTAAAAGCAGTAAAATGAGGAGGAGGAAGGAGACATGAGAGCTTTCCAAAAAGGAAATTATTACTGGGAGGTTCCAATGTCTACTCATACTAACAATAAGAACGTCCAGAGGTCATCCAGAGAGCCACTTAATATTTTGTTTGTTATTTTTACTTTAACCATTCCTGCAGGCAAGGCAGAGTTTTCAGTGAGCTGATCAAAAAAAGCCTGTGAATCTTTTTTTATTTTTAAATGATAGTGAATTTAGAACCTGACAGAGGCACATACACTGTCCAGACCATGACTTTCCACATGTAGCTTATTTCCTTCTGTACCTATTTGTCAACAGGGAATTCACTGTGATGCTCACTGTTCTTGTCCTGTTATTCAAATACCTTCATGTTTCTTTAGCTGTTTAGTTCACATTGAGGCAATTTTAAAGCAGGCAACCTCCAGAAATGTGCCTGATTGGTTTCAGAGACAGTAAACAGCCCTCCCTGCACTGCCCCTTCTCTGTGCCACAAGTCTGAAATAAGCAGGCAGACTTGTAGAAAAGTTTGCAGAGCTACTGGCATTTTGCAAGAGAACTCTGCTCTTTATGAAAATCCATTCCAATCACATTAACATCTGCTCCTTATTTAAAGAATATTTTTAACTGTTCCCTCCCTGGGAAAATGAAAGATGCCACAGCTTCTTTCATGTTCTCACGGAGTTGACAAACTGGGTTGGTTTTTTTAAGGTCTGTTCTGAAATGCCCCAATACAGTTCACTGCAGGGAACTCAGTGCATGCACCTCACAGGGCAAAAAGCATCTGCATTCACCATCCTAGGAGATTTCATTCTAGGACACTGGCATGTGAGCAGGGAGTTTATTTCACAGATGAACAACACTTTGTGTATTAAATCACATGCTGAAGGTAAAGTCTGGCAGCTCATACACAAGCTCTTGGAGTATATCTCTTGAGCACTTACAAAAACAAGACTGTGCACTTTGTCATCAAATAATGCTGAGCTGTCTCTTACTATGTATTTTTTTTTTCCAGGGCAAGCTGTAAATATCTCAAGTAAGGGAGACTCTGCCATTTCCCAGTCATAAGTTTTCCAAGCTCTTTCAGGATTCAATATTAAGAATCCATCCTACAGCTATGATATCTATTCTTCTCTTCATTTTTTAAATCTATCCCATAGTTATAACTACCTGGGTGCCTATAAAGAGCAGCAGTGTCAAAAAATGTAACATGTTCAATGAAACCTGTGAGTACCCAGCTATGTGTGTGGATTTATGTATTCAAATACATACTCAAATTGAAATAGGTAGGTTTGGGCATCTGCATGTGCAAATCATGGAGCCACACACAAGCAGAATTTGCATGTTCTCACTGCCACATTATCAGGTAGCAAATGCCTTATCAGAAGATAGAACTATTTGCATAGACAAGTTCTGCAGGATTGGGAGCACAAACCTTGTACATTAGAATGCAGGAGCCTGCAGCCCGAAATTATAAGCACTTCCAAAATATGTACCTCCAGATAAGACCCATACAGAGTCCATACAGCATTCAGTTCTATCTGCTGCCTCCTTTGCTGACTTGGATGGACTTGAGGAGGCAGGAGTCTGGTCCTCAACAGGGAAGAGAATTTAATTTCCTCTGACTGTCCTCAGTTTTTGAGGTAATATTATCCTGCTTTTCACATGGAAAAGTTACTGACTGCACGCATGGCTGTGACAGCAAACAAAATAAACTCCAAGACAAGTGTTAAAATCATATTGCAAGAAGAACTATTACAGTAAATTGAAACTTGAATAGAAAAGCACATTTGCTGGTGTTAGTATTCTCTATTGGTCACTTATGGGGAAATAAAGCAGCATAATATTTCCTGGGTGTGAGAGACCATTTCCACCAAAGCCTAGCTTTTGCTTTATGTCATGTTTTCACTGCTTTCAAATAAACATGGAGAGCCAAACAATACAACCACCAGGATATAGATACTTTCTGGCCACTGGAAGCTGGAATTGAGCAAAGTGTGAGAGGGAAGCAATCACAAAGGCTTTATCACTTCTCCCTATGCCCTGGCACTGCCACAGGTGAGGGACAGACTCTGGTGCCCCCCTGCTCTGAGCAGGCACCCATTTGTCTCAGCCACCACCAGCAGCAGAGGGAAGGGCCACTGCCTCCCCACTCAATTCCACACCCGTTCTTTTGTGCTTTATGCATTTCAGGGACACATGGCAATTCTCACAGCAATAAAAAGCAATCCATTGTTTTGGCTTTCAAACCTTAAAATTTGCTGTCTCTCATTTATACCTGAATTATAACGGCTATTAATAAATTTCAGCTTTATCAGTGTGAAGGATAACACTCAAAGCCCAGACTTGTTGGACTTCTGCTCACAGCCATGTAGGATAATACTTGCAGAGCCCACAAAACAGAAAGCTGCATAAAGCTGCCAGTAATGTAGATATAAGTTCTCTTTGCCCCAACTGTTTCTGGCAACAGGTAATTTCAACAACAGGTTTTATATGAGATTATTGTTATTTTTAAAATACTGGAGGCATGCTGCAAAGATAACTATTCACTTCAAGCTTGGCCACAAAAGCCAGAAGGAGCCACAATGTGGTAGGTGTGATACAAACACAGATGATAGATGCATCTCCAGGCAAAACAGGCAATTTTACTGCTGAGAGGGCATGGGTGGAGGCCTCAGCCACAGCTCCTTAACAGACAGATCAGTAAACAACAGCAAACTCAGAGGGTGAAATGTTGGATCTGTTCACCCCTGTGTGCCACCACATGCCAGCAAGAGCATCCACTGTCTTGCTCCAGTTTGAAGCCAGGGTCTGGGTCCAGGCTTTGAGCTTGATCCTTTGTCACTCTCATTTTTCAGCCTTCTGATGTTTTCATTCTTGTGATGGAGTTTCTCACACTGCTTTTGTAAACATGCACATGTTTTTCTAACTGTCTTTTTGTTTTTCATTTTTTCTCCTGGGAGGAGAAATATTTGATGGACTTTGTCATTGACCAATGTGATTAGAGAAAACGTAACTTCACCTTCCAATCAATGGTCATTCCCAAAACTCTATATAATGTGAAAACCAAAATAAAGTTTTCTTCTTCTTTGCCTTCACTCAGCTGTGTCTCTGCATTTCGTGTTGCCCAGTAGAGTGACAATCCTTCACTGCTGGGAGAATTTAATATAAATGTGTGCACACATGCACACAGCTCTGGGAGGAGAAGAGCATTTCCTGCTGGGTCAATTTATGGAGACGTCCCCATCTTAAAGCTCCTATCTTATGATACTCTGAATTTTACTGGTGAGCAACATCCAAACTCCAGTCAGGATCTCACTTCACAATCAACCCCATAAACTCAGCTAGCAAAAGCCATCCAAATGCCACCAAAGGCAGCAACTCTTCAACAGCTTATGCCATTTGAACGGCTCAGAGGTATTCAAAATGCCAACCTGACCAGAAATACTCAGCTTGGACCTTTGTTATCCCTGAACTGAAACTGGATCCTCAGACCAGGCCCTTGCTTCATGCAGGTTGATGTTCAGTTATGCCCCTGTCTGACTGGACCAGTCATTTTTAACCTCTGGTACTGGTCCTTAGGTGTTTTAGAAGCAGCTTTATTTCACTAGCTGCGCAGGGATTACCAGCTAACCGGATGCTCCCAGGAACTTCTGGAGAGCAAACAGTGTCAGTTTATTTAATAACTTTCAAAGTGAAACTAAAATCTTGTCCAAATCATGTCTCTTCTGATTTAATTAAAAGGCACCACACATACTGCACTGCTCTGTTAATCATTAACAAAGTTAATTCAAGACAGAAGATGAGTCTTTTCTTTCCTTCACAAGCCTCTAGCCAGTGGAAAACTTAAAAAAAGCATTCCAAAAAAAGACCAGTACAGTATGATTTTTGTTAGAATGGTCAGCACTTCAGTATGCTTTCCCCCTTTCTTCTGTATTTCCGATTCCTATAGGAATGCATGTTAAAAGAGAGGGGTTGGGTTTTTCTCTTGCTTGGCAAAATACCTTTCCTAAATTTTCTAAATATTGCCTGGTATTTACGTCAGTATGACAGTCATTGGGTTTGACAGGAATCAGACTGCTAAACCCACACAAAAATGCTTTGGAAATTAGGGGCTAGTTATACATTCAATTTCATTCAAATCCACTTTAGCAAACTGGCAGAGAGTGGATCTGAGCTGTCTCTGTTACCCCTTCACTTCCATGGCTCACAACAGAGGTTTTTTGGGCATGTTAATCTCTACACTAACTTTGAGCCTCAACTCCTGCTGTCTGATAAATCTCCTTAGCACTCCTATCCCAATCCATTCTCAGTTTCCAAGATGAGCCAGCAAAAAATCAAATTTACTCTCTCCTTGTGCAGCAAGCTTCTTCCAGGGAGGAACCAAACAGGACATTAAACAGTTGGAAGTGTAACACTGTGTGGACTATTCAAGAAACATCTAACACCTATTTTTCCAAAAGTTCTCCTCTCTTGAAGGAGACCAAAACAAAACCACACACACAAAAGGGTGTCTTTACTTTCTTCTTGTCTTGGGGAAATCTAAACACAAAATCTTCTGGTCTAATCTGTACAATCTAATGGGATTTCCCTCTTGAAAGCAGCAAAGGGTAGAGGCTGAACACTTCCACAAGGCCTGTCATACCAGATCAGGATGGCCTTCCATCAAGGCTGGACTCTTGCCTCCAGCCATGGCTCACACCTAACATTTTAGAGGGAAGCAGTGGGAAAAGAAAAAAATGCAAAGCCCACTGCACCTGGCCCATGGAGCAAAGCTCTCCCTGCACAGCAGAATTCCTCTCTGCCCCTTGCAGGCAAGGCAGCTGGGGCTCTGCCACATACAGGCCTTGCAGGCTTTCAAAAGAAGAAAAAAGCGATTTATTGCATGGTAATAGAAATAAAAGGGCACCAAGAAATTAAAATTAAATCGCCATAGCACAGGACATAGTCTCAAGCTGTACCAGGGGAGATTTAGGTGGGACATTGGGAGGAATTTCTTCACAGAAAGGTGATTAGACATCAGCATGCACTGCCCAGGGAGCTGGTGGAGTCACCATCCCTGGAGGTAAGAAAAGACTGGATGTGGCACTCAGTAGCACAGTCCAGTTCACTGTGGTGTGTGGTCAGAGGTTGGATTTGATAGAAGTCTTTTCCAAATTAATTGATTCTGTGATAAATGTTCAGTAATTGCACCACAGCATTGCATCAAGGGCATAACAATGTGAGGGCCTGAATTACTCCAGTGTAATAAAAAACCCAACTGTATTTTTGTCTCTGTTATTTCTCTGCATACCCAAGTGCTAATACTTATTTCTTCGCTGACTGGAAGCTGTTGTAATTTATAAAAACACCATGTGAACTACTCTTTTAGGCACTCCATATCTACTTCCCAGCTTCTCCTGGAAAATGGCTCTCTGGCCATACCTTACACCACCAGGGCAGGACAGGTATGAGCCAACTCTTGAGCCCATGGTTTCTTCCCAAATGCAGTGGCAGATGATTGCTGTGTGAACATATTATAAGCTTCCCTGCATGCAGGCCTGCAGAAAAATTCTTCACATGAGAAAGCATCTTTTTACTCTGTACAAGTTTCTATAAACAAATCTCTGAGCTGTGTTTCAAGGACAGAGGTTTCTCTGCCTGTCTCCTGATAATGGAGATGGGGGTTTTTCTTCCTTTCAGCCTATGAGGTGAAAAGTTGTTATCTCTGATTGTGTAAGCTATTCTGGCATTCCTTGGACAGAGCTGGAATCAGCAGCTTCGGATGCTCCAGACTGGGCAGATAACAGCCCAATTCTTTGAATTCTGGAGTCATGTTAATAAATCATATTTAGCCTTCTATTATCATCAAGAGTCCTTTATCACCACACAGACCACAGCAATAAGATGATAGGAGGAAAAGCAACTATGAGTGTTCACCCATGTTTAAGGGAAACTGAAAAATACTGAATTACTTTCTCCTCACAATCTTTGAAACTCAGTAGCTTGACCACTGTCACAAGGATCAGCATCCCTGTACAATTCTCCTAGGTCTCCCATGTCACTGCACAGTTTTCTTCAGGATTTGAGCTGAGTATGAAAGCAGACCTTTGCCAAACTTGCACCAGCCTGTAGGGGCTTCTGGCTAGAAAAGGTCTGAACCTCAGCTGTTCTTTTGCTCCTCAAAGAACATGAAAATGCCCTTTGCCACCATTAGACAGAAAATAAATCTTTGTCAGCTCTCACTGGCTGGGAGGGGTTTGCATCCTCTGCAATCTGCCACTAACCAGTATCCTCCCTTTAAACTCAGTTCCTTATAGAAACTGAAAAATTTGGAAAAACTGACAAGAAGTGGCTTAAGAGAAATGTAGCCTTCCCCAAAACAGCTGACAGACTTGTCTTCAAGGAGATTTAAATAAAATAGCTATCAAAAGAGTCAGTAGCAGTCTGGTTTGCAAAGAGAAATATCAACCTCTAGCTACAAAGAAAAATAATTTCCTTTTTCCAATGGCAAACCTCCCCTTAAGATCTGCCAAAAGCTGCAGCCTGAGTTTTAGAGCTGTGGCTATACTTTCATGCCCTGGTGATGTTTTGTGCCCTAAGACATGGCTTCAGAGTGTCACATTTTATGAATAAACCTCATGAGATGGGAAGGATTCCAGGAACTGCTTCTGCAGGGGCTCTTAGAGGATTTGAAGGTTCAGGAGAGATTAAATCATATGCAGTATTACAAACTTCCTCCTAAAATTACATTATAACAGGAACTTACCCTTCCAATCCAAACAACTTACATTCAGAAAGTGAATTTTCTATCATTCTGAAGCACAGGCAACTGAAGACAAACCTGTTCTTAAGGCATTATCTTTGCACCTGGAGAACTTCTGACATTTCAAGGTTTCCATCGGAATAATTAGAAATATCTCACTAAAATGGCCACTAGACATTTTAGTTCACTAGACCTCTTCAAAAATATTAAAAACGTGTTTCAAATAAACATTTCAGAAAAGTCTGAGAGAAAGAAATCAGAAGCACTTTCAAAAGCTTGGCAGGAGTTCAAGCACTCCTAATACTTGAGAGCAATTTTTTTTCTTTTGGGAAAGGTTTGAAGCTTTTTCCTCAGCGTTCATTTATTTGCACTGAAGCTGCTGTGCAATTCTGATCTTAAGACTAAGAAAGGATTTCAGAATACAAAGAAAGTAGAAAAATCCCTTCAGCTCTAAATGCCAAGGTAGAACCTAAAAGTAGGATGGAAGCATTAAATCATTTGTTTAATTCAAATTCATTTTGGTCTGGCAACCAGTAAGCCAACAACTGTTGATGTGATGTTCCGTGATTTAACTCGGCTCTTTTTTAATGTTGGAAATGCACAGATGGGAGAAACACTCGTGGCTGTGTGGGCTTCATGGGCTTGGAGCAATTCCCAGAGGAAATGCCACCCCTTTGACAATGGGAAGGCACCAGCAGCAGGTCCTGCCTCTCTGAACCCCACCATGGACAAAGACTCCTGCATCACTTGATGCAATTTAAATTAACATCCTCAACACGCAGGAACTTATACAAAAACAGCTGGCCTAGACCAATTCTGAACCCAAAGATTAATACATAAAGTACATATAAAATACATAAAAAATAAAAATAAAGATATTTTGGGAGTGTAAGAAACTGTACAGAAAGAAACAAGGGTAGTGTGATCCTTCGCTGGTATTTTATTCCTATCAGCATTATTTAAAATGCATTCTTCTTAAATACAGTCTTTTTCCAAAACCCAACTTTGTCCACACCCTTTCATTTGAATCCCAAACACATTTTTTTAGAAGTGTAGTTCTTAAAAACACAAAACCCAGACTATATACCTCTCAAATAACCCAATCAAACTATGGAATGTTTTCGTTCTCCATTCTTCCTTAGCAGGAAAAATATGAATAATAATATTCACTAGACAGGAGACTATTTTTATGTTTACATTTTTATAGTTTACAAAAACAAAATAGGGACAATTTTTCAACCATTATATAATCTTTTGTTATTTTTTTTTTCCCTCTAAAATATTCCCTGAAAAAGACCTCTTATCTATGATAAGATATGACATGCAGAATTTCAGGGGATACAAAATTCTTTCGAGAAAGTCAAAGAGAAATTGATTCAACTGGGAAGATAAGCCCTGATCCTTAGCTGTAACTTAGTTTACTCCTGGTGCACATAACAAGGCTTAAGAGGTTAAATGTGGTTGTGAGAGGAGCACGGTGGGTTTTTGTTTTTAGAAACTCTACATTTAATTGAAACTAGAGATAAAGAAAATGATCCTTTGATGAACGATGAGCGGGGTCTGGCTTTAGGCATTTTCTTATCAAGATGGACACGTTGAGAACGCACCCACCAACATACCAGAAACCACAGCTGGCAAATGCTACCAGCAAAGGCATTTCCTGCATTCTGACTTTCTAGCTGAGGGCCAGATGCTTCACAATCCTTCCTTAAAAGCACAGCTAAAGGAGTGGGAGTTCAGAGCCTTGCCCAGTCTTGCTTGGAGTATGGAAAGTCCAGGCAGCATCCCAGCCATACACTCAGCATCAGACAGGCCACAGTTTCTTCCCTGATTCTCAATTCCCTGTCCTAATGGGAGACTGGGCCAAAGGACTGCTTTTCCTACCCCATCACCTCATAAGTTACAGTTTACTACTTAAACCTGCTGAATTAAGTGGTAATTAATGTGGTCCCCATCCATATGTTGTACCAAAATACCACAAGGAGAGGAAGAGCAAACATTATTCAAAAAAGGTAAACAGCAGCTGAAGCCTAAAGAGAGGGCTGTGCTTTACTTCAGCCTACACCTTGCTCTACCTACACCGCTTCCAACAAGTTCCCTTCTGCTTTCTCTCCTATTATCTTCAATATATAACAGAATAATTACTTATGTGAAATTCTCCAAAAGCACTTACCTCACTTGGAAGTGAAACACTTCCAAAAGTAGGAGCTAGAACCTTGTAAAAAGGTTTCCCAACCAAAAATTACCACAGGGATTCTGAAAGTTATAAAAAAGTATTCAGTTCCTGCCCAAAAAAACCCAACCAAAACAAGCACAGGCTGGTCATTTCAAGCCTGCAAATACTGAATAAAGAAGGGTAGCTTTCATCTAGAGGTCTAAGAATAGGAGCCAGGATTCTCTGGCTCTTGGCATTAGTGGCAGGAAGAGCAATGATGGCATCTGCTGCAAAAGGAAGCAGAGGGATGGTCTCATCATCCACAAATGTGTGCATCAGCCCAAATGCTACCAGCAATGGGATGGCTGAGAGCATCCCAAAACAGCTGGCCTGGACCAACCTGACCCCAGGAGGATCAGGTTCTTCTGGTTGGGCTGATAGGTGTTCCCACCTTCCCAACGGCTAGCACGAAAACAAACACAAAGCGTTTTATTAATTCTGTAACTTCCCTTTATTCCACCAGATGCAGCAGTTCCTCTCAGTCTGTTTCAAGAAGGTGTTATTGATGGTGAGGAGCACCAGCAAAGTCACTCCAGTTTGGTTTCTACTCCACACCAACTGATGTCAGATCAGCTTGCAGCTCCAGCCCTTGTCTGTGGGTCTATTTCAGCCTCTTCACACCAAATGTGCTCCTCTATTTATCCAGGCAACAGATGCAGTACACGTGATTGCCACCTCCAAATGATGTTCTCAGAAACAAACATCACCTGGTGTTTCTTTTTTCCCACCAAAGAAGGATGACAAATTTCCCCAAAGGAAACATGGTGAGAAGTCAACCCAAACCCGGGATCAAATTGCCCTCTTGTAGCTGGAGAGGGAAGAAAATGATCCTTTCCTCTTCCTGCTTTGGCTCTTTTTTTTTTTTTAGCTAAAGTATTAGGCAGGCAAAAAGACCAGGTTATGATGGACAGGCAGTAATAAAAATATTATTATTTTATTATTGGTTTTTGGCCACATTTGCCCTATACTGATCTTGGCTCCAGCCATATTATAGCTATGTTAAAAAAAAAAAAAAAGGAAGCAAGAGTTAAACAAAGAGTCTTTAAGTACTAGCAAAACATTCAGATTCAGGCTCTCATTCATGCCCTTTAAAGCCATTATTTTTAAAAATGTTTATGCAGCAGGGACATTTCTCCTACCCATAAAAATTCTTGAAAAACAGGAAAAGGAAATTAATGCTTCCTTCGAAATTAACAACTATTGGCACAGTCTTGGGTATCTTACTGTGACACTCTGTGGTGCCTTACCTTTGTCCATATTTACAAGAGCCTGTGTTTGTTTTGAAGTTGAGATCTGAATATTTTTACTGATGTCAAACAGTTCTTCAAAATTATTTTTAAATTACCATCAAATTACAGGAACACTGCAAGCAAACTATTGTGCCTTCACAATTAAACGCAGAATTTCAAGAAATTTGCAATGTCTCATCAAGGCCCTAGGACGACACAGTCAGGCATCACTTCAATACAGACCAGTTAGCAAAAGTTCTTGTTCTGGCAGTGTTTTTCCACTGTAGCAATTTCCATCCACTGCATAGCATGCTGGCACCTTGCTGCATTCTTGGGAAGACCCCCTATTGTTGTGACAAAGGACTCTTGACAATAATATCAGAAGGCTAAATATGATTTATTAAAATGACTCTATAATTCAGAGGATTTGGGCTATTATCTGCCCAGGTACAGAGCTCAGATCCTTACTTCTTCATTGCTCTGTACAAGAATGCTAGAATGCTCACAATATCAGAGAGATAACAGCCCTTCAGCTCCTTCTCCCACTATCAAAAAACAAGCAGAGAAATCCAAAATGTCCTTAAAACACAAATCAGAAATTTTGTTTACAAAAACTTATACAGAGTAAAAAAACAATAAAATATGTTTTCCCATGAGAAAATTTTTCTACAGACTTGCATCCAGAGAAACTTATAATATGTTCTTACAACAAGCCCCCACACCTCAGGTGACCTCTAGCACACCTGAGCACTACCAGAAATCATATGCCCTCCACAGGTTCATTGGTGGAATTAAACAGGGCCTGTTTTGGTGAAAACCATGCTGAGCTGACTAAAACTTGAGTCTAATCCTGGGCAGATTTCCTGCAGAAGTGCAAGGGGACACTTCTAAACCATTCAGGCTGCAAGACAGCAAAGCTCTTCAAAACTTCCTTAAATCCTGCTGACAGCAATGAGTCTATACAAGCCCAAGTGTTGTAGCCCACACAGATGGATTAGAAGCCACCACATAAATTTTGAAGGCATCCTTAGCCAGGGAAAACGTGGCAATGATGCTGATATTTTGTGACACACAAGGAAGCACACATCTACTTCTGCTATTAAAGTGCTGGTATTTTTACAGCAGTCAGAGGCTCAATCTGGATTAAAAACAGCAATGAAAAACTTTCAGCAGATTTACAGACTGTGCTGAAGGGAGCACCTGCCAAGCTGGCAATGGGAGCACAAAGGATTGCAGAGATAACACCTCAAGGTGTTACAGCTCACCCTAAAGAGATGACACTAACCAAGGAAAGGTTAGATAACACTAACCAAGGAAAGAGTCTTCCTTGTTCTTCCCCATCAAGACTGGGCACAGAAAAACGTCTGCAGCACAAATTCTTACCACATAAATAATATGATATAAATAATATNTAAATGTATCAACCATTACCAGGTCTAGCTGCTTTGGAAGGCTTTAACAAAAGGTTTGATCCAGCAGTGGCTATGTTTCAGCAGTGCCTATGTGTCTGCTGAAGTCACCTCTGGCAAGGAGCTGTGCCAGACAGCTCCTGACAAAGACCAAGCCAAACTCCATCTCAGTGCAGCTCCACTGATGACAGGACCCCCAGGCACTCACATCCTGTGTTTACTTCATGGAGGGGAGCCCATAAGCTCCAAGTGAGTGGACACATCTCTTTGTTTACAACAAACTTTTCAATACTGAGGGCTTAGTTGTATTTTCATGTCAGAAGACACTTGAAGGGTAGATCCCTTTGGCAACAAGTTCTTCTTGCAGTGAAATTTGCACCAAATTTCTTGTCCTGACATTCTCTGAAAAGTAGCACATATGGCCTCACAGTTTTTCAAAGATCAAATATATCCCCGGCCATCCAGGACAGAGGAAAAAGGATATCAGAAATAGACAAATATGAATGAAGAAAATGACACGAGTTTCACAGCTGGTCAGCTTCCCCCTGGGTCACCATTCCTCCACCCACAGTGAAACCACCAAAGGCACATTAAAGCTTTTCCTCTGACATGAATAGTTCCTGTGAGGATGATTGTGAACCAGAGATGGAGGACTGAGGTGCTGAGAAGACAGCAGGGAGGACACAGAGGCAACATGAGGAATAATAACACAAAAGAACTCTGGGAAGACCCTGTACATCTGTAAATATGCTGATTTTTAATCATATTACACTTTGGATTCAAAGCTACTTAGTGTGCATACAGCAGCAATATCTAAGAATTCTGTAGTTTTCTTTCCTTAGGCTCTGGGAATAGAAGCCCGAAGGCTTTTTACTTCTACCTCACAACTAAAAAATTTAGTATACTAAACAGCTCAATGCAATAGGCCTAAAAATGGCATCATCTTTCATGGATCAAGTCTCATGAATTATGTGTGCAGTAGCAAAATCCTGAAAAAAAAAAAAAAAATCCTGCAGGGCATTTTCATTTCCATGACCACAGTCCTAATAAGTGAGGTAGATTCTGTTATGATTACTGTGACCTTGAATATTATATAACTACAGTCTGGGAGAGATTTTATTGTTGAAAAAAAAGCTTCATGTAAAAAAAAAAAAAGCTAAGCTACTAATGGTCATGACAGAAGGGAGAAATTTGATCTAGTCACATTCTAGACGACAGAGAAAGGAGAAAAATACTGAGATTGAATAAAGCCACAGTTTCATCAGATAAGAAAGGCAAGGTAACAGTGAAAGAAATCATTTGACTCTCATAAATTGGGAATGTAAGAAACTTGGAGGTCTGCAGCCAGGTTTTAGTGGACTCATTACACCTGGCACCCGTGCAAGCTCACTCAGCAAAGCCACTTCTGAGTCAAGGCCGTGGCACATGCAGAAAACTTCCATTTGGAACACACCCTGCCACCTTTGCCTTGGGAGTCAAGACACCACTGTGGCTGCAATCCATCAACTTTCTTCTTGCCAACCTCCAATGGTTTCTGGCCTCCCTGCTGGAATAACACGGCCAGTACTGACTCTGCAGCACGGCACAACACCAAGTCCTGCTTCCATCTGGTTGTTGCTTTTTCTCCTGGGTTTTGCCTGCACAGGGCAGGAGTTTCCCCAGAGTAGCTGAGCCTACTGCTTATTTCATATTTTACTTCCCAGGGCTCTTACCCAGGTGGGTTCTTGGTGGTTTTCTGTCACTCTACCACAAAACACAAAATGCAGAGACACAGCTGAGCGAAGACAAAGAAGAAGCAAACTTTATTTTGGTTTTCACATTATACAGAGTTTTGGGCACGACCATTGATTGGAAGGTGAAGTTACCACCTCTCCAACCACACTGGTCAATGACAAAGTCCATCAAACCTTTCTCCTCCCAGGAGAAAGAATGAAAACCAAAAAGACAGTTAGAAAAACATGTGCATGTTTAAAAAAACAGTGTGAGAAACTCCATCACAAGAATGAAAACATCAGAAGGCTGAAAAATGAAAGTGACAGTTTTCAGCAAAGACCTTCCAAGACTACAAAAAACTGCCTGGGGGAGGTCATCAGCTGCCTTTGGGCAGAAGGTCCCAACCCTTTGGCTGGTTTTGAGCAAACCAGCACAGGCCACAGTTTCCCCAGCGAAGTGCATCTGAGCACCCAGCCTCTCTCCACCCACCCAGCTCCTCTCTCTAATATTTACATGGCCCGAAAGATTGAATTTTCTGTTTAATAGTCATGTTTAATAACCCCTGATCTTCAGGCAAACAACATGGCAGATGGGAAATTAGGCCCTGATCTTTGTGCTCATGACATTGCTCACTCAGCAGGCCAAACAGAGGTGCAGTCTGCAGTGAAGAGGTTTTTTTTTAATTTTCCTGTCCTCACAATTAATTTTCTTTAACCATTAGTGCAGCAAATGAGCTGTGTGGCCACCAGCCCTTGCCTCCAGCACAGCAGCCTTTCAAAACTGCAAGGTATGTGTGCACATCTACATATATATTTATGTGGCAAATACAAATTAAATAGCCAAATTAACAGTAACATGAGCTGTCAAAAACACAAATACAGTTCCCATGGACTCAACAGCACTGTTTTACAAACATGGGCAGGTAGGTTACAGGCCACAAATCCTTATCAACTGTGCAGAGAAAGAGAGGCTTGAAATATCTTTCATCTTCTAAAAAAATGCCATCCCCTCATACAGGCCAGGAGATGCTCCAGAGCTGCTGGCAGTAGCAGGGAGCTTGGGTGAGGTTTTCAAGAGCACACAGATTGTCTTTTGTGCAGCCCCATGAGATCAAAAGAGATTTCAAAGGCAAATCTCAAAAGGTATTGAAATATCTTCTCAAATCTGACTCTATGTACGAGACAGACGTCAGATATTTTTTGCTGTCAAATAATCCTTCATACTGACCATCTAGGTCTCCCCTGTCTAGAAGATACCTAATTCCCATTAATTGTTAGGCTTTGCGTGTGTCAGCCTTTTAAGACTAAAGAACATTGTGAAAAATAAAAAAGGTCTGACTAGATTGCATCACAGGTAAACAGTGAACTTCTCTCAAAGGCTGCACATCAAATTGTGTCAAATTATACCTGTTTTCAATCTGGCCCACAGTCTGCGCCTCACTTTCAATTTAATACATATTTGATGATTCTGTAGATTGAAATAATATATTGGCTTGTGTAAGAACAAGCTTTGCTGTGGACCACATTTTTAAGTTGCAAGTATCGTTCAGCATATTGCCTTTATTTTTTTTTTTCCCTGGTCCAACATTAAGTATTGGTACAAGTAGCAGCTCTCACAAACTTGCCAAAAAAAAAAGTGCAATACTTTCTGTGGGAGTATAAAACAGATTGGCCACTGTTATTCTAACAAGCACATGAGTTCCATGCTCCAGAGAAATAAAGTGCTCATTCATTACCCAATTTACGGGGACAGCCTGGTGAGATATCTCGTTTACATTCTGATAGCCCCATGAAATGAACTGAATTCCCACACAGTCACAAAAGGCCACAGTTAGCATTTTCCTTTAAAAAAATAATAAACTCAAGTCTGCCTCTGGAGCAGATTGGCTGTAACCTTGAACCTTAAAGGAAATAAGAGGGAGAAAGAGCAAGCAAAGGCACACATCATAAGAGGGGGTGGGAAAAAGCTAATGGCACTGGGAATGGAAAATGTGGGCATTAAAAGAATTTCCTACTCTAAACAATGTGCAAAGTTAAAAATATCTTCTCCTGAGATTATCCTCAGCATAAATACTCACGACAGCTATTTATAGCTGTCTGGTAGCCTCCAACAAAGATTTTTATTCCAACAAAGGAGCTATATACAAATGCAGGGCCTGTTTAAAGAACTATTAAAATGGAAAATAAACCACTCTTGCGTCAGCTAGCCATATTGGTACCTGTTTCCAACTCAGTCTAAACACAGCTTTCCTGAATGCTGACAATGGAGCTTTAAGTACTCAAGGGAGGGAAGAAAAAACCCCTTGGTACATTTATCACAGGCCAAATACCTATTGTCATAAAGGCTGACACCTGAGCACTGCGAGGCGAGGTGCTGAGCTGAAATAAAGAGTGTGTAAATTTCTCAGCCCAACCTTGATTGCCCAGGAGCTCACTCACACCAAGAGTCTGTGTTACCCCATCGAGCAACACCAAACACAGAGACAAACGCAACTACACCCGAGAGAAGGCAAAGAAGAGAGAACTTTATTTTGGTTTTCACATTATATAGAGTTTTGGAAACGGCTATCAATTGGAAGGTGAAGTTACCACCTCTCCAACCACACTGGTCAATGACAAAGTCCATCAAACCTTTTTTCAAAAGAATGAAAAACAAAAAGACAGTTAGAAAAACATGTGCATGTTTACAAAAAAACAGCGTGAGAAACTCCATCACAAGAATGAAAACATCAGAAGGCTGAAAAGTGAGAGTGACAAGTCTGGAGCCAGGATTACCTGGGACAATTCAGGAGGACCCCCACACAGTGGATATGATTTTGCACCACTGGGGAACCACCTGTGGCAGAGTCATCAACTCAACTCACGGGAGATGATTTAAAAATTTACTCTTCCTAATGTGTTCTTCTTCTTTTAAACCTTTTAACTAGCATTGGTCTGATCACTCCCAGTACATGCCAACATATATTCTTATTGTTTTGGTTGCTTTCAGCCTTGAACAGGAAAAATAAAATTGCTTGTAAATATACTTTAAAAATCCATGGGAGGCTTCATTTGGATAACTCATGACAGTGGATTGCAGCCACTGCTGGTATGGTTTTTTAGGACAAGGTACACCTGTGATCCAAGTGGGGTAAGGGATCCCCACACCTGTACATGATAAAGGGCATGTGTCCCACTAGATGCATCTAACAGGGTCACAAATGCCCCACCTCAACTCCTCCAAGGAACTGTGTCCTTCATTTTTGTCTCAGGTAAGCAGTAACATCTTGGAGCGTAGAAGTAGGTGAGAGATTTTGCTTTGTTCCCTTCTAGGCCTTCCTACAAAATTTGTTTTTCAGTGCAGTCCCTGTGTCTGGGTCACGTTTGCCAATGACTCCGCAGTCAATCTGATGAGTCGTGACCACAGTTTGTGTTATCTGTAATTGCCTGACTGTATGTTCTGCCATTTCACTGTCAATCAGCTGTGCACACCCTGTGTTAATTAAGACAGCAAGAATTTCAGAGCAGAGGTCTTTCCCTTCACTGCACACGTGTAATCAACTTTGCAGCACATAAAGTTCAACTAATGTATACTTTTCAGCTCAGCTTTGCTTTGGTTTCAGCTTGGCTCCTTCAATTCAAGTTAATATTTGAATTTGAAAAAGACTTTTAAAAGTCATTATTTGGACTGAGTTGCTGTTTAGGAAAAGAATAACAGCTTAAACAAGTTTCAAGTTCACATTTAGTTTAAGTTTTTGATGTTGATTTCCAATTTGTGACTCCAAATAGTACTGAAAAACACTCATTTGAAGTACAGCAAAAGAGGAGTTACTAAACACAATTTAGGGACACCAGGGTCACAGCTCAGTGAAGGCAAGGCCTCTACCCTTATTTCTTAATGGAGCAACCATCAGAGAATGTTCTCCATCTGGAGAAAACCAGAGTTTCCCATTGTCACCTCGCAGGAAATGTAGAATTTGTCCCCCTCCCCTTCAATTTCATACATGAAAAAGGGTTTGGAGTAAGCATTCCCAGTTTTCAGCACTCTTTCCTAGCTCCCCATCAGCCATCTAGGTTTTCATGAAAAACAAGCCTACAGGCATTTCATCCAGTTTTTGTGATGAAGTCAATCAGAATTTTGCTGACAGTAAAACAGTCTGAATGATAAGACTCTCTTCTCTTGCATGCAGCTCTCAGTGGAAGCAGAGCAAAGTCTGTGCAGCAAAATAAGCTGGTTTGAGACATGGAATTTTAATGGCACTTTAATCTATTGCACACAGTGTAGCAACGTAATGAGGAGCCTATAAACCACACAAGTGCTCCAGACTGACACCCACATTTCACTCCCACTGTATGGTTTTAGACACAGCAACAACCAGAGCTGGATAGTGCAGCACATTCTGTTCTACCAATGGCAACTCAGCAGCATCATCTGCAGCTGACTCTCGTTCTTTCTGCTATGTTACAGCTTTTGGAACAGGATAACAGCTATTACCCCACAAGCCCCCTCCCCTATTTCGTGGTCAACAGCTCACTACTCTCAGCATATTTAATTGATAAATAATGGGGAACGAGGCCAGGGAGGAGGAAGTCTAACAAATGGAGTTGGGTTACATAAGCAACTTTTTTTTTTCACCCCTAGAAGTCTTAATTTATTATCTGTTCCCAACATTCACTAAATGCACAGCCTCAGCTGCCACATTCCCCTCTTCTGCCTAAACAAGACTGCAGGCAGTTCTGTGCCTTTTGAGACTCAGACTGCTCTTTGTTACAAGGTGAAGCTGCCTTTGCCCCATTTTATGAGACCCAAAGTACAGCTTGCAAGCAAACTGCAGAGCAGGCTGTTCTGTAAGAAAGCTCCCAGCTGTTCTCTGCCTTGGAGAGCTGATGTGGTCCTGTGGCTGAGCCATGATGGCTTCTACTCCCAGGTCTGCCACTCAGTGATTAAAGATGGAGCTTGAGGTAAAATGACAGCCTAAACCTGTGATGACAAAGGCACATTAACAAGAAACAGTAGGTTTAGGAAAAAAAAAAAAAAANAATACAAACCGAAAAGGAAGACAAAACAGGGAAAAAATAATATCTGATATGGCCATAGCTGCTGTCCCAGATGATGAATCCAGTTCACAAATGGCAGAAGAGCACCTTCAGTCAAAGGGTGTGGTATTGCTGCTGCCCTAGTTTCTGATTGCTTTCCCAAAAATGCAGCATCATGTTTGTTAGTTTTGGACAGAATAAGTCTCCAGATGTCTCCCACGTCCTCCTCACACACACAGGCTCAGCAACATTAAAGTGCCCTGTCCACTGACCATTCAAGATGTGACTCTAAAGCTCACACAACCATTTGAAAGACCCTTCAGTCTCCTCAAACAAAATCTGTAGAGGTGAAATCCCACAAAATCCAGCGGAAAGGGGTTAGAGGGAGGTGTTACTCCTCTCCAGCTTCTGGAAAGGTTTGTTAAGAACACAGCTGCTCCATAAAAGCCCTGCAGCCCATGCAAATCACCTCGTGCCATCTCAGTGCCAGCCACCCAACAGGCAGTAAGTCCAGTATTATCAGGCTATCCACCTTATCACCCTCCCTTGCCAGGAGAAGTCATCAGCAGACACACTGCAATATCTCCCTATCAACATCCAGGAGCCAACAGGGAGAGGCAGAGATAAGCAATGGCTCCATGTGCAATTTTCCCTGCAATAAAACATACACAGAGTTCTTATTAAATGTAACAGAGGTGGGCCGACCTCCAAAGACCCTAAAACTTATTGAGAATGATTCCTGAAGTCTACAACCAAGGCTGCTTTTCATGGCTTCTCCTAAAAGGGGCCTGTACCAAAGTACAGGTGCCAAAAACTGTGGGCCTGGGTGATCTGCACATCATTCTCCAAATTCTGCAGCCTGGAGAAGATCTGGTAAGCAAAGAGGCAAGGAAAACGCACTAGTGCATCCCCTCTGATAGGTTTGTGGCTGAGTCCCTCCTCAATCCCCATCTGGAAAGCTAAAGGAACATCACCACCCTGCTAAAAGGATGATGCAGGGATATATATACACATTTAGTAGATAATTGACAAAATGTCAATTTATAGAGATGTACAAAGCAGCTTTCATCATGAGAGGCACTACAGTGCTAAAAGGAGGAGTAAGAGCAGTAAAAAATGGCATTACTACTCCCAGAAGGAATCACTTTCAGCTACCTTTCAAGGAGTCTGCTCTGGCCAGATTTCTTTATGCTTACATCCTTACTTCATCTAATTAAGCATTTAAGCTTTAAGGAGTCTGAATTCTAACTAGCAAAGAGGTTGTCCTATTAGGAAAGTCTCAATTGTAAACCGATTCTGCAACTCTGTTTTTCCTGTGCTGCAGAAGAACAACGTGAAGGCACTACAGAAGTAGGCCATGAGCACAGAAACCCTTTCCCTGTGAAAGGTGACAGTTCACACAATAACAGCTTCTATTTACAGAAGCATCTTTCATATCAAAAGTGTTTTACAAACTACAGAGACACACATCTCCAGCAAAATGCAATTACTGGTGGTGTAAAAAGTGGCAGCCTACAAGATCACGCACTCCAATGGAACAAGGAAACCTTTTTAGCTAAGAGCACTCCATGTTGCCCATTAAAATGGCACATTCTTTACCTCAGAGGACTGAAGACCTCAACATTTACCAAATGCAAGGCAAACAAAGACAACATCCAGAATATTTTTATTAAAAACAATTGTCTGGAGTACAAACGGTCGAATTTACAATGTGCTGGGTTGCTGCCGGATGTCAATAGAAAATGAACACATGCTGTAAATTCAGTGCTTGGTAATTAGGAAAATGTGTATGTTCCCCAAGCCTGCTTCTCTGTAGGTAGGACTAAAGGGCAACATTATGTCATTTCCCTTTGCGCAGGACTCCCTATTGACTCCCATAAAGAATTTGGCTTAGAAACTGATGACAGGGTACAGCCCAAGCTGAGGGAAGAACAACCAATAAATAAATGAAGATGGGCTGGTGACGGAAAAGTCATTCCTAGTCACCAAGACATCTTACCAGAATTTCTTCCAGCAGTAAAATGAGGACAGGACAGATGATCCCTGCTCTCAGTTATACCAATCCCTCAAAGCCAGAGTGATTATTAAACATGAGCGACCACCAAAAACAGGATTCAGACTGAAACGAGGGCAAGCCTTGAAACACAGAATGCAACTTAACATGGACAGGCTTTGAATGTGTGACATGGCTTATTAAATGGGTCCCTTGAGTTTAACTGGCAGCCAACCCTTTCCTCCTATATCTACCCTCCTTTAAAACATATTCATTGATTTCACTCGAATTTCAGAATTCTTCTGTTATCTTCAAGCAAGGACAGGAGTTTAAAAGCTTTCATCAGCTAAACTGTATGTTTTGTGGTCTTTGCTCCACTCCTGTGCATTTATGCCTTTATCTCCTCAAAGAAAGAAATTCTATCCAGCAAAACCACGGAGCCAACAGATGGAGAAGTCACATTTCCTCCAAAGTCAGCATAACCACAAGCATGCAAGACCTATGGTGATATCAAAGGCAGTACATGAGGATCTCATTGTAAGTATGATGTGAGCAGGATAGGTAAAATCAGGATGGAGCCAGCAAAGCAACAGGGAAACAGATGAAGAAAGTTAGACTTTCAAGATATGAGTCACCAAAACAACACCTTCAAGCACTTCTCTTTACTCAAACAGTGTCAGAGCTGGTGACACAGCTGAAGTCTTTCATTATCTTCATAGTTTATTAGGCACTGTATTAGTCCATCTGATAATAATCAGTAAACGAAAAATTAGATTACAAGTCCATTGAATTTGCTTAAACATTTCAGGTTTGCCTTGAAGATATATTTTCTTCATTCAATTTATGTATATCCTGCACTTATATTCAGGCCTGAAAAAACATGGTATTTTCATTACTTAATAGGAGGTTTTCTCATATTAATTTAATCTCCAATATATTCCTTCTCCTTAGAGTATTGAAATGACTCATTCATGCCATCAAAAATTTGGGTGAGAAATGAGACTATAGCCCTGAAGGAACTTACTCAATCCTCCAGTCTAAGATGATTACATGCTAATGAGAGAAAAGACTCTCTAGCTTGTACAGGAGAGAAGGGGAAGGGGGGCTGGAATTAAACCTTTTCCTTAAACAAATTCATCTTGTGGCATTCCAGCACAGACAAACCCTCCAGCCATCATAACTCACTGGTTTGAAAAGGTCATTAGCACTCTATCTCATTTTGCTGGGAGAAGGAAGAACCAAATTCATGGCCATGACATGAAAATTTGCCCTTGGTATTGCTGTGGGATGATCTGGTCCCTGAAATCCTACAGGGGACATTCTGAGGGACGTTTTTTTGAAATATTTTGATAAATAATTTTATATNAAAAAAATGATATTTTGTGAAATATCAGCACACACACACACATTCTCCACATGATAGTCACAAATCCATCCTGCAGCCCCAGCGAGCGCAGCAACAGCATCAATGCAAAATACACAGAACTTCAGGCCCTGCTTTTCCCCCTTCTTTCTACGCTTCCCCACCCAACTATTTCTTTCTCCTCCTCAGAACAGCCTGGATATTTGGCACCAGACACATGATGCACTCAAAAAATAAGCTGCAGTGGGAAGCACTTTGTTACCCGTGTCTCTGACCTTCAGAGGAATACCCCACTGTGCAAGCTGGACCATAAAAGGAATCCATGTGTAGCCAGTGTTTAGAAAATCCATCGCCTTGTCTTCCCAAGCTCTGGTACTGCCTTATTAAGACACTGAAGTAGTAGCTGCTGCTGGAGAATCTCGGGAATGACCTGAGCAACACTGCCCAGAACAAGCTTGTCATTTTATGTAGGCTGCAAATGAACTTGAAAAAGCTGTGAGGACTGTTCAGCTGGGTGATCACAGGCTAGTAAAAGAAATCTGTTCTAAAGAAACTACAGTCATCCTATTCCTGTGGAAATATACCTTTTTTTTCCCACTTCTAACCGAACATTTTCTATGTGGGGAAAAAGGGACAAAACAAACCGCAGGTTGAGGACTTCATCTTGAGGGATGGCATGATGTGACATGCCAATGCACTGGTGTAATCATCTCATGAGGGGGCACAAGGACAAAAAAACCCCTTCTGTACATGGATTATGGAAAGGGCTTTCCTCTCCAGTCTCTGCTGTGCTCTGGTCCTCTGAGGAGATGATAGGCACTAAAAGTGGGAGGAATAGAGGCAGCCTTTTGTGGTGGTTCACACCTCAGCTGTAAGCAGTTCTGTGAAAATCTGATGGCTAAGTTTTGAGTAACAGTTTTGGAATTCAGGTGAAGATCAAAAACAAATTTGTGAGGTTTCTTGCTTGTTGGTTTTCCCCCTCCCAAAAGGTCCATTTCATTTAAAGCCATTTATACCACCTTATTTCTTTTCTCTGCTAAAAACCTCAGATGTAAAAAGTTTTATTCTTTATATTAAGTAAGCATTCTTCACTGGAGCCAACTTCAGCCCTATATCTTTCTCACCACTGTAATTATAACACTGCCTTTCAGAAATTCCCAGATTGATACACTGTGTATCTGATCTTCTCTCTATCACTAGAGGGCTGACAGTATTATAAATGAAACCAGCTTGCTCCTGTTAACACTGTCTGCTCATTGGAATTCTGCTCAAAAACATCCTCCCAACCCCAAAAGACATATTTCTCCAAATTAAGCTATTACACATAGGAACCTGTCTTGTGGCAGGAAGATGTGTGTCTTGTGAACACATAACTGTGTTCTCAGTGACTTCTGCAGTGACTTTAGAAGTGCATCACAGCTACAAGAGCCCTTGCTTGTGCACAGAAATTTGAAATTACCTCAAACCTGGTATGAAACCACGTGCATTAAATCTGTGCAAACCTCCTAGTGCAAATGTGGCTGGGTGTTGGGAAGGATGAAACAGGAAAGCCTTATAAATATGACTGTTTAGACTTTGAGAATGTGAAACATAGAAGTGAAATAGAATTGAAAGCAAGTTTCCATGTCTGAGATGCCGAGCCTCTGTTACTGAACAACAGAAGAACAATGGTGTGGCCAGCTGAAGGCAATCCCCTTTGGATTAAACAATGCCCTTCTCCTCACCAAGAGTCCCAGGGTCAGAGCAGACCCTCCCAGCTTGGCAAGAGGGGTCCAAAGAGTAGTTTTTAGGGTTTAAAATATAACACAGTATGGTAATGTAATGATTCTTACAGGCTATATGTAAATGCTATAGGATTTGTATCTTGTACTGGATTGGTTAGTGTAAATTAGAATATTCAGTATAGAAAAGATTTCATGCACTGTAACGGGAACTTCGCTCTCTTACTTTTATACTCTTTCTTTACTCTTTACTCTTGCTCTCACTCTCTTACTGTCTTACTTTTGCTCTTACTCCTGCTTTTTGCTCTTGCTCTTGTACTTACTCTCTTACTCTATCCTTCTACCTCTCGGTCCTGCCTCGAGCTGCGCTGGCAGCTCCGAGCAGGGCCTCTAAACCCACACCTTATGCAATAAACCTCACGCTCCAAGACTAGCCTGGATTCCAGAGATCTCTGCTCTCGGTTTGTCCCATCACTGACCGTCCACCCTACCCCACAGCTGGGCTTACCCTCCCACTGTTTCACAGTAAGAGCTGCCTCGTGAGAGGCTCAGCTGACAAGCAGTAAATTGAGTCATGGTGGTTTGGTGTCTTTCCACTCTGTGCATTCAATTGACCTTAAAATTTGCCATGATATGTATGCATCAGGGTTGGATCATGCAAAGAGGAGTACTTGCTCAATTCAATCAATCCATACACCAAAATGTTGTCTCACTAAGAATGGAGTACTTGCTCAATTGGCTCACTAAGAAGGGAGGACTTGCTTAATTCAGTCAATCCATACACCAAAATGTTGTCTCAAGCTGGTGGAAGAGGGAAGTAGGAGTATGGAAAAGTAACTTAACCAAACCTTTGAAGAAGCTCTGATTTTGGGTAGCAGTTTAGAGCACCTCTTCTGGTCTCAGCACAAGAACCCAGTCCACCTGGAAGATAACCTTTGCTAGAGCAGTCCTTGCTGTTTGCTTAAATTATGTCTGCACTGAAAATGGGTCACAACCTGCCTTAAAGGAAACTGAGGCATGTTTACAGAAAAATGTCAGAGAAAAAAACCCAAAAAACAAAATCCCAAACCAAAAGACAGTCACATCTTGCTGTTGAGTTGCAGCCTTCCCTTGATTTTCTATGTCAGCATGACAAACTTGCTGGCCTTTTATTCAAGACTATCTAGCAAAGACTATTAATAAGCAACTTTATTTGGACCAACCAACAGATTTTGACATAAAAAGGAGCAAAACAGCATCTATTTACATTTCCTTAATGTCAACCCAGATGAAGCTAACCTTTCAGTGTCACATACACTACCCACAGGTTTATACTTTCCAATAAACAAAAAGAAATGCATCCTGCTTAGTTTTCCACTTCCCACCACCAGGAAGAGAAGGGCTCAGCTGCAACACCAACACAACTACTACTCCTTCTAATCTGTAGCTGTATCACTTGTGTTGACCTGACCCTCTGGCCAGGCTCCATGCCAGCTTTCCTGGGGACTGTGCTGTCACCACACTTCTTTCCCAAGATGTAGTTGCCCACTGACCTTATTTCTGGCCAGGAATATTTCTTGAGCTGTGTGCTGATGAATTAATTTGCCCTGATGAGTTCCTTCATGCTATGAAAGACCTTGATCACGCAAGGACAATCTGCTGGCAAGAGGGATTTTCCTCGTTTAGCACGAGCTAATAAGTAGGTTACGATGAGAGAAATAAAGCCGCTTATAAACATTTATCCTCAGTAATTAAAAACTTGTTTAAAGGCACAAAGCCAAAAATGCAGAAGCTAATTGACCAAATGAGATGCTTCTGCAAGTTGAAATCAGTTTGGGGTTTCATTTGCAAATCACATTTTTCCTCTGTGGTTCTTTGAACTGAGCTGTGAAGGGATGGCTTTGCCCGGGCTGCCAGCAATCTGATAGTGTTTACATAACTCTGCTTATTCGTGTGTAAAACTTGTTAGCATTTGACTTCATTTAATCTATTATCCCTGCAAACCAACTGGCCTCAGCTTTTTAAGGGGAAACCTCATCTTCTGATTATCTGGTTTAATTTCAGATATTAGATCATAAAGACGTTAATAAAATGCAAACTCACACTGAGAAGCAGATGCTCCTAGAAACACTCTGGCTAAATTTATTTTCATGTCACTCCTTAAAGAGTCTTACAGCTGGGCAATAACTGCAGTTTCTCTCCTGTCTAATAACTTCTACCATTCTGAGCCCAGAATGCCCTGAAGAATAGTAACATAATTAAGCAATAAGTTCAACAACGTTCTTGTTGTCTTAGAAGAAGGCATTTAAATGTAATAACTAAGATATACCATTCCAAGTCTGCAAATTTGCAGTTTTAAAGGCTGCCCTTAGTTCTTCTGCCCAGACTCTTGCAACACACATATGCAGCCTACAGAATATGTTACTGCAGGTAAGTATATCAAACATATTTGCCTGAAGAGTGTTCTTTAAAACTTTTCCTAAGTCACAGGGATATTCAACCAGCAGCTTCTTTTGTATGGGAACAACACAGTATTGCCTTTGCTTTTCTTTAAATTAAATGAAATTTGTTGGTGAGCATCACTATTAAATATAAGGCCTTACTTAGTCAAAAGAAGGGTTAGTGTAGATTTTTCAGCCAGCTCATTTGTAAGCACATGCATTTGTGTGATGAGGTAAACATAATCCTATGGCGTGAGAATGCTTTATACAATGAATTAAATTAACTCTGCCACTTGCACTGGTTGTGGATATCAGGCACATGGAAAATGATTAAGCAGCTGAGAGCTCAGTTACATACTTATTGTCTAGGAAGAAATATAGAAACGTAGAATATAGGAAGAAATATAGAAATGTAGGGATTTCCCTGCCTGTGAGCCTGACAAAAGTAGACGAGGGACCAAGAACAGAATGTTTTTTACTCTGAGTTTACTGAGAGTTTTTTACTGTTTTTTACTCTGAGTCAGTTTAGAATTTAGACCAATGCCTTAGGTCTCTGCCATGTGGAGTTAACAGAAGTTAAACTACGTGCCCTGCTGTGGATGGCACAGGAGGTTTGAAGGCTCTGTGCCTTCACAACCTCAGGCCAATGTTCACTTAATGCAGCCTTTTTGCATTTCAAGTACCTGATGAGAAAATTCTGGTGGCAGATATGACTTACACTGTTTGAAGGGGCAATGACAGAGATGCAAAAGTGCTGCAGTCTGCCCTGGTTTAATAGACTGCATACTGCCAATTTGCATCTAGGATACTAAATAGATGTAATTTTTCAACATAAACATGGCAGGAAAGCCATTGACATTTATTTGTACTATATCAGCTGCATTTCTTCAGACTCGTGATTTTCTTTGAGCAGTACCTATGTTTTGGTGTAATTCTGAAAATCATGATAAAGTTACATGTTATATTGCTCCTAGCATGGTGCTCTTTTAAGCAGGTATGCTAGTCAGAATTATCAATAATAAGCACAAAAATCTGTGTCTCCATGCCTATATTTATTAGATATTTAAATAAGATCCAGCTCATGAGGGATGCCAGCCCAGTTAAAGCTAATAAATTTACAGTAGGAAACCAAGGGGAGGTTTTCCATTGGCAGTAGTTGGGTTAACTGATTACAGGATTGGAGGGGACTCTTTTCACCCAGTGATTTCCAAAATTCCTTGGTGTTTCCAAGAGATGAAAGATGGGGCATTTTGCCAACTGTCCAGGTGCTAGATTGGAGCTGTCCTCCTAAAAGCTTGGCTGGCATAGTACACATAGTACACAGATTACAGAGTGATTTTAGCATACTATAATCCATAATCTGGATTATCATATGAAATACTAAGGAGCTGATTTTGTTGTCTGCTTGGGAATTGCAGTGGGTTCTGCTCAGTGAAGCCTCTGTATGTCTAGCTCTTTGGAAGAACAAAGCTGCTTTTATGAAACATTTCTCCATAACGACTTTAAAGAAAATGCAGTTTGAGAAACACAAAAATTAGCTGCTAAATTCTACCGAGTTTTCCATACTTTTGGTTATTTCCTCCAGGGCATTTGAAATGCTACAATAGCAAAGATTTGTTTAGTATCCACTCTTACTTGAGAGTGACTGCAGTAGGGAAGGTTTTAATGAGCCACTGGGTCATGCTTTTCTGCCTGGGTTAAGAATGAACTCCAAAAATTGCACAACACAGATTCAAGATGAAGGGCCAAACCCACCTCAACAATCCAACTATGTCCTGTCAGTCCTGGAATTCCAGGCAGCTGTGAAGATAGGTTAACAGCTGGAGCACTCTGCTTCAATTTGTTCTCAACTCTTACGCATCTCTACTCTTATTTATTCAATGTCCTAATATTTAACTCCTGGGCAGAAGATGTCACGTCTCAGCTCTAGCAAAAAGTGAGTATTTTACAGAATGACAAACAGAAATCCCCAAAATATTTGCAGCTTCAGGATATATGAAGTTCATGGAGAGATAAAACTACTGCAGGTTTTTTTCTAGTAGCAAGAGAGGCTTGGAATAGACAGGAGCACAGCCCTTACGAGGACAGAGGCTTAACTTTTGGGGCAATACAGTTCTGAAATAAAACATGAACACTGGGAAATGACATGGAACACATAGCAAACAGCTTCTCTTATGTTCAAACATGCACTCATTGAAAATTTGTATTAAGATCATATTCTCCTTTCCTCAACACAAACCTGAATTGGAGCATAGTCTCTGAAAACTTAATAAAAACATAACCAGATGCTTGAGAACAAGAAATGGGAAATTTCTAGTGTTTCAAGAAAAGGGAAACCAGAAAGGAACCATTTTTGTGTAACTTCTAAACTCTGAACTCTGTTTAACATTTCTCAGGCTGCTGCCATCCCTGACCTGCAGGATCTTTTTTTATTTAAAAAATAAAGAAATCTTTAACCACTGCCTTTAGAAATTAACGCTATCAGGAACCATACAGCTTTGTGGCAGTGTTTTTCTCTATGTCCTACTCACATGCCCTTTTTTAGGGTGAATTTAAGAATATGTAATTGATCTAGATAACCCCTTCTCTTTGCCATATTTTCACAACAGGATGACCAACATGTCTCCTTCCCCATTGTATGATCTGCAATCCCTTAGGGAAGAACATGACACAGGGCAAAACTCTGGTTCAGATTCAAAGTTCAGCTTCAGCTAAATGGAGGCCAGCCTGACAATGACCCTAAGACCTTCCTGAAGTCTGCAGTAGTGATGATGTGACAATGGAGAAAATTGTATCAGCTTCTGATAAAAAGAAGCTGAAAAAGAAAAAAAAAAAACACCAAACCACTAAATACAAACCAAACAAGAACAACAATCACAAAGTAGAAGTGAAAATTCATTGCTGATACAATGGCAAGTCAGCCATTTGTAAAATTGGGGCTTAAATGCTAAGTAGATTAACCTGAGAAATATTCTTTAGAGAGTTCAAGGGGCTTAGTTATGCTGAAGTCAAAGAAGTAGGTCCACTGTCATTTCAAGAAGTATTTCACCTCAATTTTTCAGTGCAGCTGCAGCAGACTGAAGTGGACCAGCAAGATACTCAGAAAGCACCACCCCCCCAGACACACACAAACTCTACCCAGCTCCAGGCTAAACTTTTCCAGCATCAGTTACAACATCAAAATGACAAAACCCAATGGTTTTTCTCAAGAGAACATATTTTACTGCCTAGGAAGAGGCACAAAGCAGCAGGTGGTATTTGTTTTTCCCCTTGCTGAAAGAAGTCAGTCCCCTGTGCTCCAGTTCCACATGGGACTCTTCCTGTCACTTCTGTGCCAGCCCTGACACTCCAGCACAGCATGTACCCTGTGCCTGGGAAGGCAAAGCGTTCACCCAGCTCCTGCAGGGCTGCCACTGCCTCATAAATCAACTGGCTGGAAGAACTCAGGTAGGGCTTAATCCAAAGGCCACTGAAATCAGTGCAAAGCTTCCCACTGACTTCAGCTGGCTCCAGACTGGTACCTCAGGGCTTTAGGAAACCACTGTCCCTCCCCTCGGGAGCAGGACAAAGCCTCAGCTTTGCCACAGAGCAATTAAAGATGTAGCACATCCCATCAGCCCAACAGCTGAAGGTTTTCCTTTTTTCCTTGGCCTCACACCTGATCAGTACAAACCAGATACAGAACGCTGCCAGATGGGCACAAATAACACTGCCATACTTTGTCCTGGGTTTCCCAGCCTGTGCCTGAAAAGTCTCCTTCTCCCCTGAGGTACCCGAGCTGCTGGGTCCCTGCCAGGCTGAGCACATGCAATAAATCTGACAGCCTGGGAGAAAGCTGGACAAAGTCCCATATGTCTGCTGTTGGAAACATGCCCCCTAGACAGGTCTGCAGTGCTGCTCCAAACACTTGACAGGCCTCCAGAGATCCAGACAAATATAAATAGTAAAAAAAAAAAATCTGGCTGGACAACGTTTCTGGGTGGGCACGGTGCGCCTGTGTGGGGAATCCAGAACATCTGGAATACCTTGAAATTATAAGAACTTAAAATGCAAAAAACCCCACTTTGCTTCTGAGTTGGTGTCAATTTTTACCTGAGTTGCCACAGTGTTGCTAGAACATATTTTAAGCTTCTCTGTGTGTAAGCTTGCAGGAGGAAATTTTCCATGAGAGAACATCTTTTACTGTCTTTTTACTCTGTGTAAGTTTTCTGTAAACAAAATCTGTGTTGTGCTTCAAAGACATTTGAATTGCTCTGTCTGTCTCTTGACAGTGGGAGGAGGAGGTGAAGGACTGTTATGTTGTTGATATTGTATTCTAGCATTCTTGTACAGAGCAATGAAGAGGAAGCATCTGAGCTCTGTACCTGGGCACATTAAAACCCAAATACTTATGGATTATGGAGTCATTTTAATAAATCATATTTAGCCTTCTGAAATTATTGTCAAGAGTCCTTTGTCAATGTACGGACCACGGCAATAGCACAGCATGAACTACTAGGCACAGCACATACTGGGGTGAAATGCTTTGGGTTGGTCTTCAAAAGACAGAATGAGTTCTCAGGATCAGTCCTAAGCATATGAACCCAGAATACAGAGCTACACAGCACAACAAAGTGTCATTGCCAACAGATTCCTAATGGAAAAAAAACCCCAAAACACAAAGCCCAACACCAGACCTGAAGGACTGAACTTACTCCAAGCTTCTCCAAAGATTAAATAGCTGGACACCAGTGGCTCCAGCGTCACAGACACTTGGGCACCTGACAGCACAAGTGTCCTCTCCAGTCCTAACACAGCCACTGGCTCCAATGAAGGCATGGTAACATCAAGTCACCCTCTCTTGGGCATGTGGTGCAGGAGTCCATGCTGCTGCATTCTCACCCCTCAGTCTTTCTTGGGCACAGGCATCCAGCTAGAAAGATGGGCTTCCAATGAACCTTTATCCCAGGAAACAGCAAAATGTGTCACTGCGACCTGAGTTACAAGCACTGCTGATGGATGTGGCTGCTTGCACTTCTGGGTTTACTGTTCTACTCAAAGCAGCCTGAACAGTCTATGGGAGAGCTGGCAAGCACGTTACAGCCTACACAGACATCCATCTCTCCATCTCCCAGCAGAAATCCCAGAATCACTGGGTTGGAAGAGACCTTTAAGATCATCGAGTCCAACCCAGCCCTAACACTTCAGCTAAACCCTGGCACCCAGTGCCACATCCAGGCTTTGTTTAAACACACCCAGGGATGGTGACTCCAGCACCTCCCCAGGCAGGCTATTCCAGTTCTTGATCACTCTTTCTGTGAAAAACTTTTTCCTAATATCCAACCTAAATTTCCCTTGGTGCAGCTTGCAACCAGTGCTGGATTCCTCACAGCAAGGCTACAGCCCGCTGATGGGAGGGCTGGGGAAATGGCCTCTGCTCAGAACTCACAGAGGAACATTTCCAACCTCCATCCTGAGCTTTAGGACTGCACAACCCGCTTCATAAAACACCTGAAAGTGTTCAGAGGCAAGTCTGGCAAGCAGATTTCTGCAGCTTATGACATGTGAACATGTTGTGGTTGTATTATTAAAGGCAAAGATAATCCCCAAATCCCTAAAACTCTGAATTTGCCAAAACCAGTGCAGCATCACATATTCATTTGTTAATAACTGCCCCAGTGCTGCTGCCCTTCCCTCTGTGTGAGCCCTGCAATGGGGGCAGATGTTCAGCTCAGCTCCTGCCCCACACTGCCCTTGCTGGGGCAGGATTTGGGAGGTCCCAGCTCCCGGAGTCACATCCAAACTTGAGAATCAGGCTCTGTTATTGTTGAGGCAAACCAAAAATAAAAAGGACTAAATTATTTTTAAGATCCTGAGATTTTTAAAGCAGTCTTGTGACTTTTAAGGGGTCTGACTCATTGTACTTGAATGCTTCAAGTTGGCAGCAGCAAAGGGAGTACAGCAAGATTTAGAGTACAGTAATTTATTGTTGAAAGACTTCAACTGTGTGGGAAAGGGCATGGAGCACATCTGCAGTGATTCGGGAGAAAAAGGGACACAGGCCCAAGCCCTTCTCCTTTGGCCAGGCTGCCACCAAGCTACCCTCCTCCACGAAAGCACCACACTAAACCCCAACAAAGCACCCCAGGCACGGAAAAACAACTTCCCATTAGCAGGATGGGATACACGTGACACCCTGGATTTCAGTGATGGCAAGGGCAGAGCCCACTGTCCCCAACCCCTGTGGCTGTCCCCGCCTGCCCAAAACAGCCACACCACGTGGCCGATGCCCAGGCCACCCCGCAGCCTCTGCATGCTCAACAAGAGCCTGGAGATCTTCAAAGAGAGGTCAAGTGGCATTTTTCTACAGAAACTCCCAAACCACAACCCCTAAAATCCTCCACAGACCGCTCAAAGCCTCTATTCCCAAAAAACCCTAAGGTCTCAACCTTTCCTTTAACAGCTTTGCTTAAAGAAGAAGAAACAAAAATGAAGTCCCTATTCAGAATTAAGTACAAAAATGAGAACAAAATGTGCTTAAACCTAGCTTTTATTTTTTTTTAATCAGTGCAGTGTTAATAAACTAAATCAAATCTTTTTATCACTGAAGACATTACAAAAATAAATGGAGCCTTTCTCCGTGCTTACACCAGTGTAAATCATGAAATTTCATTAAAGGGAACAGAACTGTACAGGTGTAAAATGGGTTTAGTTAATGACATGTCATTCCCAGTATTTTCATGGTATTTCTTTCATAAATTGACATCATCATACCCACATCAAATTCTGTTCTCATTTCACTGAAGTAAATCTGTAACAACTGACAGCAAATGCTGCTCTTGTTGCCCACATAAAGTGACTGCAAATGAATAAAAAGCAACAGGCAGTACAAACACAACAGCAACTGCACAGTAATGGCAGATAATTCACACATATGCTATACTGCATATACCAAGTGTATCCCAGCTTTCAGTTGACATCTTATAACTTTACCTTTAGTATCTATAATATCTAATATATAAATACATGGCAAACACAATCCCTTCTGCACAGCACTCACACAGCATCTGAGGATGAGCTTTCCTTTCTGTGATTTCACATGGCCATATTCCACCACCTTTGCTGTTTACATTTATCCATGTAGCAAAATAACTAGAAGCCAGGCATTTACAGCAGTCTAAGGAAATTAGACAATACACCCCCCTCACCTCTCCCACAACATGAGCTAAAGCTATTTTTTGGCACATACTGTCAGCACAAGGACTCTTTGGAACTTAAGGCAGAAATTCTCATAGCCACTGCTAATCAAAGGCAAGCCACCAGCAGCATTTTCCAGATGCAGTAACTCACCTCTCTGCTTCCAGGCGCATTTCCTCACGCTTTTGCCTCCTGAGCTCTCTGCGGCGTTCAAAGTCATCCATGGTGGGTGTTTAAGTGTTCCAAGCTCTGGAAAGATCCAAATCTAAAAGGGAGATGATCGCTTAGATGAGAGTGAAAACACAAGGGATGCATTTAACCAACCGAGTCCATTTAGTTTTGCTTTGCTGTCTTAACTTCACTGTAACTATTTTCTTTTTCCATCAAAAAACTCAACTTCCTCAGTATTGTTGAGATAAACAAGATTAATGAAATGTCTTGTAGGATAAACATAGCCCGTGCCTGCGTTTAGTTTCCTAGTTAAAATTAAATCAACATGCTTCAAGTAAGGATATATACATCTGCTAGCCTCAGACTAGCTATTTGTAACGTCACAGGTCTTTTCCACTAACAAAAGCAACAATTCAGCAGGATTTTTAACTTCAAGCTTCCAATTTTTCACCGCAAGCAGTAAAAGCACTGCACAGGAGAGTTCTTATTTTCTTTAGTTGCACAGATAATTAGAAGTTCTGCAAAAGTTAGTCCCCGTCTGGTTGTTCCCACCCCCACCTTCAGAAATGCAAGAAGAAGAAAGTGAAGAGAAAATGAGAAAAGAAAGAAAAGGAAAAGAGGAAAGCAGGGGGCGGGGGGGGGGAGGGGAGAAAAAAGAGAACCAGAAGAGAAACAAGAAAAATAAGCCACCACTTTTAAATAAAACCCAAGGGAAGTCAAACTACATACAAATCCCGCTCAAAGAACAAAAAGTAGCAGTATTTTTTTTGTAGTCTAATCCACACGTTTT
>VXAX01008709.1:194953-215237 GCA_013399835.1 Leptocoma aspasia
AAAGAGGAAAGCAGGGGGCGGGGGGGGGGAGGGAAGAAAAAAGAGAACCAGAAGAGAAACAAGAAAAATAAGCCACCACTTTTAAATAAAACCCAAGGGAAGTCAAACTACATACAAATCCCGCTCAAAGAACAAAAAGTAGCAGTATTTTTTTTGTAGTCTAATCCACACGTTTTGCCCATGCCCTACCTTCTTCTTTATGATTTAGTCCATGAAGTATTTTCCCTTTTACAGTTCTTCATATACAAAGCCTTCCCAGCCTCGCTTTATATCCCATCAAGCCGGCTATTACAGAATTCCCCTGCAGCCCCCAAACCAAAAATGACTACCAGAAAAGGGAAAGCTGTTCTCTTTTTGTCCCTGCTTTGTTTACAGAGCTGTCAGTGGTTAGTTAAACTCTGCCTGGAATCTGGCATTTAAGGCCTGCTCTAAGATTGCTTCCTGTGCAGGGCTGGAGGCCTCAGCTTCCTCTGCAATCCCAGCCCCGGCGCTGCGCTCCGAGCATTCCCACCCCCCACGTCCCCCCCAAAAACCACCTTCCCAGCCCTAGTGCTGTGCTCCATGCAGTGACAAAGGACTTCTGACAATAATATCAGGAGGCTAAATAGGATTTATTAACATGATTTTATAATACAAAGGATTTGGGCTGTTATTTGCCCAGCCCGGAGCATCCGAAACTCCTGCTTCAAGCTCCGTCCAAGGAATGCCAGAATAGCTTACACAATCAGAGATAACAACTTTTCACCTCAAAGGTCGAAAGAAAGAAAACCTCCATCTCCCACTATCAGGAGACAGGTAGAGAAATTTAAATGCCCTTGAAACACAGCTCAGATATTTGTTATAGAAACTTGTACAAAGTAAAAGACAGTAAAAGATGCTTTCCCATGGGAAGAATTTTTCTGCAGGCCTGCATGCAGAGAAACTTTTAATACGTTCATGCAACACAGCCTGGCACTCCACAGGCAAAGCCACCATGCTAAAACTTCCCAAGGTGGCTCAGGAACTGCTGGCAGCTGAAGGGACACGAGCCAAGGTGCATTTAGGCATTATTTCCATCTGTTTGCAGATGGAAATCTGTCTTGCAGCTTTATATTCCAAATACCCTCCCCACAAAATCACTGGCACCAGCGAAGCCTCGCATGGCTTCAGGGAATTCGTGGCTTTTTCTGCCCCCTTTTTCAGATTAAAACACTGCTGAGGGCAGGGGTTTTGTGAAGGTTATTTTATTAGTTTACTTTCCCTGGGGGTATTTTTCTTTTTGATTTGTTCCCAGATTGGGGGATTTAAATTTTTGTTGTTGTTGATGTGATTTTCCTTGCATTTGTCTGGGGTTGTTTTGTGGAGATTCAAAGGAAATATTAATTTTGTACATCTGATAGAGACACTACAATTGGTGTTGCTTACCTTTTTTTTTTTTTTTAATTTAGTTAGACCATGTGTCTAAAAAGCAAGTCATAACAAGATTTTTTGCCAATCTTGTGTTTACTCTTAGCACCGGGTACCCTTCAAAGAACCCAGAACAGCAAATCTTCCATTTTCTCCCAAGAAGTGTTTCCATCTCAGCCCAGATGTGCAGCTAAATCTGGCCCCAGTTTCTTTACTGGAGGACCTGTGAGTTGGAGGGCTGATGTGGTTTCCTGTTACTCTTATTTTTCAACTTTCTGATGTTTTAATTCTTGTGATAGAGTTTCTCACACTGTACTTTTGTAAACATGCACATATTTTTCTAACTGGTTTTTTTTTTTTGTTTTTTATTCTTTCTTTTAGGAGGAGAAAAGTTTGACGAACTTTGTCATTAACTAGTGTGGTTAGAAAAGATGTAACTTCACCTTCTAATCGATAGTTGTTCCCAAAACTCTGTATAATACAAAATCCAAAATAAAGTTTGCTTCTTCTTTACCTTTACTCAGCTGTGTCTCTGCATTTCGTGCTGCACACTAGTGTGACAGTTTCCCCTGGTTGGGAGACAAGGATCAAAGGAGGAATGGTACACTACAGAACAAGCTCAAAGCAGCACGCTGGGTTTCTGTGCAATGACAGTGTCCTCAGGGACTAAGACTGCACCAGGCAGCAGCATTTAGTCAGTGGAGCACAGTCACCAATCAGGGATTTAAACAAAGAGCTGGCTATTAGGACATGCTAGAAACAAGAATCCCAAAGCTTTTTCCTTTCCCGAAGCAGACATGGTTTGATATCTGATTTCTGTGCACCTTCATCACCTCCCACCCAGCCAGGCACACCCCTCTCTCCACCTCTCAAAGCACACTCTTTCCTTATGGGCTGCTCGAGGATTTGTGCACCAACATTACCCCCAAACACCCCAGCCCATCCTCCACCCCTCCCCTTCCTGCATGGTCCTCAGCACCACCTCTCCTCTCTGAAAGCTCAAGCTCTTCCTAACGAGGAAGTCTGAGGAGGATAATAACAACAACCCAGAACTATTTCTGTTCTTCCTCCCCTCTCTTCCTTCCCAGCAGCACTGGGGCAAGATTAGTGATAAGGAGTTCCCTGATGCAGCAAATTTTCCTCATCCTCAGGGTACTTTTCTGTCGTGCAATGAAGATCAGATGGATGGACTTCCTGGGAGGATGTCAAAGGTTTATTCCAGTGTAGTGTTTCCTCTCAAAGGACTGAGGCACAGCTACTGCGTGACATTCAGAAGGCTTGCAATCCAAATCTCTCTTTCAAAAATCAGGAAGCCACTTGGGAAATGGAGTTCAGGTCAACAGTCTGACCTTTAGATAGCAAAGCCATATTAGTGCAAGAAAAGGAGTCATCAGCCAGAAGATTCACTTGAAGAAGTCAACTATTCAGTGCTGTTCACTGTCTCCCCGAAAATTACAAGCTGTCTTTCAGCCTCTGACAACCACTAGACAATAACACCTAAAAAATCTTCCCATTTCCACAAAAATATGTAATATACTACATAATATAACGCACTTTTTTTTTATACATAGTATAAAATCGAAAATTCTCAGAAGACTCAAAAATTGCTTTGTAACAAGAGAACTCTTCTGCTGAATTTCCCATCGTATCTAATGACCTCTGCACGCTGTGCCTCAGGTGTGCCCCTTCCTTTCTGAGCCCAACAAGCCTCTCAGGCTGGTGAATAAAGTGGGCTACCAGCACAGACCCATCCTGCACTGCTGCAGAAGCATCTGGTAGAAATTTCAGGACCCTTCCAAGTCCAGCTACACAGAGGTTTCCCACGTGCTTGCAACTAAACATTTGACTGTCCTCTGACCTGTCCTCAATGCAGGTTCAGGTGCTGACAGAAGACCTAAGTTATTGCCATCATTGCCCTCTTTATTTTTATTAATACTGACACCAAAACCATCAAATTCCTCATTAAATTTTGACTTAAACCAAGACTGCATGCAGCTTTGTGACTTGTACCCCATGAATCCAAATGTCCCATTTTCCCATTTGTGTCCACCTCAGGTGGCTCAAAGCCCTGGTGTCAAAGCATGGACCTTTCAAATGTCACCAAAGGATTGGTCAGTGAGAAATATAAAGGATATTTTACATTAGCTGGCTAAATGCCATGACATCTACTGTATTCCCTAAGACTACCATTGCCCTTTCTACCTCCTCCACCTCAGAAGTGAAAACATGACCTCTTCATTGCCCCTTTTGAAGCTAAAAGCAACTCAGCAAGCAACACTCATTGTCTAAATGTGACTTGTTTAATCTGGCACCCGTGAAATGCAGGTATGACAAGCATTCTAGTGCAATATCTGGGAGAATTAGAGTTCCTTAATCTATCTTCAGTCAAAACAAATAAATGTGTTTTTTATTAAAATCTGTCAGAAAACATTTGGAAATTATTTTCATTGCTGCCCTAGTAATTTTGCTTTAGAAACATTCAGTGCCACTCAGGTCTTTTAGAAACAGGCATTACTTCATTGAAATCAAAAGGTGCAGTTCAAAGGATTGATTTCTCCTTTGTCACACCTCATGCATGCTCCTTCTTTAGTCTGANTTTTTATTAAAATCTGTCAGAAAACATTTGGAAATTATTTTCATTGCTGCCCTAGTAATTTTGCTTTAGAAACATTCAGTGCCACTCAGGTCTTTTAGAAACAGGCATTACTTCATTGAAATCAAAAGGTGCAGTTCAAAGGATTGATTTCTCCTTTGTCACACCTCATGCATGCTCCTTCTTTAGTCTGTTAGATATCACTGGAATCATATATTACGAACAGTAAGGCTCCATAAATTCATTTTCAACATTCCTTTCATGCAAAACTACATCTGCAATTGTTTCTGTAAACTTGGCCGAGTATTCATGTTGACTGCAGAAAATAAACTCTTGTACATATACATATATACACACATACACACAAACCCATATCAAGCAGCTTTATTCCTTCCCAAACAGAACAGCTCATTTGGGATTTCAGGCAAAATAAATATACTAGGTCACATGAACACAGTTTTATTCCAATGTAGCTGTTCCTTGTTTCATCTGACCATGCTTCTTAGGACTTCCAAGGGAAATTCATCAATGCCAAACCAACCTCAGCATAAGAAAATCAAACTTTGGTGTTTTCTCAAGGTCCCAGTTTCAGTTCTTCAAACATTTTACTTCCAGCTACATGTGTATTTCCAAACTACTTTTATGAGAAGGTGGCAGTGAATTACTAAGAATTTCAACAAGGAAATCAAGCCCCCCCATCTGTTAAAATCTCTGCTTCTGGTATGAAGTACACTTTCAATCTCGTTTTTCATGGGAGTGAAAAAAGCTCATGTACATTGGTGGGGCATTTGGAAACCTGATTCATAGATCAGCCTGATACAGAACCACATGGAAATGTTGACAGGGAGCTTTTTACAGGACTTTGTTCCTGCCAGAGTTCACTCCTTGGGTTGATGCCTTTTCAGGACTACCCAAAACCAGAAGCTAGACAAATTTAGGGAATATTTATTGAAGGGCCTTCAGGTACACTCAGGGCACACAAAGCCCACTCAGGGGCTACACCCAAAATGGATGACAGGTCATGAGTTTTCATACCTTTATATGTTTGGTCCATTTGCATATTGGGGGTTAATCTTCCAATTACAGCTTCAGTGAAGTAATGAAGCTGTTTACCCCAAGTTTGCTCCGTGCCCTCAATTCACTTTTGTTTACATTTCTCGAGGCCTGAGACACTGAGGTGTCTTTGATTCCCAGGCCTAGAGAGGAATTGTTTTGTCTGACCAAAATGGGAAAACAGTAGCTAACACTCTATATGGAGTTTAGAGTTATACACTAAAGAACTGCAGGATCACAAATATATGAAGAATATAAAAGCTAAAATCCTAGGGCATCAGGGTCTGCAACTAAAAATCCATGGCTGGTCCATTTGTTGTATCCATGATCTAACTCAGCACTGGGGCAGGAGTGCTGCAGAGCTGTCCCAGAGGTGTCAGCAAACATCGGTGTTGCTGCAGCAGCTCTCATCTCAGAGCCAGCCAGTTGCAGTGGAAAGCCCCCATTTATCTTTACTCCCTTAGGCAGGCTGACTGCCATTTCCACTCCTCCTACTTCCTTCCTCTCCTTTCCTCTACTGCACGTTGACTTAAGGGCCAGGCAGAGCTGTCTCTTGACATTTGGATTTGCATCTAGTGGTCCCACCCCTGATCTCTGTGACATTTGTCTATCATTTCCCATTAGCAGATGAAGGAAGAAACAAGACATAGCTGGAAGCTGCTGGCACAGCCCCTGGTTCTCATGGTAGGAGGATCGACCCTTGACTCTCTGCTTCAAGTGTCCTCTGAAGTATTTCAAATATGTTGTCCCCAAAGATCAGAAGATACTGAAATATTATTCATATACAAGCTAGAGTTGCAATCTTGGTTCTGTTGGAATCCTTGGCACAGGTCCCAGAGACTTCAATCAGGACTGGATTCCACCCTCACAGGCCAGATTCACCCAATATGCACAGTGAATTTTCCATGGGCATACTCTGCATGCCAGAAGCTGGTGTAATCTCAGATTTTGNTTGAAATCAAAAGGTGCAGTTCAAAGGATTGATTTCTCCTTTGTCACACCTCATGCATGCTCCTTCTTTAGTCTGAGATGTTAGATATCACTGGAATCATATATTACGAACAGTAAGGCTCCATAAATTCATTTTCAACATTCCTTTCATGCAAAACTACATCTGCAATTGTTTCTGTAAACTTGGCCGAGTATTCATGTTGACTGCAGAAAATAAACTCTTGTACATATACATATATACACACATACACACAAACCCATATCAAGCAGCTTTATTCCTTCCCAAACAGAACAGCTCATTTGGGATTTCAGGCAAAATAAATATACTAGGTCACATGAACACAGTTTTATTCCAATGTAGCTGTTCCTTGTTTCATCTGACCATGCTTCTTAGGACTTCCAAGGGAAATTCATCAATGCCAAACCAACCTCAGCATAAGAAAATCAAACTTTGGTGTTTTCTCAAGGTCCCAGTTTCAGTTCTTCAAACATTTTACTTCCAGCTACATGTGTATTTCCAAACTACTTTTATGAGAAGGTGGCAGTGAATTACTAAGAATTTCAACAAGGAAATCAAGCCCCCCCATCTGTTAAAATCTCTGCTTCTGGTATGAAGTACACTTTCAATCTCGTTTTTCATGGGAGTGAAAAAAGCTCATGTACATTGGTGGGGCATTTGGAAACCTGATTCATAGATCAGCCTGATACAGAACCACATGGAAATGTTGACAGGGAGCTTTTTACAGGACTTTGTTCCTGCCAGAGTTCACTCCTTGGGTTGATGCCTTTTCAGGACTACCCAAAACCAGAAGCTAGACAAATTTAGGGAATATTTATTGAAGGGCCTTCAGGTACACTCAGGGCACACAAAGCCCACTCAGGGGCTACACCCAAAATGGATGACAGGTCATGAGTTTTCATACCTTTATATGTTTGGTCCATTTGCATATTGGGGGTTAATCTTCCAATTACAGCTTCAGTGAAGTAATGAAGCTGTTTACCCCAAGTTTGCTCCGTGCCCTCAATTCACTTTTGTTTACATTTCTCGAGGCCTGAGACACTGAGGTGTCTTTGATTCCCAGGCCTAGAGAGGAATTGTTTTGTCTGACCAAAATGGGAAAACAGTAGCTAACACTCTATATGGAGTTTAGAGTTATACACTAAAGAACTGCAGGATCACAAATATATGAAGAATATAAAAGCTAAAATCCTAGGGCATCAGGGTCTGCAACTAAAAATCCATGGCTGGTCCATTTGTTGTATCCATGATCTAACTCAGCACTGGGGCAGGAGTGCTGCAGAGCTGTCCCAGAGGTGTCAGCAAACATCGGTGTTGCTGCAGCAGCTCTCATCTCAGAGCCAGCCAGTTGCAGTGGAAAGCCCCCATTTATCTTTACTCCCTTAGGCAGGCTGACTGCCATTTCCACTCCTCCTACTTCCTTCCTCTCCTTTCCTCTACTGCACGTTGACTTAAGGGCCAGGCAGAGCTGTCTCTTGACATTTGGATTTGCATCTAGTGGTCCCACCCCTGATCTCTGTGACATTTGTCTATCATTTCCCATTAGCAGATGAAGGAAGAAACAAGACATAGCTGGAAGCTGCTGGCACAGCCCCTGGTTCTCATGGTAGGAGGATCGACCCTTGACTCTCTGCTTCAAGTGTCCTCTGAAGTATTTCAAATATGTTGTCCCCAAAGATCAGAAGATACTGAAATATTATTCATATACAAGCTAGAGTTGCAATCTTGGTTCTGTTGGAATCCTTGGCACAGGTCCCAGAGACTTCAATCAGGACTGGATTCCACCCTCACAGGCCAGATTCACCCAATATGCACAGTGAATTTTCCATGGGCATACTCTGCATGCCAGAAGCTGGTGTAATCTCAGATTTTGCCAATAGGCTGCCTCATCCTCTTGTACCTTTGTGCACACACGTGCAAAGGCAGAATTGCTTTTACTCCTGCAATCCTTGCTTGTGGGAAGCATGTAAAAATTAGTTATTTTTACATGTACCATTACCACTGAGGAAACACTTAGCCTTTGCTGTAGACACAAAGTGCAGGATAAGCTTCATTGCCCTTTACCAATGTTTAACCATAACTGAGAACAACCCAGGTAATGACAACAAGGCAAAACACAAAGAAATAGAAGGGATTTTGTAGTCCACAAAACCATTTGTAAAAGTGCTTCATCCCCAAATGAGCTCTGACTTGTGTTCACTTTTTCCCACAATCAAACACTGGGAAGCAAGTTCACTAGCTACCCTTGCCTTTTATCTGCTTCTGCCATCAAAGACCTTCATTTTGCTCATCTAATCACAAGAACACCCACGTCATGCACTCAGTCCTCCTGCATGCTTTGTCATAAATCTGTGGTGGTGCCCCAGCTCTTGGCCAGCTTCATCTCCCACAAACTCCAAGAGCAGAAAAACAGCACCCAGGCCAACAACTTCCTTTTTTTTTTTCTTAATTATTAGTATTTTCTTAATTATTATTATTATTATTATTATATTTTCTTAATTATTCCTATTATTAAGAACAAAGAGCTCTTTGTTCTTAATAATAGGAAAGAACAACTAGCTCAGATGACCAAGACATACTAAAGAGGAGAATTCACTTCTTGCCCTGTTAAATGACAATGCCAATTTCCCACTGATTTCTATTAGGAAAAAAAAAAAAAAAAGCCAACAGAGAATGGAAAAGAATATCACACAGGCAGAAGCAGCTGCAAAACTGAGGAAAAGCTTCACCAATACATTTTCTGAAAGTATTTGTTTCCAAGCAGGTGTTTTAGCACTCTGTTTACACACTGTCTCTGTATCTCTCAGGGCTTGAATTAAAAGGCTAAGGCAATGCCATTAAAAATAATGAAATGTTTGAGCAAATCTTAAGGTAAAGTTCCAACAGCAATATTCACTCAGCCAGGCTTCAATCCCCACATGTTTTCTGGAGCACATTTCAAAAATACAAAATCATGATACATTAAGCTACGTAGTCAGTCATAAAATAGTAATAGAAAATAATATAAAGCTACAATGCAGCCAGCTTACTGTGGCTTCAGTTTTGTGTTTTCAACCCTTTTTCTTTTTGTGCTAAAACATGCAGCTCTAGGATCCAGCTCTGCCTAGTGCTGAACATCATAAACTCTAATGAGAGTTGAGGGGGGTCTCAGTTCTTGCTCTATTGAGCCAACACCAAGCAACAATACTAGGTTTTAGACATCATCCCTGCATTTTTAAAGAAAAAAGCAATATGACCAAAAAACCCCAACACAACTAAAGTTCTTTGCTTTGCTGAGGTTTAACTAGCTTTGCCCTAAGAGACACAGTATTTTGAATCCAACCAGCTCCTTGGGAGAAATGAATGATAAATTTTCAAGGTTTTGCCAGTTGCTTTTAAACTTTAACTCATCTTCCCTCCCAATATCTTTACACTTACACTGAAACAAGACATGTCACCATGATAGATACACTGCAGCTGAAAGGCCAGCTATTCCATGGCAGAACATCATGGAAATTTGTGGAATTCCACCTGGAATGGATCCAGCTGCAGAAATTTCTGCTGGGCTTTTCCAGCTCACACTTCTGGCTATCTTTAAAAACGAAACCCAGATTGTTTCCTGCCAAGTAGGTCCATCAATTTATCTCTAATGAGCACCAATTCCATGTCATTTTGGTTGAAAGTTGAAGCAGGAGGTCAGTCCTGACTTTAAGGAGGTAAAGCAGGGCAGCAAAAACACAAAGCCTTTCAGCACAACCATTCAAGCAAAGTGTCACAAAATAGATATATATCCTCAAAGTCTACATCATACACCCCCACTACAGGCTGAGTTTAGCTGAAAACAAGGAAACACACAACAAGGTCACCAAACCAGAAGACCCAACAGCAGTGAGGCTGTGGCCTGGCTTAGAGTCAAATAAACAAGGCAGGTGAGACCTGACAGTATCCTGTGTGCACACAGACACACATAAATGCTTTGTATTAATGTGACAAAAGAAAGTTGCACTTTAGCACTGCATAAAGCAAATAAATTTTTTAATTGTTTCATTTATTTAGGAATTAAAGTGCCTCAGATATCTGTGTGGTCCAGAAGCAAAAAAAAAAAAAAATCCATCCAAAAAATAGGTGGGGGAAAGAAAAACCAAACCAAAAAACCCAAAAAAACCTCACTAACCTGAAAATAGCTTGCACCCTTAAGGAGAACAAATGAAATAAAAGCCATATCTGAAAATCATAAATAAACAGCCAGATTTTTCAATGTTTACCTGAAACAAATAAAACCTTTACAACTTGTAAATACTGTCAAGTGTCGCTTCAGATCTTGTTAAAGGAGTCCCTAAACATAAAAGACAGGTTGCTCTCTAGTTAAATCCTTTCTCCCCTGCTTTTCCACTACTGAAAGTAATTGAAAACAGAAGACATGCATCTTGGTGCAGCCTAACTTTTCAGGAACAGAAAGTGTAAATGTAATTATATACATCACACTGCACATCAAGTTTGCTCTCCGTTGCACTTTACACAAAGCCAATTAAAATCCAAAGGCATCAACACTTAAAGTCATATAAAAGAGATGAGCCTATTAGGTGATACCACTTGCAAGACAGCCCTACTAAAATCCACATAAAGACAGCACCAGTTTTCTTAGCCAGGGAGTGCTGCAGAAGACACAAATTCATAATGTGCACACTCATAATGTTACTTCAAAGAAAACAGTGTCACAAACATTATAAAAACACTGCCTAAAGCACGGTGTTGTATAGGGAATACATGTGATTTCAAAGTCTGAAGGATGTGCACATACTTCAAAGAGTGCCCACACAGGGAACACATCTGAATTTTTACTATCTTTGCTACTGCTTTAAGCCCATATTATTTCAGTATTTATATTAAAAAGGAGGGAGAAATATCTTTGGAGATGACTAAGCAGTTTCTTGATTTCTATTAAGTACCAAAAAGCAGCCTTGCCAATTTATCCATATTTAAGTTTCTACAACTTAATATAAACTCACTTCCAAGAACTACATAGGTCTTCTTAAAGTATGTGCAGCAAGAAGTCAATGCTGTGCCAGCTGGCAGATTAAACAAGCCATTAAATAGGCTCCTACTGAATTTAAAGGATTGTTTTTCATCTTTTCCCTCTCTTCTCCTCCACATCCAGATGTATTATTTAGGGAATATTTTCCAGTACCGGTAGAAAAAGTAAAAGAAATGCCCTTGGCACATAATGAGTTTTTCCTCCAATGTGGTCTCCTGCTGCACTTGGAATTTATTCCATTACTGTATGGCTTGCAATAGTCCCAAAATACCTCTGACTATGTGAAAAGATGGGGAGAATGTGTTTGAGGTAGGTATGATTCTTCATTTGAGAGCAGGGCCAGTCTGGGGTGATGGTGTCACTCAGACCATGGCTGTCCCAGTGTGACATCCCACAGCCCAGATCCCAGGAGAACAGCCCTGCTCCCTACACACCACAGCTGGGAAAGGCAGAGTCCACCAGGATTGAGGACGAGGCCACCAGCCTCTGGTGTGAACATATATTATAAGTTTCCCTGCATGCAGGCCTGCAGAAAATTCTTCCCATGAGAAAGTGTCTTTTACTCTGTACAAGATCCTATAAACAAATCTCTGAGCTGTGTTCAAGGACACAGATGGTTTCTCTGCCTGTCTCCTGATCATAGGAGATGTGGGTTTTTCTTCCTTTCAGCCTGTGAGGTGAAAAGTTGTTATCTCTGATTGTGTAAGCTATTCTGGCATTCCTTGGATGGAGCTGGAAGCAGCAGCTTTGGATGCTCCAGACCGGGCAGATAACAGCCCAATTCTTTGAATTATGGAGTCATGTTAATAAATCTTATTTAGCCTTCTGATATTATTGTCAAGAGTCCTTTGTCACTGCATGGACCATGACAATACCAGCCTGTCCTTAGGTTGGCAGAGAAGCTCATTTCTCTGCAGTCCCTGCAGGACTTCAGTGATGAGAATGAAAAAACAACTGTGGTAAAAATAAAACGCTAGGCCTTCACAGAACAGAGGTCTTCAGCGTTTCATTTCTCCTTCAGAGGTTCAGTCTTAAAGTTATCTGAACTTCGTGATCTAGCAGGATTCAGAGGATCAATGAGTCTAGAACAAACACAGATATTAAACCAGCCCTGGTGTCATCTACCAAGGAGAAAAAACCAAAAAGCTAAATTACATTATTTCCGATAAAAATGAAAGTTTTCCAGATAAAACATCCCAAAAGATCCAAGCTGTATGTGCTTCCTGTGGGCATTTCAGGCTGACTGGAACTACAGGCAACTGAAGAAGGAGCAGCAGCGGCTTCTGAAATGCCTGGGAAATAATTTTACAAAAACTGAAATTTTTAGGCCTCTCTCAGCATTTCAATTACCGGGGAGTAAAAACGAGTTCAGTCCCATAAACTTGCTACTGAACAAGAAAACCAAGGCCTTAAAACACAGGCAGGGGTTGAGAGAGCCAGCTCTGGAACTTGCCCATGCCTTGGAGCACCTCCTTTCCCCCCAGGCTGGTCCCACAAGGAGAGTGCAGCCCTTTGCTTCCAGCCAGACCCAGAGAACATCTTGGCCCATGCAATGACTTCAGAATTTGGCTCAAGCAGGGTGTGATTTGCCAGAATTGTTCTGGGGGTCACAAACATCCCCTGCTCCCTTCTTGAGGGGTAGTTTAGCTATTAATTGCAAAAGCTGAAGTGTAAAAACCTGTGTTGTGCATGTATTCTTTGTTTCTAATCCCCAGTATCCGTAAGGGGACTCCCTTACTTGGCTAGCAGTCGGGATTCATTAGCCCTTTTATGATGATCCTTTCTGTTGTGCAGATACATGATGAATCTCAGATGTTTAAATACCATATAACAGTGCTCCATTGACCTTGCTGAGTACAGTTGGAGGGGAAAAAAGGTAATTTTCCTCAAAGAAATGTTAAAAATGTGTCTCCACTATAGCACAGATGCAGAGGATAAAGAAACTCCAGAGGGATTAAAATATTTTAGATTAATTTGGAAGAAGGCCACATTGTGTAAAGCCTGGTTAAAGTTTGGGCCTTTCCAATTCCATGCCGTATAAACAAACCCATTTAAACTGCATTTGTTAGAAGGAATGTTAAAAAAAAAAAATCCCCCAAAGCAGTTGTAACTCAAATGACCTCCAGTTCTGTATTCTCTCCTTACTGCCTAAAGAACAAACATATGTACAATATATTCTAGCCAGGGTTTGTGCAGTTGCTGCATGATTCATACTGCTTGAAAATTAAATCATTTAAGTAAAGGGATTCTGGCTCCCTCAAGCAAGGTTTTAAAACTGAAGCAAGGTTGGTTTTGGAGCCAGCTTCCATACTTTGAACAAGGCCATTGCTTATAGATTTTTGCTTTGGGCTGGGGGGAAGAAATTAAAAAGATGAAAGTAAATTGAAAGCAAGAGATGGAAAGAAAAAGGGGGAGAAAGAAAAGAACCTGTAAGATCAATACAACTATATAAGAATGAACCTAATGTTCAGCATGTCACTGACTGGCAGAAGCAAATCCTTAAATGTTTACTCATTTCCAAGGTCAAATTTTGCCCATTTTACTTCTACAGAATAGAGTTTTTGCTTGTACAGTCCTCCAAAGGGAAAAACCAGAGTGCGATTCTAAATAACCATAACAAATAAAGATTTGCTGACCCTCACAAATTAATCAAGTTGAGACACAAATGAACATGAGGGTAGCAGTGCACCAGCCAGAGGGGCAACAAAGTGAAACACACACACTTGAATCATTTTGCATGATTAGCATCTGCAAAACGGTGGGAACTTAAAGGGATTTTCCTTATCATCAACCATAAATCCCAGAGTAATTCAACTTTAGGAATAACCTACCTGCCTTGTGGATGTGAAAAACGTTTCACACTTGCTTATTTTTTAAAATTTTAAAAGTTCAATAATAAACTGCTACCTGTTTATAATAAAATGCTACCTGTTTAAATTCTCCATGTCATTTTCCTCTTGATTGTTTCTTCACATTTGTGATTAACACATTTCTCTAGCATCTCACACACATTTTCACTTTGGCTGCATCTGTAGCCAGCCCTGTGCTCCCATACTCAGCCTGCTTGCATGGATGGAAGGGATACATTAAGCTCTCCTTGGAGACACTCCAGGTTTGCAGGGATATAACCATAAGGAGAAAGCTGGCTAAGGGGACTTTTACATCAACAAAAAAAAATCAATACAGAATGTGGAACTCCTTGTGGTTAGGTTTTGTTCTTCAAATGTCATGTATGGACCTTTGTTTGCTGACATACCACTCTACACATTCATGAAAACAAGATGTTCTCCTGTCACTTAGACTATCATGGTAAGACATTTTAAATAAATGCTTCACATAATTTCAGAAACAGATGTTAGGCTGTAAAATTGGATGTTTGCAATAGAAATAGCCAAGTCCTATTTAGTAGTGCTTGGAATTTTTTATTTCATGCTTCATATTATCACCAGCAATGGATGAAAACTCAACAGCTATTACATCCTCAGCTTTTCTTTTGAAATGTATTTATCTTTAAAATTTACTCCAAGAAGTTTAGAAGTGAATATTTTTCAACACACTTAACTCTGCCTTTTCACTCACATGGCTGCTACAATTCTACATACATGTATTTTTTATTTTCTGCATCTTCAGTAGGAGGTGGGTTTGTTTGCTCAACCATCTCTCCCAGTGGCTAAGAAAGTGTAAAAGATACTCAGCCCAAATTTTGCTTCTCTGAGCAGTTCTAGCCTCAATGTTGCTCCTCATAGTAAGTCAAATATTTGTGTACTAATAACTCCACTCTTAATATTGCCCCTTCCCAGACTGATTCAAATGGCGTACATTTGGTACCTGTAGTAATAAATTTTGAGAACTTACTGGCTCTTAGTCCAGTGGCAGGAGTAAGATGAATTTGATTTCTTGATAAATCCCATTGTTTCAGTTTATTTACATGCTACAGCCAACTCTCTGTTGCCTGTGTTAGCCAGGGTTAGTGTGGTGTTAAGGTCAGAGATACACAGCAGGGACACAGATGTACAGTGACATCTCAGTCAGTGCTCATTGTTCCTTTTTTAAAGACTGTGCAGGCTTTTTCTGGAATAAAATGCCCTGAAAATTCCGGTAAGACGAAAACATTGAGAGAACAATTAATAAAAATAACTCATCCAATTAAATTTTACATTGAGATTTGCAGCCTTTCCTCATGTTTTGCCGTTCAGGGTTTTCTTTGTACTTGTAAGGAAAATAGCACTTAGATCATCCTCACTTTTAACACAAGGGAAAGACATGACAGAGATTTGTGTCTCAGTGATAAAACTAGCAAAAATAGAACACTTAGGATAACCCTGACTTTGAAAAACATCAGTAAAAAGCCCCCCGAGCTCCATGAACATGTTGCAGACTGCACATGTCACATAACTACGGACTAGGATTTTTTTGCCTGAGGCTCCCACATTTAAAAAAGGGAAACACTGCTTTCAACAAAAGATGCTATTCTAGTTATGTGCCCTTTTACCCTGTCAGAGAAACAGCTGGTATCATAAAGTCACAGCTAATTTGTATCATATCTGCACTAACAGTCAGATTTAGTTTGTATCAAAGTTTCAAAGTTGGACTTAATACCTGTTGATGGATGACAGCTTTTCTTGCCTCCCCCTTCTCAAAACATATTTAAACATTGCCTCCCACGTAAAAAAGCCCTCCCAATATTCAAAATACAAACAGAGTCTTTAACATGTTCACATAACCAAAAATACATGTTAAATATAAATTATTAAAACTGGCAAATTTTAAAAATACTAAAGAAGGCTGAGAATACTATACCAGCAGTTCTGAAGTTCAGTGACAAATAAATAGTGCTTTAAGACAGACATGTGGGTACCAAGTGTAATGGAAAAGAATTTTCTCCTAAAAAGAAGAGCAGAAAAAAAAAAAAAAAACCCTGCCTCAGGTAATCTCTTGAAGTTTGGGGTATCTGTTCTCCAGATTCCAGTCAGCCTGCACAGACTGTAAGGGTTTTTTCAAGGTCAGCACTCAACAATTTAGGGAAGACCAATTCCACTTATTTTTTTAGGGGACCTGTTTCTCATTTAAGCTATTAAATGTCATCTACTTTCATTTTAAGACCCCTGTAGCAGAATGCCTTAACTGTGTAAAGGGACTCTAGTGAAAGTGAGAGTCAGGCCAAAGACTTAACAGTTCCAAACCCACAGCGCTCACGTGAGAAAAAGTTGCAAAAAAATCAGCTCTTGTTGGAAAACAGGCGTGGGGAACTTCCAGAGACTGGGAGTTCAAGCTCAGTTCATATCAACATCTGACAGAGCTGGTGTGCTTCTGAGCTACCCCACCACAACACCTGAGCACACAACATGACCTGGGGACAAGATACTTGTCACTCTCATTTTTCAACCTTCTGATTTTTCATTCTTGTGATGGAGTTTCTCACACTATACTTTTGTAAACATGCACATGTTTTTCTAAATATCTTTTTGTTTTTCATTCTTTCTCCTGGGAGGAGAAAGGTTTGATGGACTTTGTCATTGACCAGTGTGGTTGGAGAGGTGGCAACTTCACCTTCCAATTGATAGTCATTCCCAAAACTCTATATAAGGTGAAAACCAAAATAAAACTTGCTTCTTCTTTACCTTCACTCAACTGTGTCTCTGTGTTTCGTATTGCCCACTAGCATGACAGATACTCTTCTAAAATTTCAGCTATTTCTCACTTCCACATTATACAGAAATATTGGGCCAAGGCTCTTGCATACCATGATCTGAAAGCATCACCAAACTGTAGGCAAGGAAAATCTGTGTAATGCTGCACAGTGTAATTATTATCAGGGTTCTGAACAATTGGCCCCATTTATCAGGAAGAGATTGGTCTGCTCTGTGAAGTTACACACACCAAGCAGACAATAGCCCTGGGAAGTTCAAAGCAGCAGCAACAGAAATGCAGTTTCAAAGTGACAGGAGAGCTTATTGTGACGGAGCTGAGAAAGAGCAGTTGTCAATGAAGACTGAGGAACCCCAGCTCCCAGCCTATCTTTCCCTCAGCACGTGCATTTCCTGACTTAGAAGGGCAGTTATTGCACAGAGGACAAAAACACAGCTTCTGCTGTGTGTTGCAAGAACATATTATAAGTTTCAGTGTGTGCAAGCCTGCAGAAAAATGTTCCCATGGGAGAGCATCTTTTACTGTCTTTTTACTCTGTATAAGTTTCTGTAAACAAAATCTCTGGTTTGTGATTCAAGGACATTTTTTGGATTTCTCTGCCTGTCTCCTGATAGTGGGAGATGGAGGTTTCTCTTTCAAACTATGGGGTGAAAAGTTGTTATCTCTCTGATATTGTAAGCATTCTGCATTCTGGTGCAGAGAATGAAGAAGAAGCATCTGAGCTCTGTACCTGGGCACATTATAGCCCAAATCCTCTGGACTATGGAGTCATTTTAATAAATCATATTTAGCCTTCTGATCTGCTTCCTACCTACTGAGAAGATGCAAATAATCAACCCCACTCCCTTCACTCCAAGCGCAGCAGTGATTCTGCCCTTACATATGATCTTTCTGCTTGTTCAGAATTTTTTAATGTTTTTTTTTTTTTTTCCAATGTTCTTCAACCTCTGTCTGACAAGGCATGGTTTATCAGAAGCAGATTTCTCTTCAGCTACCCAGTGTGTCTGTTTTACAATTCCTAGGTGCTGTAATTTCTGGAAAATAAAAAATGTTCTTCATCCGAAACCTGGGATGAGTCACAACAGGTTTACTTGCTTGGGTTCACCCTTAAGTGAAGAATAAATTTCTATACCTAAATGATGCTCTGGCTTTGTTTACAGCCACTCTGAACAGCAGTAACACCTCCTCAGAGACCCAATGCAACACAAAACCCACCAGGCTCTCATCTCTCACAGAAGAGCTTTTCCCAAAAAGTGGCTCAGCTGTACACAAAAGTCACTTGAGGTCCCAGAAGTTACAGGGAAACTTGGTCAAGATTGAGTTCTGCCCCTCCTTTTCCAAGTAGCAGAAAGGATGGATGAGAGATGGAAGACCCTATGTTCATCTAACTTTACCTCATCACAGTAAAAACATAGAAAATATCTTCAGAGACTCTACAGAAATGCTTTCAGGCTTGATTATTTAGGAGAAAAGCTGACCAAACCCATTCTTACACAATGTTTCCTAATGGCAAACATCTTTCAACAAAACAAACATTTCCAAGGGAAAATAAAAAACAATCATCCCTATCCGGTGATTCTGAACCTTAACCTTTGAGGGTAGCACTTATTCTTGAAAGTAATTCATAAAAGCATGTCAGCTTGCCTTCCAAAGTCAGGTTTGACTGTATTCAAGAACTAAAAGGAGGTTTAACAGGATTGTCATGATAATACTAAACTGTTACTGCCTTTTATATTTAGATAAAGAGATGTACCTCATTTACAGTACACAGATAATGCTGGGTTTTTTTTCCTTTCCAAATGAGTGTATTGGTCCACAACATTTGCTTTAATGATTTTCTAAAGGCAACTAATGGCCTATTCCATGGTATTTTCATTCACATCCCCTAAAACCCATCCCCCTGTTCAGCCAGCTTTGCTATGTGAAAGTGGAGGTTAAGTATGGAAAATATGATCAGATTTTGCCTTTACTTCTTTGTGACAGAATTCTTTTGTCACCTTGACAAGTGGGGGACAAGCACCAGAGGGACTTCAGCACGAGAGAGGTGGCGCTTACCCTGCATCCTACACTTGAAGAAGATGACTGAGTCCCTGGAGGATGGATTTTCAGATGCAATTTATGATCCAAAATAAGGAACCAGCCCTAGATCAGCCTCAGTTTTGAGGGATGGAAGTGCCTTCTTTCAACACCACAGCCTGTGTGCTCAGACCAGTCTACAAACACAGCTCCAACTGCTGAGGTATCAGAACCACTCTGGAGGGCAGTCACTGCTCTCTTTGAATATCTGATCCTTAGCACAGGGAAAAAGGACTTAGGTTTATGATCCCACTTGCTTTCGGACAGTATGGCCTTCTTTGCCTGAATCCATATTTTTAGGGAATTTAAATACCTCATAAACACACTACTTGTGGAAGCATGTGGAAACTTAAAGCTAGACGTCTCATGGGAAGAAGTGTTCCATGGGAAATTTTAGAACATTTAGGCTGGTTCTGAATCAAAAAGAAATCCTAATTTTGAAACATCAGCATTTCCTACAACTGGAAATACCAGATTGCATCTGGCTTCAGTTTCAAATGCTCCCCCCACCAAAGGCTCGAAAGTAACACAGAACTGCAAAACAACAACCAGGGCAGAGAACAGCCTGCAACGATTATCAGCCCATTCAGCACTTGCATAAACCTCCCCAGAAGTGTAGACAAAGTTAAATTTGCTTCCCCAAGGATGATGACAAAACCAGCTGAAATGGGCCCGGACCCAGCAATCCTGCTGGGGAGGGAAGGCTGCTGGAGATGAAAGGCAATGCAAGCAGTGTCCAGCCTTCTGCTCTGTCTGTCTCCTCCTCCACACTGCTCTTGCCAAAAAGAGGGGCAGAGGTACAGAGGAGGCCCAGGCACACAGAGATTGTGGTCCCCCACCAGTGACAAGCAGCTCATTGTACCCTGAATTGCCTGAAGATGATGGCATTTAAGGGATCTGACTCAACGCTGGGGCAATATTTCGGACCCATCATTCTGCTGTCACAGGCACTGCTTAAACTTAGAGCCAGGCCACAGTTTGTCTCCAGTCTGGAATTTCCGTATATTGAGGGGCTAAAGTTTACACGCATTATAAACACTTCCTTTAAATGGTTTGTGAGCCCTCACTTGTTCTGGCAGTGAAAGAACAATGTTTGTAAAAAAATGTCCAAGTGTTCCATGTTGTAAATAGTCAGGAAACACAGTTACTTGGTCTCTCACATCCTTCTCAGAGCCTGCTTGCTCTAGAAAGAAGACACAACAGGAGAGTAGCACACCAGCATATGATCATAACACAAGTAAATATGATTTAAGACTCCCACTGCAAGAAAAAACTTGCTAAAATCCAGTGGAGAAACAGAACTTTTAAAAGAATGGCCGTACACCGACAAAATGATTACTGTAAAACAGCTGGTTTTGAGTTGAAGGTAAAATTCCAGGTGAAATGCTTCAAATCTACTATCAATTCTGAGCAAAGTAATCACTGGTGTCAGTGACACCAGAGGGACAGGAGCCAAGGGTCTGCTGCAGGGCTCTCCACTGATTTTCAGAGGAGTTTGGATCAGCCTCCAAAGAAGTTAGAAAACACACACCAAAAAAAAAAA
>VXAX01008709.1:215250-241506 GCA_013399835.1 Leptocoma aspasia
CACAAAAAAAATAAAAAAACACAAAAAAAAAAAAAAAAAAAAAAAAAAAAAAGCCTAAAATAAATGCCCCAGCTTCTGAATAACACAGGAAAGGAAGCCTGAGGTAACTTCTTTGATCATACTCACAGGAAGGCAATCAGAGGAAATTCTGAGCTTTTCAGTAACAAACCAGCTGCTTGATGAATCAAAATGATGACTCCAGAAAAACGAGGTGATCCCTATACAAAAATAGAAAATAAAGGACCTTATTTAGCAAAGGTATAATTACTCTGCATCCCATACAATGGAGCAACCCCAAACCTGACAGCAAGGGGGTAAAAAAGCTGTCTTGGAAATAGCATGCCTGGGTTTCAGTCCCACTTACATATGTAACCACTTAGGAAAATGAAATTACATCAGTAGGAGAGAGTGGGAACATAAAGAATAGTTGAAAAGTGCATTTGAGCATTCTTTGTGACAAAGCAGGTAACCCTGTCTACCTGCTTCACTCCGAGTTAGCAACTTATTAGGTAAAAGGACTCATCCTCTAGTCTGTAAAAATAGCAAATATTTCACAGAATAACAGAACAGTTCAGGTTAGACAAAACCTCTGGAGACTCCCTAGTCCAATTCCCTGCTCCAAGCAGGTTGTCCCAGCACCATGTCCAGTTGGGGTTTGAGTATTTCCAAGGATGGAGACAGCACAGCCTCTCTTGGAAATCTGTTCCAGTGTTGATCTCTCAGATTAATAAAGTTCTTCCCTGCATCTAAAAGGAATTTTTTTTTATTTCAACTTCTGTCCTTTTCCTCCTGTCCTTTCACTGGCACCTTTAAGAAGAGTCTGATTTGGTTGTTTTTATTGTCATCTGTCCCCACTCCCATGGTGACAGTCACAGTGTGTGACAGCCATAGAGTGGCTGTTGAGCTTGAGTATCATCCCAGTTACAGCTAGGAATTTTTATCCATAGATTTCAATATTGGCCGTTGTGCAAATTATTTCTTTTCCCTCAAGTCATGAAAATGGCAGCAGGAAACCGCCTTTTTTAAAAAAATAGTCTAGGTGAAGTATTTCCTTGAATACCCGCTTCTTCCAGAACTACTTTTCTCCTTCGGATTTTTATGTTGTCACTGTCATCATGTAATTTATTTACTCTGGAAGATATTACAGAGGGAGCACTTAAAACTTTTCCTTGGACATGCGAGAAGAAGGCTTTTCAATCCAGGATTTGGCAAACGAGTGCTGCCAGCAGCAGAGACAAGAAGCCTCAAACTCATCCATCACTAGGATACCCAAAACATTTGCCCAAGGAATTTGTTTTCCAGCATCACCTGGAAAGGGGAGCTGTGTTGACACCTGTGAGCTGCTCACCCAGACACTTAGACACAGCTTATCAGCACAAAACAACAGCTCAAAGTAAATAAAAACACCTCATGCAGCAATATACTTGAGTTAAATTTAAAAACCATAGTCAAATCCCACTGGCTTCAGGCTAAACACACATTTACATGCTCTGCTGAACAGAGTTTGCTGTACCTGAGCTCCACCTGCCAGAGGGATGCAGCCACCTCCTGGGGGAAAAGTTTTGTGAAGGAGGAAGATCTTCCCCTTCCCTTCTGCCACACTGCTAAGATCCTCTTAATGAGAAACTCATGTGACCTCCAAAGGCTCAGAAAATGACAGATTTCCCCTCCACCATGGTAAAATGCCAGCTACCCTTACCCTGACTTGAGTAGCAGGACACCCTAATATTTTGGAAGAAAGTCACTCCTCTCGCATTCACAATGACTCTCTCTCAACAAAAGTGAACATCTTTCAGATATAATGACTGCCCTACATACAAAGCTTCGTTCTGCACATCCTGGCACAGAACAGGCAAGAAAACAAAGTGCTTCCTGAGGTTAAACACATCCAGGAGGAGGACTAGGTACAGCTCACACTGAGTGAAAGTAGATTGTGAGATCTTTGCATGGTAATTCCTGAAAGTAGAGGCTAACAAATAATCAAAGTATGTGTGCATCTGAGCAGATGTGGGCTGGAACAGCATCCTTGGCCATGCAAATATAGCACTTGCTTCCTTCTTTGGCCACATTTGTGCAACTAAGCAGAAACCATTTGCTAACCACAGAGCAGTGGCATTCACATTAGCACAAAACCAGACTTCTCATCTCTTCCTGCTTTGATCAGCAGTTACTGACCACAGGAATAAACAGAGGGTTGTGCTCCTCAGCTGCTGCATGCAGGATCTGCTCTTCTCACAGGGACATCAGGGACAGCAGGAACAGGCCAAGCCTGCTCCAGAGGAGCCCTTTGTCCTCACGTAAACCTCGCTCGCCAACAGAGGAGCGACACGCACAGCAAGGAAAAGACAGCTGAAGGAGAGCATTCCCCTCTCAAATGGTGTGTTTGGAAGAGCAAACATTTTAAAATCTAACATCCAAAGCTTGTGATATCCCTGGTTTCAATCTGGAAATTGAACATAAGCTCCCCTACATCACTGGCAGTGGATACAGCCATGTCTGCTACAGAACGTGCTTCTGAGGGGAACTATTGACTGCTAATAAAAAGTCCCAAATTCCTTGCAAATTCGCTGTCCCTTTCAGAAAAAGGTTCCAGAAATCTTAAAGCTCTAATCCAAATTGTTAATAATCCATAAAGAATACTGCATAATAATTCAAAAAATAAGTCTCTTCCAACAGACAGTAAATGGAGACTGCCTGCTTTAAAGCGTATTTTGACAGCTGCTAGCATCATTCAACATTTCAAATAAAAGAATCTGCTTAAAAGAAACAGAGTAAGTAAGCTAAAAATTTTGAAAAAACAAAAAGGTCTCTTTTGAAAGCTCTGATTTTCTCCTCTTCTGTGTTGTCTTCGGCTATTGAATGGAAACACACTAGTGGGATGGGTGTTAGAAGAGAGGGGGCTGCAGGGAAAATTCTGTGAGCTGTATCCTTTTCAGGGAAGTTTAATTAATGGCATTTCTGAGAAGAATTTTGATTGACAGGATTAGTGCCAGCACTAAAAGTTACTATTTGTGGATCCTGGAGCTCATAGCTCCCATAAAAATAAAACAGTTCAGAAAAGAGCTTTGTGCAAATGAAGGCATTCCCTCAGCAGGGAAGGTTCATGTGAACCTCTTCTGTGGCTTCCCTTCACATGGGTTTTTCTGTGGAGATAGGATAGCAGAAAGTCCCTGGAGAACACCCTCTCCATGAGGCAAAAGATTTGATTCCATTTTCTAGGTTAGTCCTTGGGGAAGGTTTATAAAAGGAGTCAAAATTAAACCCTAAGAATGAGTGTTCCCAAATTTTGTGGAGGGAAACATTTGGTTCCACTTTCTTTTCTTTTGGATTTATTTCAGCTTTTAGTTCAGACTAAGTTTTACTTTTTAAGTTCCTACCTCCTTCCTCCTAAGACAATCTAGTATTTTCCTGGTAACACTCAGCTCAAAAAATTTCAATTCTCTAATCACCTATAAAGACTTGGGACAAATTATTAAGTTGACCACAAGCACTGTGGTTTTTTTTGATTGTTGTCAAATCTTTAAGTACTATCTCAAATAAACCATCTTTACAAGGGGTAATGCATTACATGCCAAAACAAGAAACTGGAAATAAGCCAATGCTGCTCCATTGCAAAAACAAGGGAAGGACACAGCATTCCAGTTCCCACAGGAAGCACCCACCAGGTTGCTGAACCATCCTCCAGAAACTTTGAAATGGAAGAAAACAAGAAGAAAAACAATTTGATTCTTTTCACTTTCTACATCCCTTCTCTATCACTTTCCTCACAGGATAACCTAGTTCAGATCCACTTATTCCATCCCAGAAGTTTTCATGCATCTTACTTGCATCACATCTTGATGGTTTTGCCCCAATTTTTTCCTCTGCTCTTCTCCTGCTTTCCCTCACTGTACTGTTCTCCAGCTTATTTGCTCACTCCTGTTCACATTCTTGCTATACCAAACTTAAACCAATGCCTTGGCCCAGATCCTCTTCCTCCTGCTCTTTATTGTTGTTGGCCTGGTATCTCCTACCTCTGATCCTATCAGTTTTGGGGGTTGTTCCCATAAATCTCCAATCTCTCCCTTTCTGCATCTTAAAAATTCTTGGATAACCTAATTTCTTCAAATTATAAGCATTCATATGCATTTGGGCTTGCCTTTCTGCCTTTTGACTGAGGCAAGATGAACAGAACTAAACTTCCACAGAGGCAAAGTACCACAGTGCACCAGAATGCTGCCACTTACTCAGGAATAAAGCAAAAAAGCAATGCAAAAAACTTTTTTGAAGTGGCTTTATTAGGTATGGAAAGCTTGCAAGTCAGGCATCACAAAGAATGTCCCAGTAGTCACATTATTGGTGATTAATACATATATCTTCCATAGTCTGTTTCCAGTGACCCAACAAACCACTGCTTTTATTCTAGCTACTGCCTGGGAACAGCTGGAGGTTTGATGCTTTCAGCTCCCACTGCTGGCAGTGTTTAATAGAGATGACTGGCACACAAAACTTTATAATATATTATATTATGTTATATAGCATTATTATCTCAACTTTAATTTAACTGTGGGCTTAAAAATGCCCACAGAAAGGAGCAGATATGCCTGAATGCTCAAGGGCCTCCAGATGTCTACACAAATACTGAAATTTTAGTCCACCCAGGAAAGCAGACTGATTGGTACAGATGGGCACCAGCAGCTGCCCTACATAAGTAATCAGCTTTGTCACCACGTGCTGAAAAATGGATCATCACCCTGACTTCTTCCTTTCTGCCCCATGGATGGAGAAAATGAAGTTGCAGAAGGCATGGCAAGCATGTCTATTTTCCAACTTTTCACTCAATGTGCAAACACAAAACCTGGCAGTTTGCAATCCATCATCTGGAGGAAAAGCACCAAGGCTGCTTGTCAGCCTTCAGACATTACCTGTGTGCTCAGTGACACCTGAGCTGTGCCAAACCCACTCCATTTATTTTCATGAACTACAACTCATAACTTCAAAATGCAGTTTTAAATCTCTCCTCACCTGGCGGCCATATAAACAGCAAGGAATGTGCACACGAAAAAAGAAGTTATCCTGGTCACACCTATAACTTTTCCAAAAGGAAGGGCATGCTCAGGTACTGTAGATGAGAATCAAGATGACTGAGCCCCAGCTACTTGTTTAGACTGTTAGTCTTGCTTTCAGTGGTAGGAAATATTACATAAAATCCATGTAACACATACAAGCTAAGTGCAAATGATGAAAGAAATCAGCAAGGGAAAAGAGGCCAGAGAGCTGTTGTGATGGAAGAATAGCAGCTGGGAAAACTGAAGTCAACCCAGCTATGTTATTTTTTAATTAAAAATAAACATAGCCTTTGTTACCAAGGGATTGGTTAGCATTCCATTTTAAAAAGAAAAAAAAAAAAAAAGGAATTGTGTTTTACTTCATTCTCATTCCCCTCCTAACCTCCCTCCCCTCTCTGTCCCATCCTTCCCCTCCAAAAAAGTATTTACAGATTTTGCAAAAAAGAACATGGTCATAACATTTAGTTCAGTCTGCAGCACCACACAGAACCACCTATTTTTAAGGCATTCCCTTTCTCTCACACCAACGCCTCTTTGATTAAAAATAGTCAGGCTACCATTTTAATTTTGTTTATTATTTTGTCTTCTGCTGCTGAGGTCCATGCTAGCTGTACAAGTATGCATGACTAAAGTGCAGATGTGTGAAGGATAAAAACCCTGTTTGGACAGCTCTTTTAATGAAGGTTTCAGCAGAGCCATGTTAATTCTTCCAAGTTCAGCCTCGCTTCTCTTCGACACTAAAGCAGCTTTTACTCATGTCTGGTTAGGGGTTTGTCCTAGTTTTTATGAAATTTGCTTGTGTCCAAGACCAGTGAAGGTCCAACATTTTTTCTTTGCAGTCCTCACTTCACGAACAGGAGTGTGGAGTCACTTAGAGAAAAACCAAAAAATCCAAAGACTCAGTTCAGGATTTTCACACATTCCAAGGACTCAAAGGTTAACTATTTTTAAAGGCTGACTACCTCATTAGCCTCTTTACCCACAGCTTTTCATTCATTCATCTTACACATTTCTTGTGTGCTTTTATTAGGCCTGACCTCAGAGAAGGTCTTCTCTACACAGCTTCCACATCACATTTCAAAATCTTATCAGGAATATTCAACTTCTGTTTTCTCGCTCACCATCTGCTTTGCTAGTTACACATTTTATTTAAGATGTTTTAGGTGATTACTCATATGAAGTACATATCCAGAGGAATTTGCAATTGTTCTGATAAAACACGTAGGAGTTGATGGGGCAAACCTCCCCAGACCAGATCAATGAAATGGATGTTTTCTGTAGAAATATCCATCTTCAGCTGAGCAAATATATCAGTTCTAGTTGAATCAAAGAAAGATCTATCTAATAATTAGGCACTAAGCTAAGTGGTAAGAAAAGAGAATTAAGGTGAAGTAAAAACAATTGCATGTCATCCTGCATTTCAGGTAAGTACCATCATGTCATCAGCCTAAAGGGTGTTCAGGAGTGGGATTGTTTCCTACCTGGACTATCTGGAATCACTCTAGCTTACATTAAAAGAAAAAGAGAAAATAATTATTTAATTATTCATTCAGTGCAGAGCAACTATAGAGTCATGACCAGTAGCAGTACAGTAAAAATGGCAAATGGACCCACATTTTCACAAGAGAAAGACCCAATATTCACTCCCAGCTGCACAGAGTGGCATTTCAACCTTCAGTCTTGCAAGGAAATCTGAAAATAGATTAGACTGAAAGTGCGTCTCTTTCTGCTTTTCTATTTAACACACCCCCTTCTATGCATCCCAATGAACTTTCAAAAAGATTTTGAATTCATTAAAATTTAAGGGCAGAAATAATTTTTCACCCAGCTCTGGTCAGTATCTGCTGACTCACACCCAGATTCCTCCAGTATTTGAATCTTCCATTGACTCCAGAGAAAATTTGTGGTTGACCACGGAGCAAAAGCTTAGCTAACTAAATACCATAATGCATATTATTTGCCATTCAACAGCAAACACAGGAGAAAGAGGATATGGGGTTGCAAAACATTTTTCTTTATGCTTTGCCTATTTTTTGGAATAGAAAAGATAACCACATTAGGCAGAGCAATGTGTTTGTTTTGTCTCAAGGACACTGGCACACAAATAAATGTTACTACAACTAGTCAGAGTTCAAGTCTAGTTGCCCAAACTATAAAAGAAAAGAAAGAAAAAAAAAAGAAAAATACAAGGCCTTTGGAAAACAAATGTTATTCCTCATCCCAACAAAATATAAATAACTCAACAGTTTAGTGACCAGCAGTACACAACAGAAGGAATTCTGGGTATCTAAGCATCAAAGCATGATGCTGAAACGTTCTGTGAACATTAACCCTGTTTTGTGGCAACACAAAACTGGATTAGAAAATAAGAGAAAGGCAGTGAGATTAATAAATTGCACATGCCAAGCTTCAGCCTCCTTGGGTTTTACACCAATTTCCCTGCAAGTATAGATTTTAGTTGAATTAAACATGATTGGAGGGACAGTTTTATCTTTCAGATGGTCACTTGCTGCCAGACTCTTTACATGAACATGGAGAAGTCAGAGAGGCTTCTCAGTTAAACTTTCTTTTCCAGGTAGGGTGACTTTTTGACTACCAAACTCGAAACATCCTAACTCTTACTACTGAGGAGGATTCTGTTATCCTTCTCACAGTGTTTTTGCTTTTCTTCAAGATCTGCAATAGCTCAGTCTGAAAACCAAACTCAAGCAAAAGCTTTGGGAGGTTCCTTTCATTGCCTGTAAAATGGGAGGGAGGGTATAATGACAAATTCTGAGCAGGACAGGGGAACCAAAATAAACCTCAAAAGTGCAAGGGGAAGACAGAATATCCTGTCTAGAGGGAAGGAGTTGTAATAAACTAAGAAATGCCATCAGTCTTTCTATTCAGAAGAACAGTCACAGCAGCAAGAATAACAGTGATTTTGCTGTTTTAAAATGCTGGGAGGTTTCTCTCACCATGTAACAGCACTATTTATATTTTACATCTCAGACCAAGCAGCTAAAGCCTCTGAAAATGCAAGCATGTGTCAAAATGGGCAAAACATTCAAGACCATCCACATGTCCCATCTTCATCTGGCAAACAGAAAATGCAATGCTATTTACAGCCCTTTGATATTGCTTTGTTTCTCATGGGAAACTAGTTGATGTTGTCTACTGCCAGCTCTCATTGTTAGCAACACTCATGGAGAGTTTATTAATTTTATGTCTTGATGCCATTTGTCCAAAGCAACCTTTCTATAAGGGTCACATTAGATTAATAAACAGCAAAAGTATCATATAGACATCAGAACTCATTCACCAAGTGGAATTCAAGAAGACTGATGCTTAAATTTTATGTATTTCTTATTTAAAAACAGAACCCTCTTGTCAAGCCTCAGGATTTCCTTGATCTTTAAGTTGTTGAAATATACAAAACTAAACAATAGTTGCCCACTCCACTAATTTCTCCTATCCTGTAATACACAAAAACACAGTTCAAAGCACATTTCTGTTTGAATATGCTCCACCTTCCTCTCCCAGTCCTGTTGAAAATCTGTGAATGAAGCAGTTCATATGTGAAATGCTGCCGATATTCATCCACGCAGTGGGTGCCAAATTAACACTCCTCCCAGCTGAGAGCAGGACTATTTTATCTGGAATGGCAGAGCCCTGTTCCATCAGAACTGCCACACTGTGACAAGGACATAAAGTTAGCACCAGTTTAGGTTCATTTCTTTTGGTGTAAGTCAGAGAGGATCTCTGGTCTCTACAGCCCCCAATGCTTTTAAATTTATTAGGCCTCACTACCTATCACAGCTTACATCTCCTTTATGAATAGTTAAAATAATATTACCACCTGTAGCTGAGTGAAAAAAGCTGACAGGAGGAATAGCTGTAGAAACAAATCTTTACCGTGTTTCAGATAAAAACACACCCAGAACACACAACACAAGGACAAAAGAGGACCTGGAAAATTAAAGCAACGGGAAAGCAGATGTTAAAAACAAAGAGAAGCAGTGATACACAGGCACCAAAGAAGGTGAAAAGGATGGGCAGAACAATTGGCACAAAGGGAATGAGACAGATTTAGCAATAGGCTTGGATAAGTCCATTACACCAAAGCCCAAAGCAGCTCTTACACCCCCTCCAGCTGTTGCAGCTGCATGGTGTCACCTCAAGGCATTATGATGTTATTCTTTTATATTTAGGATATATATTTAATATCTATAGTATCCTCAGAGGTGCTCGTTCCCTCTTCAGGCACCAGAAAGACAGATAATCTGCACTGCATGGTTTTGTGTCTAGTGAAGTGGCCCACACACCAGCAGAGAAGGAATCTGTGTTGATTAACTGTCAGACAGGAGGAGTGCACAAAAAGCCTTATAATAACAAATACTTCTTGCAACAGGGCTCATTCTACCTGTGTGTCCAGAAACGGGAGATTAAAAATAGATAATCAAAGAAGAGGGGGCGGGGGGGAAGAGAAGAATGAGGGTTTGAGAAGTTAAATGGCTGGTGCTGTAGCTCTGAGTTTAATCTACAAAACAGATTAGAACAGTTAGTTTGTTCTCCTCTGAGCCATTCATCATCTCAGATATTTTTCTCATTTTGACTTCTACCCACTAGAGAGCAGAAACCTTCTAAAAAATTATCATCTAGGGATTCCTCCACTGGAATTTGGACTGGCCTACATAATTCCTCCAGACAGTGCTCCTTGACTTTTTCCCATAGAGCTCACTATGGCAGTGCAATGCCTGGAATGCCAGCTCTGTGCTGCAGAAATTGGGCAGAGTACTGGTGAGAGTAGTGGCAGCTGTGGCAAGCCCACTCAGGCACAGGGTGACTCCCAGTTAATGTCTGGCTACTTTGAATTTTCCATCCAGGGTGCCAGAACTGGCAGTTTTAGTGATCACCAGTTTTAGTGATCCTTCTAGTAGCAAATCCCCAGTGCCAGTCATGGCTTTGCCCTCTGGGTATTTGTGGGAAATGAAAAGAGCTGCATTCCAGCATGAGGAAAACACAGCTGAAACTCCACACAGAGAAGGTTTCAGGTGATACTTTATTATCTCTTCACCTGTCTAAATCTCTATGGTTGCTTGCAATACACAAGCACAAATATATTTCTCCTCACTTTTAGTCAGCATTCAACCACATTGAAGTTTTTGTTTCTGTCTGTGGTATGCATAGGATTTCCACTGCAAAAATGAGTGATTCAAAGTTTTCACTCTCACAACAAACCTGTGAAGGAAGGAGTCATTTCTGTTCTCATTTTACAAAAGGTTCATTATAAAAGAAAGAAAATAACTTGTACAGCCACAGATATGTTTTGTGAATGAAGATCTTACATGGGGGCCTCCCAGTGTGTCAAACAGTGAAACAGCTTTTTCAGTATTATTATTTTTTATGTATTGTAAGGTTTTCTTTATGGGGAAAAAAAAGAGGCCACTTTCTCTGAAAGAAACAAATTATTCGTTTCCTAGAAACACAAAACTGGTTTCTGTCAAATTCTTTCAGTGGTATGCTCTGAAAAGGGAGAGAGGGCAAATGTGACAAATGTGGCAGAAGATGATAAACTGCTGCCTTCTCCAGAAACAGCAAATCCATTGGTGTCAGCTTCCTGGCTTGAGCCAGAACCAAAGCACACATTTTACACAGGTTGAAGGGCCTCTTTATACAACTGTAAATGACATCTAAATCATTTAAAATAATGGAGGGGAGAGGAGGATGTAGAAAACAGAGGGAGCTTTAGACAAGTCCCAAGTATTGTCTTGTTCTAAGCCTACAAAACAGCAGCAATATCTTTAGTGTCCCTTTAGAACTGCAACAGGATCACCTGTGCTTGACCAAACGTCTCTGAAGATAACACATTAATTAATTTACATACACATAATTTAATTTATAATTAAAATCTCCATGGAGTCAATGTAGACACAGGGATTTCTCAGCCCCCCAAAGAGTGTGGCATTCTTCCACCTTCAAGGCAGATCTAATAGAATTTCAGACAGACATTCATGAGAAAGCTGTCGATAATAAATTTCTACTTATGTGACAGATTTATCTCCATTTTTAAATACCTGCCTCAATACAAAGACTGCCTGGTTGTACACAGCAGTGGTGGGCTGGTTTGCTCTCTTTGGTACCCTGCACACCACCCCCCTGGTGACATGTCCACAGCCAAGCAATAATGGATCACACCACTAGTGCAAACTTTATTGCTAGAGCAGAAAAAGGGAAAAAAAAAAAAAAAAAAGAAGAAATTAACAAAAAACCCTAAGCCAAAAACCTCACACATACCATTTCACCAGTTCAATCTTGCCTTTATAACTGCAGCCTTTGGCTAATACACAAACTTCTTCTAGGAAGAAAAAGTTGCACTACTTCAATGAGAAGTACAATTCTGAACAGATGCTGCTAAGCCCTGACAAATCCCTGGGTAGACATAGTTATTTCAGTTTGAGAGCTTAGAGTGTGACTGGAAGTCTGAGCACTTTGAAGATGACATAAATCAAAGTAGCCTCTCCTTCAACATGGTGATTTCCTCTGCTTGGAGTCCCTTCCACTTTGAGAGAATGGATATAAACTAGTCTCTCAAAGCAATACATGCTGTTCACTAGGATTATGTGAAGTACTATTTTTAAGAAGAGAAAAATGAGCTTTTCTTCTCACATCTGCTTGTACAGCTTAAAAACTTGTTATAATGACATGGTGCTGGGTGACTGCTTTGACTGTAGAACAATGACAGAAAATCAGGTTTCCTCCAACTTAAATGCAGAGGGAAATCTCAGTACCACGGCATGAGGGAAGTGTGGCAACACAGGACAAGTCCTCTTGTAGTCACAAGCTTGTGCCAATGGGGTTTTCAGCACGTTTTTGAGAATAGGACTACAGGCTATAGCATTCATGGTGGATTTCTGGTTCTGCAATTTCTCCCACCTCCACACCAGGATCATTACAGCAACCAATTAGCTCTGTTTCTTTTGGGATGTCTTTAGAAGTCCCATGTGAAGGTAGCCAGCTCAGTTACCAGAACAGAAGTCATTTCAAGAATGTGAGCAGTGAGATTCAGCAGAAGAATTGCTCAGTGTTAATACAAACTACCATGACTGTGCAGCTGGTCTCTCCAGAAGCAAAAATCCTGGAATCACTGTACCAGAGAGGAACTACAGAATTATGCCTTGTCCTGGGTTGACTTTATGAGGCTCATTATCCCCATTCATCTGTGTAGCTCAGAAAATAAGTTTTGCCAGAAAATAAGTTTAACCTTTAAGATTCATTCTGAGAGCAAAGAGGGGGGACAATGAAGCTGCAGTTTGTTTTCACACTTTGTTCTTCCCTCCTCCATATTGCTGTGGTCCGTGCATTGATAAAGGACTCTTGACAATAATATCAGAAGGCTAAATATGATTTATTAACACGACTCCATAGTTCAGAGGATTTGGGCTATAATGTGCCCAGGTACAGAGCTCAGATGCTTACTTCTTCATGCTCCATACAAGAATGCAGAATGCTTACAATATCAGAGAGATAACAGTCTTTTACTTCATAGGTTGAAAGGAAGAAAGCCCCCATCTCCCATTATCAGGAGACAGGCAGAGAAATCCAAATGTCCTTGAACACACACCAGAGATTTTGTTTACAGAAACTTGTACAGAGTAAAAGACAGTAAAAGGAATGCTTTCCCATGGGAAGATTTTTCTGCAGGCCTGCATGCAGAGAAACTTATAATATGTTCTTGCAACACCTCCACATTCCTGCTCCTGCAGGACGGTGTGCCTGCAGCAGGACAGAGCTCTCCTTCGCTTTTTAGTTAGTTTTAGCTAGCTGAGGCAGAGAAGTTCTTTGGACTGTGGTTCTTTCCTTTCCTTTGGACCTGTTTAACCTGCTCTGGGCTGAACACCCAGCAGAGGAGCAGAGCTCACACACCTGTGGCCCACAGGGCCGGGCCTGGGCCGCAGCATTTCCAGTGCCAGAGGAACTGATACCAGCCTGGGACTCTCTGAGTTCATCATCTCTTCTGGAGCAGCAAGAGTTTTATTGTTTAATATTGTTCCATTTTCTTTTTTTGTGCTAGTCAATGCTCTGCCTGTTAAATAAACAGGTTTTTTCCACTTTTCTCCAAGGAAATTTTTTCCCAAACCAGTCAGGGGAGGGAGCTTGAATTTGCTTTCTAGAGGAAAACCCTTTAGGGGATTTTCTCCCAAATTCACCCTAAACCAGGACATGCCTGTTCAGCTGGTCTGAAGGATAAGAACACCTTCTGCATCTTGTTCTTGCAACAGTTTCCCCCTGCTCCTTCCTCTACTAGGAAATACCAAAGACCACACAGACAATGCAACATGAAGCTTTTCACATGCTTTGCAGAATCCAAAGACTGATTTCCAGCCTCCAGACTATAACTTCTCCACAAGACATAAGCTGAACTTCATTTATATAGTAGCATCCCCTCTGGGGGGATGGTGCTCCATGTATTATCATATTCACCGCTAATAACTCCAGAGAAAAATCCCTATTTAGGCCTACAGATGGTTCCATCAAATAGACTTTTATATACACATATATATACTGATCTGTCTGCAACAGATGTAGCACAAAAATAGTATGCAAACATATAGGCCATACTATCTTCCACAGTCTAAATGAAGTACAGCAGGACACTTCCTCAGGTAGGAACTTTTCTGGAGAAACTAGCCCTACTAAGGTTAGGAAAAATACACATTAATAAGGTTTTGCTCTAAAGAATAAGCCTTTTATCAGCCTACACTGATAAAAATGCATCTACTGGAAAAATTATCTTTAAAAACTCAGCATTTCAATTAGAGCATCCCTGCTCTAATTGCTGCTTTAATCAACATCATAACTTATAACACAACTTGCAATTAACATACGGTAAATAGCATCTGCCAGTTAGACTATCCTGTGCACTGTACATCTGATTCCTGTTTTCACTGGAATGCAGCTATTAGTGCTGGAACTTGTCCAGGGTCTCTGCTTTGGCCTCTAATGCTCTGTAGATGAGCAACCCTCAACTTTATGCAGCAGTTAAGAGGAAGACAAGATTCCTGCACATATGAATTAGGTCATAGATATGAACCTTGACAGGAGGTTCATTAGTCATTTTTAGAGCCCCACTACTTTAAAGTAGAAGAAAATAAATCACAGAATACAACCACTTCATCACTGCATAGTGTCATCACAGACAGCAAAGTTAAAACTGTATTAATCACACATATCCCACCATTTCTCCCTTTGTTGCCTGACCATCCTTTCCCTTTTCCTTTGTTAAACTTCATAGACTGGAAAAAAAACCACAGGCATTTTATTTTATTTAATTATTCAAGATCTAATCTCTGCTGTTCTCAAGTGTCTTCTATGGATGGCTAAGGATTCACACTTTCCAATACCACCTATATTTGCTCAGCAAAATAAAATAAAATGTGCTCATGTGTAAGGACAATTTTGCACCTAGCCCAGTTTTTGCTCCTGATGAAGCTGCAATTCTCAAACACACAGTGCTTAGCAAGTCATAGAGGTAAGAGATGTCAAGCCCCCTAAACTTCTTGTACATTAAAAAAGCACAAGACAATGAGGGATTCTAAGTAACTGCATGATCAAAGCATGAAGAAAAAGGAGAGCTATCTTAAAACCTCCATAATCTTGCTTTAACTTTCTGAAACCAAAATAATTCAAAGGGGCATGCTCCAAACCTAAAATAATAATTTTAAAAAATGTACTACAGAAAGCCTATGCTTTTACCTGTCTTGGTAACTTATTCTAGAGTGGCAAAACAATCTTTATCAAAAAGATTCTACAACTGATGTGGATGACAGTTTTTTTCAGGGCTCCAGAATTAATGCATGCTGGGGAGAAAGTCACTGCCACAATTATCAGTCAAAGCCTATTAAAGATATCTTTTTACCAGCAAGAGAAAGTTGTGACCTAGGACTCAAGATGAGACTTCTCTGCCTAAGTCTGTCACGTGATTTTGGGGTGAGACTGGGGACAGGGGGTTACCTCAATGCTGCTTCTTCCCCTACTGCCCTTTGATTCTCATCTGATCAGATTTTAAGTCTTTGAGGCCTTGGAATGCTTTTCAACATAAACAGTGCTTAAGCTCCCCCTAAGTGTGGTATAAAACTATTAATACAGAAAATAGAAAGTGTTTTGGTTTCTTCTCCCCAGGATAGAAAGAATACCAATCGAAAGTCAAAGGAAGCACGCAAAATTTTCCACACGAATCTATTGACTGCATGCTGCAGAGTCAAGGTCCATTAGGAGCAATGTAGACCTTGCTTCAGCCTGAAAGCCAAAGCTCAGTTGTCATTTCCACCTGTGCAATGTCCACAGCAAAGGTTTATGTGCACCATTCCATCATGTGCTCCTGCTGCTGTCAAATGCAGAAAGGGAAGAAAATGGAAACATGAACCAATGAAGTAATTTTCCTTCCCACATACAACCTCAGGCTGAGATGATGTCAGGTTTCACAAGCAAAACCAGTCTGAATGACAGCAACATTTGAGAGGAGAAAATGCAAAGGAAACCTATATTTATCAGAAAGTTCTTCTACTGATTCAACAGGCAGCATCCCTACTGCAAAGTCTGAAACTAATCAAGACTGTGTGTGATACGTGGATGTCACTTTGGCTTTCAGAGAATGGGGGAAAATTGAGTAAAGGCTCTCTCCTATGCCAAACAATTCCTGAAGGGATTATAAGGCTGGCTACCTTTGCTCTCAAGATATGCAACTTCCTGCTGAACCATAAAAAATCGTATTGGTCTGTAACTGCTGTAATTTCTGAAAGCTCTCAATCATCTCTACTAAATTATGAATCACACACAAATAAAGGTAAAGGGAAAACCCAGGTCCCTTTGATCCTCGTACTGGAATAAAAATGGGAAGGGTGGACGTGGTGGGAGGGGGCAGTCATGCTGGCATTATTATAGCTGGCATTATTATTGAGGTGCTGCTCCTTTCTGGGAATTTCTCTGCAAGACAGCTGTGGCTGGACTGCATCCTTTTCCAGGTGCCAGAGGGGACAGGACTTGGACTGAGAACATAAGCCTCACTCTTGAGCTTTAGTAACTGCTGAAAGTCACACTGTAATTTTTACAAGAGTAGTAGAAGTGCTTGGGAGAGGGGAACTTGAATTTATCTCCTCTGTAGATTAAGATGCATGCATACTCTACCCAGACTTATTAGATCCTGCATACCAGAATTCATCTGGCTGTATCAAAACACAGATCTGCTGCTTTCCTCTTTCCTCCTCATAACCAAGCAGGCTTTAGCAAAAACAGAGATCAGAGAGAACAAAACAATCAAGTGGAAACAATCAACTGCTTTCCCCACATTTCACTCCCCTTGCTCCTGGCTTGCTGCTATTTCACATCCCCTACTATTCAGGATGGTAGCCTCCATTTGAGGTAGGATTTGAAAATGATGAAGGAAAAATTGATCCATTTTTTCCCCCCTTTGCATATGACTTTTTAGAAAGACAGGTGAGGAAGGTACATGACACTTTAGCTGATGTATTAGTGGCTCCTGTCATTTTGGGGTAACCTTAGACTTGGAAAAAAAAAATGCAGCAAGCTTGAATCACATTAAAGCCCTGATTTAGCAAAGTGCTCTGAAACACATGCTTATAGTTAAGCATGTGCCTAAATGCTTTGCTGAATTAGGACCTATGTTGGTAAAAGGGGCAATTGATTAATGGCTTCTGACAACCACCAGAAACTAATGAGCCACAGACCTCTGCTTTTTCCTCCAAATGACTGTACTTAAACCCGAAGGAAATTTCATTATGGAAACAGAAAACACTTATAAATAAATCATACATGTCTCCTTCACAAATATTAATTTTTATCTGCAATTAGTGGTAAACCCAAACTTCCTTTCATACAGTAATCAGAGACAGTGCCATTTGCCCTATGAAGCTGGTTATTCTTTCAAACCCATAAATTTCTCTCTAGAACTCCATGGTTTACAGAAAGCTCTGTGAACCCAGCTAAAGCAAACATGAAATATGCAGGATCCAAAAGAGGAACCAAAAAGTTGCCTAAGACACACTTCAGGGAGAATGATGACAGCACTGTACAACCCACCTAAAACTAAGAGCTCAGCAACACAACATGCTGAAACCTGCTTCATGCTGCTTCCCACTGAGACACATTATGGGATCAAATCCCAGGGAATTCACATATTTGCTAGCTGCCACATGAGAGGTGGAAAAGCTGTAGAACAGTGAGAGGATAACTTCAATCCTCAAAGATCCAATCCAGCTATTTGCCAAGCGTTCACCATTGTGGAGGTTTTCTGACTGGCCACGTGTTTTAGCTTTTATTTTGTTCATATTTAGAGGCAGGAAAATCCTCCAGCTCTACAGGAGCTGTGACATTCAAGCCTAATGTCAGCCTCACCTAAATCTTGTTAAACAACTCACCTTGTTTTTCCTAGCAGCATCACTGCAGCACAGCACTGACACCACTCCCAGCAGGATGAAAGGAATCACTTCTGTTAACACTGATCTAACAGATACACCCAGAAACTTCCAGGTAGTAAGTTACCAAACAGGGACAGTGATATTTGAGGTCTTCTTGTTATCACTCATAAGGTATGCAAAAATATTCTCCCTTTTTCCATTTTTGCATTGGTATTTTAGTCATCTAAATCAGATTTCAAGAGTAGGTATGTGTTATGTAATGAAAACAAGAGAAATGCACAATTGATGGCATATAAGACTTTAATGGGTGTTTCCAGAGGTTCCAGGGCAGAGATGGAACTGGCTTTCATGCAACAAGGTAACTGTGAGCACTTAATTCCCTTCCTTCACACCCTCTTTCTTAAAAGAGCACTACTTCACCTGTAATTTCAAGGATAACCAACTATGAGCCCTCATGGACAATTTGTCACTGAACCATGACCTACTGATGAGATGAAGACTGCAGCTGCCACAGTTTTATTGAAATGTTTCTTGAGTATCAATTATGGCCTCTGTAACAGAGATGAATTCTTAAAGGCAGCTCTGAGGAAAGAAAAATGACATCACTAACATTCCTGAGCCTTGGGGAAATGACCAAACCCAGGTTTTGTTGGGTTTTTTTTTTAATCCAGAAAAAAATGTTTCAGTTCCCTAGGTTTGGATCAGATCTCTATGGATCAGACAGACTCTAACAATGCCCCAGAGGAAGGGTGGGGAGGGAAAAGGAAAACACTTGATTTTTTTTTTCCACAAATCTACAAAAATATTACATTACTAAGTAAATGCTGAGTGTTTACACTTCTGTTTCACTGTGAAGAGGAAAACAAATATCTACCTTTGCACAAGTGACTTATCAATATGTTTATTGTAATTCAGATCCTGGCTCAGAACATACTTGAAAGTCTACTTCATCTTTCCATGGATTTCAATTACCATTTTGTAAATACACAAACAGAATTTTATAAACAATAACTAGCAGCCAGCTAAAGTCTACATATTCACCACAGTACCTGGGTTCAGATAGAAAACTTCCAGCAGTTTCAAAAGGAAGACAAGGTGGTGAGTTTAAAAACATATGTTCTTATCCACACAGTGCATGGGAAAGTCTGAAACAGCAGGTATTTCCTTTTCCTAGCACTGTGAAAATCCACAGTGTATCAGTTATCACCCCTAAGAGGTAACCTTGGATATTTCTGAAGGTGAGTGCTGTAGCTGGGAACTCACCAACACAATAAAGCTCATCCCTTTAGGAAGTCTCTTCTGAGAGTCTTGGCCAGATTCAGCTCTGCCCACACTGAACCCATAGATTTACACCACTGATATCTGGCCCCATCCATCACACCCACACCTGGGCAAATAATGTAAAAAAACCCTTGTACTCTTCAGGGGATTGGAGCTTTTCCTCTATTATAGTAACAGATACACTGTGAATTCTTACCATTATGCTTCATGACAGTAACAAGTCCAATTTTCTGTTTCCTAGGCCTTGTATTTCCAAAGCTGTTTGTTATCAGAGATAACAACTTTTCATCTCATAGGTAGAAAGAAAGAAACCTCCATCTCCCATTAAATGGAGACAGGCAGAGAAATCTAAATGTCCTTGAAACACAGCTCAGAGATTTTGTTTACAGAAACTTCTACAGAGTAAAAAGACAGTAAGAAGATGCTTTCCCATGGGAAGATTTTTCTGCAGGCCTGCATGCAGAGAAACTTATAATATGTTCATGTAACACTGTTCTCTTCATTAACAATCACCCAAGCATTTAGGAGGCCTCTGGGAAGCCAGGCTGGAGGAGACCAGGATGATTCTCGCATTGCTACAGGAAATTTACTTCAAAGACTTTAAGTCATAGTGTTGCAAGGAGGATTAGAGGAGCAAGCACCTTGCTTTAAGCTGCCCTTCTTACATGGAAGGAAGTGGTTCCCATTTTAATAACATGATATCTTCCACAGGACTCACTCTACTTTCAACAAAATATGTTTGTTCTTCTGTCATGGCATTACCTCTTCTTTCTCAAGATTTCTAAAAGCAGATATTAAAAATTAATACGAAGCACACCCATAGGTGTTGAAGAAACTTGGCTCCAGACACATCCTGCTCTCCCAAAGTGTTTCTCTAATTGTTTTTCTAAGCACTTGCAAGAACCTCACTGAAGCATTTCATGCATGCATTTTCATTCCCCTCATTGCTCTAGGGCTTGCCTCCCTATTTCAGTGTATTTTATTTTCAGCCTGATCTAACCCATGAAGCCAGAATATGGCTGAGTATCTCAGGCAGCCCAAGCCATTGACCAGAGAGATCACTGACAACATTCACTGACACAAATTTTGCTATTAATAGCTTTAAAAACCCATGGAAGTTAAGAATTACAAGTGAAAAGACAAGTAGCCAAAACATGCAAAATGAGGCCATTTCCAGCTTTGAGTATTCTCAGTTTGTGGGTTAAATCTCTCCAAAAAATATGATAGTGGCTTGGTAATTGCTTTCACAAACACTAGATAATGTTCTACTGAGGCAGGAATTGACAGATTAAAAAAAAAGGAGTCAGAAAACTGTAACCCAGGGCTGGTGGCAAATCACACCCATGTCAGATGTTTGGAAACACAGCAGCTGCAAACAGCACTCCTTCCCTCTTGAGTACTGGTCAGTTCCTGCTGGAAACCTGAATATATCCACAGGTGTACATTGCTTCAGGAAATAGGGGAACTACTGGAAGAGAGCAATCAAAGTTTCCAGAGCTCTAGGAAACATGGTGTCCATGGAGAATTTGGAAGGGTCAGGCTTGCCAAGCCTAAAAACCAGAAATTTTCACACATATATTAGAGAATGATAAACCCTTCACATCCCCTGAGGGCAGGAGAAGATGTAATGGGCTTAAAATGGAGCAACAGAGACTCATTTTGTCCCTTGACACCAGCAATTTCCCTACCAACTAAGACCCTTGGGAAAACTGCGTAAAGGGAAGGATAATAAAGCACTGTTACAGGTCAAGTGAGGCAAAGCTCTGCATGGGACACTTCCAGAACAAAACACACCACTCAAAAACCACTTTAAATAGTAAACTCTGCTTTGGGCCAGTAGAATAAACTGGATTAGACGCCAACATTTTTTTTTCCAATCTATCTTCTGTATTATTTAATATGTTTTTTAATGCTACCTGCCAGTTTCAGCCTAAGTGCTATTTATGTGTCTTCAGCAAGAGCACAGGACAGAGGAGGAAGTGCAGGTTCATCACCTGCTCCACAGAAGCACTTGCAGACAAAGCTCCCTGAGGATTCAACTGGCAAGACAGCAAATCCTCATAGCCAGCAGATATCAAAAATCGATGACAGATGTAATAAAACCAGAACCCAAGATACTTTGACTAGGGACATTGTTAACCACAGATAACAATCAAAGCACCATACAAAATCCAGATCTAAAGCCAGATTGGGATGGCTGTATAAGGATAATGAACTCAAGATGCAGAATTTTTTTTGCCGAGCATAGAGTTTTTAAGTCGATTAATTCAATTCCTTTTTCTTCAAGTAAAATAATCTGAATCTGAACATTTAAAGAAACACAATGGACAGATACCAGCTTTGACTTTCACTGAGTACCTATTTCCTGTCCTTGAAATTCTCCCCTTAACCACTGCTGCTTTCACTTGAACTTCCCCACATATTTAATTTTTTTATGGAATTCCTTTTCCTATTATTATAGAGCTCTGATCTGGTACTCTTGTTTGGATCACAAGCATAACATGAGTTGGTATCAGCCACAGCTGCCACTCTACCAGCACCAGCATTCCATTTCCAAAAGTGGCTATAAGGTATTTGTAAGGAGATGAAACAAATCCACAATTTGCCTATCAAATCATGCAATAACAAGCAGATAAAACAGAAGTTCTTCTTCTGTATCATTCAGCATTCAGCTTACAGTCTGGAGCATGAGATGCACTTTCAACTTCACGTGCACATCCACACATATTATTCAGAGTCATAAAACAATCTTTTTTATATCCGAGCTAATCAAGTTCTTGGCAGGGTGATCAAAATTCTGGAATAGAAAGAATAGGGAGTGGGGAGTAGGGGAGGAAAAATAGCAATAAGGACACTTTTCTCCTCAAAACACAAGTAAATGTAGTACTAATTCTGCTACATGCCACAGGCATATGGAAGGAGGCACATAGAAAAAAAAAAGACATCCAAAGCAACACCACTGTTCTGTCCCAAGGGCAACAAAGGTGGACAATAATTTAGCAGTGCTTCAAAATAGCTGCCCTTTATGTATATAAAATAGGAGGCAAGATCTAGAACCCACCCAGATCTCAGATTGATACTGCTGTCTCACAACTAAGGAAATGAAACAAACCCAAAAATCTTATTGGGTTATTTAAAATTTCACTGAAGGCTTTGAAGCTTGGGTCCAAAGCTGCAGCCAGCTCATCCAGACTTGTGCTTGGGCTTGGATTCTCTGAGTTTGGGTTCCCTGTGAGCCCAGCCACACCATCCTTCCTGCTGTCACAACCACATTCCTTGTCATAGAGGGGAATCCTTCAGCAAAGTCACCTGGCCTTCAAAGCAACCATCTACAAGGGTCTGAGACCTCCTTGGCTCAAATCAAAACTCTTCTGCCTGTAGCAATGCCATTAATATTTAGACCACAGCAGGATTTAGCAAGTCAGGCACTGGAAGCCTTTTCTGGAGACCAGGCTCCAAACCCAGCCCTCTCCTAAAGAGAATCTAAGACCTCTAGACAAGTCAGTCCACATCTCTGCTCCCTCCCTCTCTGCACAGGCCTATTTCTGGGTAAATTGGAAACACTTCCTTGGGCAGGAATTGCATTTAATTAAAAATTCACACGATCGGTTGTATGTATCCGAATACACCTCTGGCATAACTAAATACCTAACAGAACCTGATCTGGTTCTCTCAGGTCAGGTTGTTCCAAAATGGGAAAACTGAGGTACAAAAAACCAAGGCATCTTGCTGAATATCTGCTCACGGAGCTCAACCCAGTCCTGGGGGTTTGGGATTAAATCTGGGAAAGGTCCACATGCAGATGATAAGTAATTCAGTAATAAGTGAATTAGCTGTGGCAGAAAGAATTTCTGCTAAGGCTGCTCAAAGCCATCCAAAACAGGCTGTACTTCCCACAAGTACAGTGTGGGTCACCTTTGTTTCTGTGCCATGCTCCCCTGCCACAATCTCCCCCTCACTGCTGAGGAGATGCTGTCCTCTGCTCCTGCCTGTGGCTCAAAATACGTCTTAGTCTAGTCAAATAGCAAGCTCTGTACATTTTTTCTTTCATATTCTTTATAAGGGGTCATTTGGGGGGTTGCTTGGTTGGGATGTTCTTCTGTTTGAGCATTTTATGTGCAAGTTGGACAGTGTAGAGAGGAGCCATTTAGATCCAAATCAGAGCCTCCTCTGTTCCTCTCCTAGTTCAAGTTGGATCAGACTTCAGATTAAATAGTGCCAACATTTCAAACTGCTCTCAGAAGATTTGAGCTGGAATATCTTCTGGACAGTAGCCGTTCTTGGGAAATCCACCTAATGCCAAAATTCCATGGAAATGCTTCCTGCATTGAACTACAGCCCTACAGCAGAGCTCCTTTCTGTAATGGATCTAAAAAGGAAACCACCAGAAATGTTTCCTTCTTCATTTCCCTTAAATGGATTCAGTATTGAGGCTGCATTTCCATTTATTTTGTTTTAGTGTGATGTGGGCATGAAAAAGTCATGCAAAATCCCCTCCCTCCTACCCCAAGACCTCATGCACCTTTGCATACCTTCCTTACAATTTTTAAATATTTCATGAACCTTTCAGTCCTCATCCATGGCTCCAGTCTGCAGAGAAGCCTTCACCTGGGCAGTTAACTTCCACACAAGTGGTTTTGTAACCATCTAAACACCAAATTCTACAATGCACTGGAAAATTCGACTATCACTAAGAAAGATTTTTTTTCAACTGCTTATCCTCAGCCACCTCAGAGTATTCACTTCCAAATATAAACTTAGTTTATAAGTAGTTATACTTATAAAACTGTCAATGATGCATGGCTTTGTAAACTTCAGGGACCATCACTGCAAATTTCTCAGATTATTTAAGTAGTACTGGACCTGGTTAAGAAGACTGCCCATGAGTGAGCCTGGATTTCAGATATGTTACAATACTCAGACCCCCTCACCAGGTATATATCACTAATAAAGATCTGGTCCTCACAAATTAACATCAACTGAACATTACTGCACTGAAAACCTCACCAGATTTGTATCTTAAAAATATGGGTAGAGTTGGAAGTCTGCCCCCAGCTGCATCTGCTTCATGCAGCAGATGCAGGGCTTTTTTTAACCTGGTAAATCCATATGCTGTTCCAGTGAGGAGATTTACCAACCTGGGTTCAGAAGAATCATTTGTGATGTGGCTTAATTGATGAGTTCGGGGTATATGTAAAAAATAATATTTTATTCTCTCTATGCCCCACTCCTAGCTCAATTTTATGATATTGCACTCATTTTGTGATTATATAAACATGCATAAATAAAAGACAGGCTTACTTCCTCTTCCAAGACTATCAAGCAAATGTATTCTTGCTTGTGCTGGTCTCTCAAACTAAAAATTCACAGCTGGGTAAAACAACAAAGGAAACTTGGACATGTTAAAACCATATTCTCAGTGGGTCTCTAGTGAACTTTGCAGAGGTTACACTCAATATAAAGTTCATCATTTTCATTTGATTTAGTTCCCCTCTTCTTTTAGCAAATAAATCATTATACAGAAACTGGATTTTTATTGATGGCCCTCCTCAGTTTCCACATAACTACTGGGATCTGATTTACAGGATGATCAATACCTACAGATGAACAGCACAAGGGAACCACAAACTTTGGTATAACAATGTCCTTTGTCTTGGGAAATGCTCTTTTCTTTTCCCTACTGTTCTTCAATGACCATTTTTAAAGGGTTCTATTTGTCTTACCCTATCAAACCTGGATATTTGTCTTACCCTATCAAGTTCTGGAATGTTCTGCCCAGGGAGGTGCTGGAGTCACCATCCCTGGGTGTGTTTGAACAAAGCCTGGATGTGGCACTGGGTGCCAGGGTTTAGCTGAAGTGTTGGGGCTGGGTTGGACTCGATGATCTTAAAGGTCTCTTCCAACCCAGTGATTCTGGGATTCTGTGAAACCTGCTAGTTTTTAAGCAAAGCAGTGCCTGCCTACTCTGTAAAATACCATCACAAGCAGTAAGTCCATCGAAGGCCCATTGCTGGCTGGCCAATTTCCACGTACCCTAATATGGTTAAGAAAACGTTTGACTGGAGCCCAGAGCAGAGTGCCAAATTTAACAGCTCTCAGCAGAGCCCTCTGCTTAGGCTCACTCTAACTTCAGCCTGGTGCAGCTGCTGCCTGTTCACATGAGCTAGACCATAATTGTACTTGTGCACAGCCCCAAAGCCTCCTGCTCTCCTGCCCTGCCAGGGGAGGCTCAGGCTCGCTGCCCTACAAGGTTTTCAGGGACAGCAGCTCACTGGAGAGCTTCCCTTCTTGGGCTAAATATACTGAGGAAACCCTGGGTATCCCAAGAAAGAACATGCACTGCATCAGGCACTCTGGCTTTCTGTAAATAGCAAGGATTTCAAGGGCTCCAATGCAAGAATACACTTTTTTTTTTTTCTACCGCTAATATATGAGAGGTTTTACAATATCATCCCTATATAAAGGGCAGATATCTTCCTCACTGTTTTGCTACTACTGCCATTTATGAAAGTTGGCAAGGGGCAGGCTGCTTACCTGCCTCTGAGCCCACTATTGCTGTGGTCCATGCATTGACAAAGGACTCTTGACAATAATATCAGAAGGCTAAATATGAATTATTAAAATGTTTCCATAGTTCAAAGTATTTGGGATATAATGTGCCCAGGTACAGAGCTCAGATGCTTACTTCTTTACTGCCCTGTACAAGAATGCTAGAATGCTCACAATATCAGAGATAACAGTCCTTCAGTTCCTTCTCCCACTCTCAGGAGACAGGCAGAGAAATCCAAAAATGTCCTTGAATCACAAACCAGAGATTTCGTTTACAGAAAACCCATACAGAGTAAAAAGACAGTAAAAGATGCTCTCCCATGGGAAAAATTTCTTGCAGGCTTGCACACAGAGAAACTTATAATATGTTCTTGCAACAGCCCACTGCAAAATAAACCTTGCCCACTCATGTTTTGTATTTGCATTTCAGTCTTCCAAATTTTACCGGGCAGCAAGTGGTTTAGGATTTTTGAAATAGCCAAGAGAAAGGCTGATGAAGTAAATGAATGCCATTATTGAGGTCAGTCTTCAAATCACACTTCAGTCTCCCCACTTACTCTCTTTTGTAATGCCACCAAAATCATTGCAAAGCCCGGTAATAGAGATTTGTTGACAGAAGAAAAGGGGATTATTGAGTTTATATCAGTGAAACAACTCACTTTAGGCACTAAAAGAACAATGCTACCTTGATTATGCAAAAGGGTTAGCTGGCCTCTCCCAGATCATTTCCTATGAGATCATATGCAGACTTGGAAACAGAAGGGACTGGTTTCAGGAAGTTTGGAAGCCTTTTATGGATTATATTAACAAGGCACAGGCTGTTCCCTAAAACTGATTGTACATCAAATTCCATTGCAGCCACATGGCCTTGGTTGGAATGCTTTAGCATATATGATAGTACCAACAGCCACCAAAAAAAGCAGCAATTCTGTCATTTAATCCCTGTGTCTTTTTTTTTTTTT
>VXAX01008709.1:241537-253360 GCA_013399835.1 Leptocoma aspasia
TTTTTTGGTACTGGGAATTAATTTTAATTTTTTTGGGCTACAGATATCAAACAACAGGTTACAGTGGGAAATCTCTTTGGTTCTCAAAAGTTTCAAGCATCCTACAGAGTCCAGCAACAACCTTTTACAGAGTTAAATACCTGTCTTACATCAGTAGAAATAGGTGTTCAACTGCAGGATTTTGGAATGATACCTAATAGCTATTAGAAGTCAGTTTTACTCTTTCTTCTCTGGTAAGTACTAGCAAAAAACACATCTACACAAAAGCACATCAGTGCCTGGAAAAATACCTTTTCTTGCTATTTGAGGTCTCAGCTACTACCAAACATTTATTATTTAGTATTTACTACCAAACATATTCCAGTCAGTTCAGTTACTGTACATTTACTCTTGATACAGCAAATTAGAAAGCAAATTAGAAACTGCATTCCTTTTCCAAGAAATAATGCATTTTCCTGGTTTTTTAGAATTTCACAGCTAGGCATTATTTTCCTGGGGATGCATATGGATGATGCAGGTGCCTGACATACACTGTCAGTGGTCCAGCAGACTCATGAGACTCAAAAAGTCATCTTAAATGCTGTGCTTCTGTTTGGAGGTGTCACAGCACTCCTGGAGGCTCTGGCCTTCAGGGCTTGTGTCTCATTTGGGTTTCATGTCAACTCTTTGGTGATGCATGAATTGCATGCTGAACTTTGCAAGACCTGCACTGTGAGAGACTGAATTTCACTGTGGGAGGCAAGCTAACCTGTTCATGGAATTAGATAACACTCACCTATTTATTAGCTATGACACCAGCAGATTTAGCTTTCAGTGGAAAGTAACAGCATTTTCAAACGGCTTCTCTCTAAGGAAAGTTATAATCTTCCCTCCTATTTACAGATGGGGGAAGAGAGGCATGCATAAATGAAATGCAGCTCCCTGTCCAAGCCCAGCTGGTCAAGAGCAGCACCCCTTGCACCCCAGGTAAGTTCCTTCCCTGTTGCTAGAACATATTATAAGTTTCTCTGTGTGAAGCCTGCAGATGAGTTTTCCCATGGGAGAACATCCTTTTGCTGTCTTTTTACTCTGTATAACTTTTCTATAAACAAAATCTTTGTATTGTTCTTCAAGGATGTTTTTAGATTCCTCTGCCTGTCTCCTAGCAATGGGAGATAGGGGTTCTTCTTCAACCTATGAGGAGAAGGACTGTTATCTCTCTGATATTGTGAGCATTCTGAGATTCTTGTACAGGGCAGTGAAGAAGAAGCATCTGAGCTCTGTACCTGGGCACATTATAGCCCAAATCCTCATGATTATGGAGTCATTTTAATAAACCATATTTAGCCTTCTGAAATTATTGTCAAGAGTCCTTTGTCAATGCATGGACCACGGCAATACTTCCCCATGGGGTTGCACCTTCCCCTGCCACCTCACTGATGCCAGGGCTGGAGAACCAAAACATTTAGCAAGAACATTCCCTCCAGCATTAAACTGCCATCTCTTACTGGAAATAAGAAATATTTTGGTTCCTGTTGGGACTGAAGAGAAACAAGAGAGGAGTGAAAACCTCACATTTATTATAATTATTTGCTATCTGTTTAATAATGGTGTTCTCTGTGCCAAAGAAGATGAAACAATTAAAAGACAACCACTGCCTTTGCTTAGTTTGGGGAATAACTATCCCTGATACAATCTCCCAGGAATCCATCCTTAGAGCCTTGCCCATCCCTATTTATAACTGAGTAAATATTAGAGGATTCACATCTTTTGCCCTGAAAAAACAAGACCTTTGGCCTTAACATTTTTTTGGAAAGTGTTTCAGAGAAGGCTGTTGCTCTGCAGCAATGTTTCCTTCCATTAAAATTCCCTCTTAAAATATATGGCCCAAAGGAGGAACACTAGACCTCAAATATACCACAAATATGGACAAGTCTGCCTGCAGGCATTTGCAGGCTGGGAATTTGCCCAAAACATTATCCTTCAAGAATTAACCAACTCTCTGTCAGCACAGTTAACAGCCTCAACAAAAACCAATTTACTTTGACATGCCTTTGTCAGGGCAGCTCACTAATTGAATATTGCACTGCTTATCACTGCTTAAGGTTTAATTATTCTCAAGGACTGAAACTGGAACCTTTATAGATCCATGTGCAAATAAAAAAAAATGTGTTTGGGAGCCAATATTGCCCAACAAATTCACTTCTATCCTCCTGGCTTCAGCCCAGCTCACCCTGCCTCTTCTTGCCCTCATCTCCTGACACAATCTGTGATAGCCAGGGACCAGAAGACCAGGCAGGGTACAGCTGACCACATGAACTCTGTGCTCAGGACTTTGCTCTGCTTGGCCTCTTGAACCTGCCTGTGAACACCAGAAATGAGAAAAAAGGCACTGAGGGAACAGAACTCAGAGGCAGAAACCCACTAAAAGTTTATGCAGACACAAGAGCCATCAGCTCTGCCACGTGTGTGGCCATAATTCCTCATGATGCTTACAAACCCTGCCCTTAGAGGAAAGCTCCAGATCAGATCAGATCAGATCATGCAAACACAGCCCCTGACAGTGACAGGGGCTATCCAGTCACTCCAGAGTGGTGTTCAACAAGCAGAGAAACCCTCCAAGGCAAGCCCTTTCCTCCCCTCCTCATCAAGGCTGGCTGCTTCACTTCAATCTTGAATCCCTTCTGTTTTCCTTAGTTTTTGCTACTGAAACTCTGCATTGTGTTATTACTTTATATAAATTATTCCTTTAAAAAATCCTTTATATATGATTCCTTCCAAAAAATCCTTCTGAATCAGTGAATTTGCTGCACATGACATCATAACCTCCACCTGTGTAGCCAGAATGATGGAGTTTCCTCACTCAGAGCAATTTGGGCTAAACAGAAATTATAAAACAAGTGCAGCCTGGGAACATTTATTATTATTACCATCATTGCTTAGCAGGACTCCTATCAAGTGCTGAAGCAACAATCTTTTGAAAGGCAAATTTCCTCCCACCTGGCAAGCAGAATTTTTTTACGTGTCCCTATCAAACTAAAACCAGAACACCTGGGGAATAGAGAGTCATTGACTTCGCTGACATATTCAGCAACATTATTATCTTAATGACACATAATGGTCTCCATATTCATAACCTTTCACCAAGAGAAAGCCTAGTGTGGCTGTTGAGCTGACCTCATTACCTCAGTCTGTACCCTGTGTGTGCAAAGATGACCACATGTAGGGTTAATGACAAAGACACAAGAGTTAGACCTTCCCAAGGGAAAAACACCTCCTTCCCATTCAGGTAATTTCCAGGAACCAGGAGATTAATATGGAGCCACAACATGAAAAAATGTCTCAGTGTTTTAAAGAGCTAAATTACCATGCACATACTTATTTATAACCCTTAGCATGCAAAACCAAAAAAAAAACCAAAACAAAAACACCCCCCCCCCCCCAAAAAAAAAAAACAAACAACCACAAAAGGAAGCATCAGGATGGGAAATTCCCAAATATACAAGTAATTTCTGGCATTCAGTTTGATCAAGGACTACTACAAAGTGTCTCCCAAATCAGGCTGATCACTAACCCAAAACAACCTTTTTCCATACCAGACTTTGAGTTTCAGAGGAAACTAAGCTCATGATAGAAATTGTCTCAACTGAACAAAATTTAGCTCCAGGGAAAAAAAAAAGGGCATAAAAAGCATATACCTCACCAGATATGATGCACCCTGAGCCTGGAAGATGCTGCCTCTTGAGCTCCCAAGAAATTCTTTGAGTAAGCCAATATTATCACAGGCACTGGAAAGATAGAAGTGTTTACATGGGGGGGTTGAAGAGGGCACCAAAAGCCGAAAAAATTTTACAGTTAGGATGATCTAGAAAGCAAAACAGATCTTGATCCTTGCTGCAGTTGCTAGATGCAATAGCACCACTGACTAAACTGATTTGCTGCTCCTTTTCTTTTTCCCTCTGTGACTCCTCTGTGAGGAAGAAACTGCCAAGCAAGAAAAGACAGATTACTCTGTGCATCTGAACTCCCACTAAGGGAAAAGAGTGGCTTCCACTTGCAAGGAAAACTGCTCCTTTCACCTGATCCTGCTGCCATGACTGTAACCCAACCACAGAGTAATGCAATCCTGAGAGCATCCTGGGAAGCATCAGCCACAGAACTGAAAATTTTAATATCCAAACTGCACCGATTAATATGGAGCCAAACCTGATTATGCCCCCATTAATCACTTCAGGGGGAAAAAAAAACAAAACTGAGGGAATTCCTTGTTTCTTTTGGCTGTAGACCAGCACAGTTTCTTGATTGCTGGCTGCCTCCAGTCAAAGATGCAAAAATTTCTGGCTGTTTGTGCAGAGCTCTGGATTGCATTTACATGGGTTTCAGCGACAGGTTGTTTGTCTGCCTGTACATGTCCTTTGACTGCAGCATGGTACAACAGCCACCTTAAAGCAATAGCTGGGATAAATGATAACTTGGCATGTGGTGAAAAAAAACTGCCTCTGAGCCATGCCTCACAGGGAGAACTGGAGGGAGTTCTTGGGAGAATAGACTCAGATCTCCAATTTGGAGTAACCTAAGCCAGCTGAGAAAGCTGCTCAGGGGTTCTGGTGACTCCCATCCACTTCCATTAGAGGCAGTAAAAAAGATAAAACTTTCCAATGTTCATATATTCAGAAGACAAAAGGCTGTAATTACAAGGTGTAATTTTCTTTATCTGTTAAACCAGGTGAAGAAAGATACCAAAAACAAGGTGGCTTCACAATCAGCATTTAATTAGACAAATAGAGTTTGCCTTCCCACCTAATCAACACAGTCAGCAGGTGGGCTTAAGAGTATTCATTAGACTCACTGTCTTAAGCAAGAGATTTGACTAAGCCCTGAAGAAAATACATCATGCTTTTGCAAGTGACAGTGCAATTTTACATGATTTCTTCTAAATCCATAAGCAGTAGTGTCGGGGGCAGGGTTTGCTTATCTTACAGAATTTTGAGGTGTTTGTTTCAATTTTATCCTGCCTGCCAGAGGGGCCTTTTGAAGGTAGTGTGTGATGAAAGGAAGAGGGAGTCAAAGTCTCCTCCACGCATGCAGCACGGTGCTCCACCATGGCTAAACACAACTGGCACCCTGTTGTTTTACAAAAACAGCAAACACCTTTGCTGCCCCAAGAGCTGCCAAGGTGGAAAATCACAGCTGGGACCAGGTAAGGTGGCAGTTCCTCCAGGAAACTCTATTCTGAACCTTCCCAAGGCTGTATCACAGTAAATACTGAAGAATCCTGTGGGGTTTTGAGCCCCACATGAGAGGGAACCTACCCCCTGGGCTGTTTGGAGGAGGTTCCCTTGTGAGTTCTTTGGCAAAGGGTGAAAAACGAGCAGGACTCTGGATTTTCTCTGTCTTGGGTCTATTGTTTATTCTTTTCTTATCTTGAGGTTGATATGCTGTCTGCACACCAGACTTAGCATTTGAGAAACAAGGCACAAAATGGAGCCCAAGCACCCAAACCAAGGCCTTTTAAAGATACCTAATCCAATTGCTTTCTAACACGTACTTTATTTCTACTTTTTAACTAATAACTTCTATGCCATTACTATCCCTAGCCAATAACCTTGTGCCACTAACACTACAGAAAATGAAGAACAAGAAAGAAGCACAAGAAATGAAGAAACAAGAAAAATGAAGAACAAGAAAGGGATGAGACAACGCCCAAAATCCTTCATCTTGTCCCCTATTCACTCTCATATTAAAATCCTAAAACCCTAAATTCTTCACCTAGTGATAAACTATTACTGCTACTGCTATCTACCTCACACCTGTGTGCTCCAACTCATCCCAAAGCCTTGGCAATTTTTTCCAGGGACAGAGGTTAAAAGCAGTGTCCAGCTGGGGACCAGGGCTCCCTAAAACAGGCAGAGAAATATTCCCTGTGCCCTGGGTTCCAACAAATCCAGGTTTTGCCGAGGTTTGCCAAATGCAGCAGACCTGGTGAAAGGAATGCAGGTTCTCTTTGTGCATAAATGCATAAATCCAGGTTACAGGACTATCTCAGCCTTAATAAAACTCCCATTAAAGTCAACTGCAGTTGCATGTTCTAATCCAGATCTAGCCTTCCATCAATAAAATGCCAAACTACTCCAATCACTAATAAAATCCAAGGACTGAAGTGCCCTTCAGGAGTCATGTAGCTCCATTTAGTGATCCAGGTCTTTCAAGTAGAAACTCTGCTTAACTTACTCTGGCTGTGAGAAAAAATGCCCCATCATTTACATACGAAGTAGAAAATATAAATCCAAAGGTACAATATAGTAGAAAATATAAATTCAAAGGTACAATATAGTAGAAAATATAAATTCAAAGGTACAGCATTGTACAGTGAAGCACCTTTAAGTTGTGCAACTTCCTGACTGCTGAGATGTTTTGCAGATAAAGCTCTCAAGGTGGACATCAGTCTTAATCAGAAGAACATCTTGTTTTCTTTCTAAGGCTTTCACTTAGCCTTGTTTCCTGTGATACCTTAGCACCAAGTGCTCTCATTCACAGGGTACTTAAGTGTTCTCCTCACCAACCAAACAAGATTACTCACCTTCTTTAAGTGAGGCACACGTGTTTTGAGGCAGAGCCAAAACATACACACACACATATTCCTGACCAAGGACATGTTTTTCTTTCATGGGCTGTTTTTACTCTGTAGTCCTAAGCACAGTACTAAAAAAAAAAAAAAACTTTTCAAAAAGGAATTCATTTTGCCAAATATTTTTAAGAATTCCTTATTGAAACAAAACTCACAAATATATTTCAGACCCTTTCCAACTCACAGCACTCTATGATTCTGTGATCTGTCAAGTGAAATGCCATGAATGAGCAAATGCTGACAACTAGATGTGATTTGAGCCAGAGGAATTTTTTAATCCACTTGCTGATATACTTCTTTGGTATGTTTCATACCATATAGCCTGCAAAATATCAAAGTCAAGGGGCATCAATAACTAAAAAGCTTCTATAAAATTAATCTATTTGCTTCATACTCAAATCTCTGGATGACACACACAAAGGAAAGCTGAGAATTATCTTGCACTTTGTTCTTTAAAAGGAGTGCTAAGTGCAACACAAATGAATTTACCTTATTATTTCTCTCTCTTTTTTTTTTCAATCTCTTATAGATCATCTCATCACTATATTTACTTACATAATGATCAACTAATTACCAGGTGGGAAAAACTGAGATTTGAGTACCAAACCCAAACAGTTGTGGAAATATAAACTTCCTCTTCAAGGAGTCAGTACTGTCTTTCTTTCATAACTTTATAACTAGAGATAGCTACTTCTAAACAGAGCAGTAGACCATTTAACATTTTATAAGCAAACTAAATTATGTTTTTCCATTGTTCTTTTCCAATGTGAAATTCTCTTCTCTGTAAAAAGTATTTTTGCTGTTTTCACATCCCATCCATCTCCTTGAGGAATAATACTCGATGGTTTTAGTGACATGTTTGATGTTAGCTGGACTGGGAGATGAGTGCCCTTCAAAGCACAGGGTGACACAGTGGGCAAAGCACTTGGCTGGCATCACCTCCAGTTTGGTGCTGTCACAGGAATAATCTTTCTTTTTTGTACTTCCATTTGTCAGAGTGACAAAAGGGGAAATGATGCCAAACTCCTCTGTAAAGAACTTTGAGATTGACACAGAAAGAGCAATGCCTGACAGCTTGATCATAAAGCCCTTTTACACTACAGAAAGAAGGAATCTTTTAAAGATTTCTTTAAAAATCAATACCACTTCACTTGACACCTTGCAGCTAACACAGGATTGAAAGTAATTCAGAAGCATCATCTGTTTTCTGCAGGTACATAAACTGAGTCTGGGAGAGATGATCTGTTGGAGTCCAATCCCATATAAACAGGCAATGGTTGTATAGGAAATTTTATAAACTCCAAGGTATTCACTGTAACAGCACTTGCCTTGGGACTAAAAGAGAGTTTGATATAGTATCTCAAATTGCTGCTTTCATAGTTGCCCAAGAAATAATTCTGATTAGAGCTGTTCAGTTTCATGTTTTTTATGCCAGAAGCAGAAAGAAAGCGAAACATTGCAGAAAAACCAAGTTTAAAAGAAGTCTTTGGAACAATGTATGGGAAGAACCACCTTTGCTTTAAAACACAGGACAGGACTGTGTTGTCAGATCTGGAACAAGTCATGAATAATCCCAGGCTGACATTTGAGGAAGAGGATAAAACAAAAGAAACAAATGAGCTGTTGGAAGTCTGCTCCTCTGAACGCAAGGATGTCACCCGTGGGTCACCCAGTGATCCATGTCCCAGGCACCAGACAGACCTGAGCTCACAGCAGCCTCTCCCAGCAGGGTCTTGACAATGCTGGCAAAATTCACACCTAGGAAGGTGCATCCACCCAGTGGAGCTACTCCTCACCTCTGGGAGACAGGGAAAGCACACAGCCCTGCAGCTCAGGCTCCCACAGAACTCAGTTCCCATGTGGTGTGATATTGCTGTGGTCTGTGCATTGACAGAGGACTCTTGACAATAATATCAGAAGGCTAAATATTATTTATTAACATGACTCCATAATTCAAAGAATTGGGCTATTATCTGCCCAGTCTGGAGCATCTGAAGCTGCTGCTTCCAGCTCTGTCCAAGGAATGCCAGAACAGCTTTCACAATCAGAGATAACAACTTTTCACCTCATAGGCTGAAAGGAAGAAAACTCCTATCTACTTATATCAGTAGACAGGTAGAGAAATCTAAATGTTTTTGAAACACACATCAGAGATTTTGTTCATAGAAACTTGTACAGAGTAAAAGACAGTAAAAAGATGGTTTTCTATGGGAAGATTTTTCTGCAGGCTTGCACACAGAGAAACTTATAATATGTTCTTGCAACAGTGTGAATTTCAGGTAAGCACAGCACACAGACCGTCATTATTCAGCTTATTATGTACACATAAAAGAGAAGGAAACCCAAGCACAGAAACAAACTTCTGCTACAGAAACATGTGTGGATGTGCATGAGAACAGAAAAGAGCCCATGAGAAAGCAGAGCCCATCTTTTGCTCTTCAAAGGAGACACTTGATTTTGGTTAAAAACTGATGTAAGACAGAAGATATGAACCCCCTGCTAAGCTTACAACTAGTTCCTTGCTGTTTTGTGCAGCTGAACAAAACTGTATCTTTAGATGAATTTTTTTGGAACGCTTTTAATGATTTTGGCTGCCTGTATTAAGCTGCTGCAACATTTGATTTCCAGGGTAATGACAGCCAGGTCTGAAATATCCTAATCAGACAGCCAAGATTCAAGGCCTTTCAAAAATAACTTGGAAAAAACCCTGCCCTTTCTTTTGGCATCTTCTCTTTGACAGAAAGTGTGTCCACTTGCCAAATTAAGGAGAAATATGAAAGAACAAACAGACCCTTGACCTATAGCCAGACTATTGTTATGCATACCATGACTGTGTGACAGTGTAAAACATGAATTTAACGAGATTGGTTGGGAGCTTTCTATTATGCATGCACACTCATTCTGGTGATTTTTATGAGGTTTTTTGTTCAACTGGTCCATTTTACTCTAGAAGAATGCAGCAGTTACATGAAAACTCACCCATTTCTGTGCAGAGTTCTTCCCCCTGCCAACAGTGACAAGTCAAAATAAGTAGGTCTGAAATATTTCTCTATTAGAATTACTTTATGCTGCACTTATTGACACAGCATTCAACTGGAATCAATCCAAAGCATCAGGCATACCAAGATGTGGAATGAAAATGCTCTGCATTTATGTACTAAACATTCACACAGGATTCACAGACATGAATTAGCCTAGGGCACTGGAAATCCAGTGAGCTGGTGTGTTGTGGCCAGGGGTTATTGCTAAAAACAGTCAACAGCCAGAAAACCAGTGAGTCTGCCAAATCTGAGGACTTCAACTGGACAGGAGAGAAGCTTCATCATCAGTTTCAGCAGGGCCAAAAAATCGGCATCTGTTTCTTACAGGCTTTCACTTTTCTTAGGAATCACTAGAATGGCTTCATTTCTTGGTTTTAAAGGAATCACAAACACTTATTCCAACCATATTTTTAAAGTCTTTTTATACGTATATAAAGAGCCTGGTCTCCAATAAAATCTATTCTTAAATCTAAATTCTGTGGTGTTTCATAGGCAAACTGTTTCATGATCTGATCCAAAGCTCACTGAAGACTCACTGAAGAGCCATCAGGCTCTTCACTGTGTGACTACTGAAAACAAGTGCTGCTAAATTACACCCTGACATCTTTGTGTCTGTAAAGCAGCCAGAACCATCCATGTCATGGAATGAAGCTCAAGGACTTCCCTGCTCTGGGAGCCTCAGACTCCAGCTTTATTAATCTCACTACAGCTCCTTGGAGGACTTCTTTCCATTGGAAGTTATGAAAATAAATGTAAAATATATGTGCTCGCACATCATAAAAGTGAGGTTTTGTTTCATTTTAGACTATGAGATTAAAGAAATTACGCTATGAAAAATAAAATGGAACTTACAAACCCCTAAACAATAAAGGGTTATGCTCTATGGAGCTGTTTCTAGTCAACTTCTCTCATTAAAATGAAAAAGGCATCAAAAAGTACCAAGTCAGCATCTCTGATATTTGTAAATGTCTCTGTACCCTTTCTGTATGCAGCAGTTGGATATGTTAGTGTTGTTTTCCAGCTGACAGGAAAAGACCCCAAAATCTTGTCAGGTAACTAGCCTACTAGTCATGAATCAGGTTTCTAATTTGCCTTCTCCCATTTCAAGTGTAAATTAAGACCAAATCTCCACATTCACTGTGCTTCAGTCTTGGTAATCCAAGTGATACTTTCAATGAGCTTTGGCACAAAACTCACCTTTGAAAAGATCTTGGAGACCTTTCAGATGAAGCGTTCTCAGACATCATGTGCTATTATTAATGACACTTCACCAAATGTAAAAGGGCTCCACATTTGAACACGAGATTATTCTTACTTATAAGTGACCTTTTTTTTTCCAATCAGCAAACTAACCGTGTACTTGAGAAGGGTGGGACCATCTTCAACTTCTGATTCAAATTTCTGAGGATATTTACCAAGTGTCCCAACAAAACTCTTCATTATGTTGCACAGCCACCACAGCATCAGACTTTCCCCACATGGCCAATAACATGTGTCAGTGTTGAACTGCCTTACCTCCAAACCAGAACTTCTATTCATGTATAAATGCTAACAGTTCAAAGAGAAGGAAAGCACAGTTTCAATAGATAATTATACCTCAGTTTACTACACACTGATGGTCTGCTCAAGAGAAACTTGCATTCTCTAATTGTACACTGAGCTATCCCTTAAAATTTCCATCCTCAAGGTACAATGACAGTTTTTCTTTCTTCTCTGCCTTTAAGACAATACAGACTGCTGACTTCCACGCTGGCTCTCCACAAGTGAGAACTTCCTGCACTATAAAAAAAGGCCTCTCTTGATAAAATGAGTTCTTGCTTAACTGAATTCACTTTGTACAGCAAGAAACTCCCAACAGGCAGCAGAACATTTTCAGATTCCAGGGCTGTGAAAGGGATGTAATTGTGGCTCCATCTCTCTGTGTTATAATGAACCCAAGACAATGAAATCCCCCCCTGGCAGGAAGTACAGGACTGCCCCATGGCTGAAGCAGGATTCATCACTGCTGCCCCTGTTGCATGAACATATTATAAGTTTCCCTGCATGCAGGCCTGCAGAAAATTCTTCCCATGGGAAAGCATCTTTTTACCCTGTACAAGATCCTATAAACAAATCTCTGAGCTGTGTTCAAGGACAGAGGTTTCTCTGCCTGTCTCCTGATAATGGGAGATGGGG
>VXAX01008709.1:254883-267628 GCA_013399835.1 Leptocoma aspasia
ATATATGTATGTATGTATGTATGTATGTAATAATACATACTACAATGCAATATAATACACAGACCCAGACATATTACATCAATAAAAGGTGGCAATAAAATATTATATCCTAATAATATAAATATCCCAATAATAAAAAAAAATTAAGGTAANCAACTCTAGGTGTGTGCAAACCAAAGCCTAACTGGGTATGGCAGAAACAACACATTCACAGCAGCAACAGTGTGTAAAACAGCAAAGGGCACACTCAGCCAGAGAGGATGAAGCCACTCTCTCACTCCCCTGACCCTGCAGCCCTGGCAGATGACATATGTCACACAAGCTGGCCAGCAGAGTTAAAATTCACCTGTTTCCTGGCGCTGCTGTCAAAGAGCTCAAGAAGTGGACTCCAGGAGACCTCTGTGCTTGGTGCTTGCTGCTGGCCAGTCCTGCTCCTCCAGGGCCATTCTTTCTGCTTAACTCTGCCCCGTGATGTACACAGGCATTCCCAGTAGGTAGCAGGATACCTCAGTGCCAAGAAAGGGCAACCCAGCTCTGGTGCTCAATCACACCCAAAATGCCACTATCATTATGGCCATCAGCCATGGATTTCAAATGTTGAGTCCCAGTCATTTGCCAGAGGATACAGAGGAAAATCTGAACTAAATGGTGGGTCTGCCAAATTGTAGGCAGTACTTTACTCATTAGATAACCCCTTCTCTCAGATCTCTTTGTTATTGTTATCAGAGAGAAAGAAAAAAAAAAAACATTTAGGCAGCTTTAGTAGTACAGTTCTGCTTCTGCTGTCTTAGAGATGTTAATGTCACACATAAATCTCCATATTTTACTAATGGCATCATATATCTTCCCAGGCATTTCTAATTCACCCCTTGTTGTGCTATCTCTGTACTTCATCACATAGAGTTACTCTGTGTCAGGTATTAATATTAAGACACTGTGCCTTGTCTTTTGTAGGAAAGTGCATGTTCTTATCTAAATTGCTGAGACTAATAACTTGAAATATTGTCCCTGCAAACATACTTGAATGGTGTATATTCAGATAACCAGAGCTTTTTTTCCTTCTTCTCCCCTTCCCTCCCAGCAAGTGAACATAAATTAAGCCTCCACAGGAGTTAACCCAAGAAGAAGCTGCATTCCCAATTTGGAGGCAGGGAAGGATGCTGTCCTGTACCCAGGTAAGTCATGTCCCACCTGACAGGGACCACACCCCACACCAGGCAGGGCTCCCAAGGGTGGCACAGTCCTTTCATTCCCCAGAGAACCCCTGCCTGCAGAAACACGAGCTGGGAAAAGGAGCTGCTTTCCCCCTGGAAGTTTCTTCTTTGCAAATAAACATTATTGCACACAGTCCCTATTGCTCAGTCCCTCTGGCAGGCTCTGTGCCTTGGATATCTGACAGTTAAATTGTTTTCTACTGGTAACTGGCCTAAGGATGCCCCCTCTGCTTGTTATTCCTTTGATCCAGATAAGCAGCTGGTTGTTTAACCAGTCACAAAGCCAAAGCAGAAAGAGAGAACATTGAAAAGCCTTACAAGCCCACATACTTAATTTAGCCTAAAAGTAATTTCTGGGCAGAAAGGGAAAATTTAATTAACTCTTCTCTATAAAAATGCATAGTAAGATGTGTAGCAAGATCTTGTACATTCTTTTGAAGTTTGTCATACATTCCTGAATACCTTTGACAGCATAAGAAGTTATGTGTCTGCTTCTGATTAGATAATTGAAATAAATCTACACCAAATAAATTCAGATCTCTTAAAATAAACTGCAGAGGTACATGAACTTTGCAAAATGCATGTAGTACTTCAACCAAAAGGCATTTCTGAAAAAATCAGCTATCATGAAGGAATTTATTTATCTATTTTTTTCATGCATGGGGTCTGCAGCTAGTGTCCAAGTTTTAATCCAGACTCAATTCCAGTTAGTACCAACTACTGTTATGTGAACTGCAAACCACTGCAGCAGAGGGAAATCATACCTTTTGCACTTATTACTTTCTCCATTTCACACCTAACAGCTAAATGCTCATTAAAAATGACAGATAGCACTGTGTCAGCCACTTATTCCAAGTCCAGCAAATATTTGCCTGCTATTTCAACTTGAGACAACACTGCCAAAGCAGACTGAACCTATAGGGAGGAGCACTGCAATTCACTGCTTCCAACCCAACAAACCATTGACCAATCCATGTTGCAATACTGTTTTGGCCAGACTACAAAGCCTGGAAAGGTGTGTGTGTGTGTGTATATATATATATATATATATATGTATGTATGTATGTATGTATGTAATAATACATACTACAATGCAATATAATACACAGACCCAGACATATTACATCAATAAAAGGTGGCAATAAAATATTATATCCTAATAATATAAATATCCCAATAATAAAAAAAAATTAAGGTAATACAAATTGGGATAATTAGGGTTGGGACAAGGAGAATTTGAGAGCACAACTGGGTAATAACTGGTTCAAGCCATGCAGCTACCTGGGACTCAAACAGAGCACACGAGACATCAGAGCTTCCCATGAAGCTGAGAGTGACCACACAAACCTCAGTCATGCTGATCAGATGGATCTTATCAGACTTATCAGCCCTGCCAAGCATTGTGCAATGCCCTGCTGAAATCACAAAGAGATTTCAAAGAAATATCACAAAGAAATATCAAGAGATGCGTGTGATGACACACATCATCTTGATAAAAATCCTCATAAGCAGTTTACATCAAGATGACCAAACAGACACAAGAACATGCTGCAGTTTCAGCTGTGTGAGAGATCTTGCTAAAATGCTGAGATGGTATCACACTTCATTCTAGTGGGTTTGGTTTGCTAATTTTAGATTTTCTTCATTTTCAAATTTTTTAAATTAATGTACTTTTTTTGTTGTGAGATAGGAGGACAGAATTAGGAGAAAGGTAAAGTAGGTTATGTACTTTAGAAGGGTTTAAAGAAAAGTTTTATTAAGAGTAACTAAAAGAAAAAAATGTAGTAAAAATTAAACAAACTGTTTTGAACACTTCTCTTTTCTTTACAAACTTTTTTTTTCTATTGTCAAAAGTAAAGAAACAAAATCTATAACTTCTAGTCAGTTTACTACTTATAAAACAGTATTTTTTTCAGCTTACTCAGGGAGAGAAGTAGCCAGGAACTTTTTTGGAAACACATTCTCCAGCTCACAGCCATGGGGAGATAATATTCATCTTGTCCTTGATCCTGGCCCATGGTCAGACCCAAAAACAGGCAAAGAGGGCAAGTTTAGGCAGTGGGATAGCACAGAACAAGGGTTGCAATCACTCAGCCATCTCTCTACATTGCTCAGGAGCAGATCCAGTCCAAAGCACAACTGGTGATGACAAGATAAACACGCTTGTGGAATATCCCAGGCCACCAGCCCTGCACCAAGGTACATGAAGCCATAGAAGTGATGAAGTGCCTGACATTTACAGGGAGACATCTGAAAATGGTGATGAAAGACACAACAGAGAAGCCTAGGCAAGCACTCATTTGGAAATATAACTTTGAGTCACAAAGGAGCAAGTTAAAAATGTTTTGTGTCCTAGCAAGTTAAAAATGTTTTGTGTCCTACCCAGGACATCAACTCTGGAACACTGACCTGGACCCAGAGGCATAAAAAAGATTAAACATCTTACCCTGTACATATTTTAATGCTTTTCAATTAAAAAAAAAAAAAAAAGCACCATGCTCCTAAATTTCACAAAAAGAATGTTACCAACAATTTTCTTCTGTGCTTACCAGAAAAAAAAAAAAAAAGGTGGAACTACAACCAGACCTGTCACAGAAAGCAGCAAGTCAATGCTGCCTACATACAGTTTACAGAAAAATACAAGACAAACCTTTGTTACCAAAACACTGAAGATGAGTAGGAAGATAATGTGGATAACCATCAAAAACTTCTGGAGAGCAGAGAATTATATAAAAATATACATGTAACATCATATGAGTGTCTTGCACTGCTTTTTTCCCCTCAGGACTTTAAAGTGTAGTTATTTGCTTTTGGGGCATTGAAATACATGGGGGATGGGCTGTATTTTCCAATCACTTTTTACCATCAGATATGTGAAGTGCCCATGCTAAACAGGAAAAAATTATTTTCCACCAGATGGAGCAGTGCCACAATCTAGTCTAAAATATACTGAATAACATCACACCTGAATGGAAGTACAACAGCCTCCAAAACCTGTGTTATGCAGTTTATCACCTCCAGCAGTGCCCAGAGCTGGAATTCCTGATTTCAGTTCCACGACTGCATCATTCCAATCACCTACAAATCTCCTGTTCATCCCTTCCTACCTTCTTTTTCACAGCTTTATTTCAGACTGGTTCTTCAAAAACCTGCACCCATCTTCCTTGCTTCTGTCTGTCCTCTCTATCAGTCCTGACAGCTCTGCCCTCCTTCCTCCCTCTCACCTCAAACTTGCAGATCCAATGCAATCTTCATTTCTTTCCCTCACATTTCCTCCCAGTTTCAAGTCTCTTACTAAATTCTACTGTCATTTCTTATAATTCTTTTCTCTTAGGAGTATTAATGCAAACCTGAAAAAAAACCCACAAAAATAATGATTAAAAAGACCCTAAACCACAGAACTCCCAAAATTTTCTGAATCTTTGTAATATCTGCTTTAATTTGCAACCTTCCCAGTTACTTGGGTTTATAAATGTCACAGTAGAATTAGTCTTCTTTCACCCACACCCGTTTTCTGACCATATCACACATGAAAAAAAATACCAAAAAACTCATCCACCCTGGCTTCTGCAGAAAAGTAAGCATGTAAACATTCTAAAAGGAATGGGGCTTGGGTTTCTAAGTCTGTTGATCAGCTGTCACTAATTTGATCTCTTGATAAATACCTAGTGGAAAATAGTGTTTCTTTATTCCCAAAACTCTAAAAAAAAAACCTAACATGGAAGGCACAGACAGCTCAAAGTAAATTTATTCCATTCTGCATAAGCTAAAGCAAGCATTAAATATTTTTTTTTTGTTCTGTTGTGTCACTGAGGTGCCTATTGTCTACTGACACATTTAGTGACTCAAGAACACATTTAGTAACTACATCATGATTAGTTATCAAAACAGCTTGCTCTTATTCTGGAGATGCAGCAGAGCAGTACATTTCACTTGTATAATCTCATTTTTCTCCAGTGGACGTGAGTCATTTATGTGAAGTTAAATCTATAATAAATCCCAGCCTGGAAGTCTCCCATGAAGGAGCCCATCCAGAAAAGCCTCTAGAGTGTGTGACTTGCTGGTTACCCCCAATTTCTGGTTCCTTAATGCCTGGGACCTCAAAAGCCATTTTGCAATAGTCCAACAACAGCCTTCATGCTTGGTCTGTAGGAGCTCATTTTCCACACATTTTATTTTGTGTTTCTTGTCTTTCCACACATCGCTGGATGACTTTTCTGCGACAGCTCCATACAGCCTCGATGGCAGAGTTTATTAACCATTGTAACAAAGTTATTCCTGTTGGGGATTTAATTAACCAAGCTCAATAGTCCTGCTGAAATAGATTTGCACTTCAGGGGTGATCAGAAAGGTTCCAACTTTGTCTAGCAGGACTTATGACCCTGTGCACACATAGTCCCCAAATCAGCTTTTAGATAGAACTTGAGGGGACTTCTGAACTACAAGAAAGAAGTAAAAAAAACAACTGTAGGCTCTGTGACATAGGGCAGATGTCACATTTTCTTACCACCACCACCAAGAGAAGAATCAACCAAACATTGTTCTTCCAGCAGCTCATCACCCTGAGCATAAAAATGTGTGTCTAATTTACTCGTCTGGTTTCAGGTTCCAACCACTGCATTGGATTTTCTCTGCTAGAATCAGAGAGCATGCTAGTAGCCAATATCTGTCCCCAAGGAGGTACCAAGATTTGATTTTTATTAGAGTCTTCTATATTGTTCATACACAGAAGATACAGTCCCTCATTCCATTTTTCTTGTTCCTTAATATATGATTTTGGTTTTGGCTCCATTACAACATTATATACCAATATATAAGAACCATTTATCTGAACAGAGTCACTTTATTGAAGGATTCAGATTGCACTCTACAGCTGCCTTATCTTCATCACTGCTCACTATCCCCCCACCTCCTGATGCTGCTATCATCTGTGCTTTTTATCTGAATTCTAAGTAGGAGCAGCTGTAGTATCACCCAGTAGTGACTCTCCTTCACTGCTGCTCCTTGTGTTGTTTTTTCCTTGGGTTCCTCACACGGCTGGGAACCTGCCCCCTGGGCCCTTTGGAGGCAGTTCCCTCGTGAGTTCTTGGCAAGGATGAAAAACGAGCAGGACTCTCTGTTTCTTGCTCTTCAGGCTGTTGTTTATTTTTCTCTTAAGTTCAGTGTCTGCACACCAGACTGAGCGTACGAGAAACAAGGCACAAAATGGAGCAAAATGGAGCAAATGGAGGGCAAACACCCAAAACCAAGGACTTTTAAAGCTAATCAGTCCAATTACCTTCTAACACATATCTTGTTTTTGCTTTTCTACCAATAACTTCTACTAATCTACTCACGTAGCACCTATGCCTCTACTTTCTCTAACCAATGACTTTGTGCCATTAACACTACAGAAAATGGAGTGGAAGAAGAACAAGAAGGAGAGGAGACAACACCCAAAATCCTCCATCTTGTCCTCTATTCACCCTCATATTAAAATCCTAAAAGTCTAAATTTTTCACCCTGTGGCAAACTATTACTAGTACTGCCTAGTTCACACCTGTGTGCTCCAACTCCCAGAGCCTTGGCAATTTTTTCCCTGGGACAGAGGTTAAAAGCAGTGTTCTGCTGAGGGTCAGGGCTTTCTAAAACAGACACAGAAAAACATTCCCTGTGCCCTGGACCCCAACACTCCTCACTTCATATTTTTCCCTGAGTTTTCCAGTTCTGGAGCACTGCAATAACAACTGCTCAAAGAGAGCAGCACGCCTGACACGTGGTTCCCAAAATCACGGTGGAATTTCGTGAGAACCATCTGCCCAAGGATTACTGTGAAAAACGCTTCACACTTGTTTCTTTTTAAAATTTTAAAAGTTTAATAATAAAAAAAATTAAGGTAATACAAATTGGGATAATGAGGGTTAGGACAATAAAAGAGACAATAAAAAGCAAAGAATTACGGATGTCCGGGTGCTTCTCTCTCAGGAAAAGCACAAAGCACTCATGAGGCTTACCCCTTAAAAGCAATAGCCTGTTGCATATTCATATTTCTTCATACATGATTCAAACATTCCTCTCAGTCAAAGGGTGTCTTCTGTTTAATAGCTGTTCTTCGCCTCATTGCATAAATTAATTTCTTGGCTTCAAAGTGTCTACTAAGGTAAAGATAAGGAGGCAATAACTCTTTCCTGGTGTCTTTGCGTTGTTTTATTTAGGCGAAGAATTTCTTGGTTATCCTATTCATTCTTTGAGTTAGTTACAAAAAGTATCTTACGTCACATGGTTTCTATTTTAACATTGTGCCTTAACAAAAACCTACATTTAAAAGATTAATACAGCACTACAAAAATTAATACAACATAACTTTCTAACGTAACACATACAGTATTCGTTCTAATATTTGCAAAAAGCCAATCATATCATTTGCATTTTTCACAATTCCCAAACAGAACGAGAGACAGAGAGGGCCAGGCCTCCCCTGCTGACCCAATCCTCTCGGATAATCCCAAAGGAGCTGGGGCAATTTTCATGTGGGAAAGGCGTGTTTATGGCAGTTAGGGGTTACAGGAGCACAGCCACAGCATATTCTGTTGACCTTGGAAATTATCCCACCACTGATTTTATGGACAAAGCTTCCAGGCCCTGCTTCTCCCACCACCCCTGCGCTGTAAAAAACCTTTTTCAGTAGGGGACGTGGGTAAGGACATTTTTTTTCTCTCCTTGTTACAGTGTGTTGGTTTTTCATCTTTTTCTAATTAATTGTTCTGGAAATTTGAAAAGTAACAGCTAGACAAACAGCAAAATTTTTAGGTATGGGACAGGGCAGACCACAGAATTTCTACAACCACTGAGTAAGTTCAAGGAATCTCTAAAATATCATTCCTGCATGTCATTTGCAAGATTGTGGATAAATGCAAATATTTGATAAGTACTTGTATTTCTCCCTAAGGTTTCAAACACAACAATGAAACTGGAAGCCTGGAGAACTTGGAGCATTCCCAGTACCAACTGGACACTCTTAACCTCTAAACTCTCCACTATATAAATGTGTCATGTGTTTGCTGAGTAGATGTTTATATGCACTTCCTGTTTCAGTGCTAACTTTTTCATTACTGGAAAAAAACCACAAGCTCTCTAACCCCTTGGGAATCATTTTCCATTAAAGAGGCTTCAGATAGACCCTTTGTTTTTTCAAATTTGGAAAGAAAACCCAAATGGGATGTGTATTTTGAGTATCTTTACTCATTTTACAATAACAGTCCAGGGCTGTATGGCTGGAAAAATTTGCAAATTTATTTTTACTAATCTACCTCATGACACCTGATGATGCTTTGCACCAATGGAACACGATTTCCTTAGACAGGACCCTGACAGTTTTTCACTTGATCACACAAACAACTACAGTTGTTATAAATGAGCAGCCCCTACCAACAGCCTGCATAAAAAAAGGCCAACCATTGTGTGAGTATGAAGCCTGCACACATCCCTTCCTACTTCCTAACAGCTGGGCTCTTTCAGGGCAGGAGAGAAGTCTGATAAAAGCTTCTGTTTGGGCTATTTCTTCTATAAAACAAATTAATTTCATTTCAACCATGCTCATCCAGTACTTCTAACAAGCCAGCTTCCAATAAATTATATTTTTCAAGAAACATAACATGAAAGATCATGCCAAGTACTGGGGTAGCTCACCATTAGCATGTTTTGTCATGACAGAAATCAGAGGACATGGGACAACCAGGAACTGAGTACAAGACTTTTTATTTCTGCCCTAGGCTTGACAGTAATGGAGAATCATTGCAGAAAGAATTAAAAACCTAAAAAGACATAGGAAGGACAGCAGTAAATCAGCAATCTAAAATAACTCGGCGGATACTGTTTTAAGGAAATATTCCAGATCACAGCATTCAGGAAAATTCTTAGGTGACCAGATTTCAAAGGGAGGATAAACTAAAGGAAGAGAAATTAAGACATGGGTTGGTGATTTAAGCATCCCCATCTGGACCAATATTCTGTCTTTACTTATTTGACTATAGCCAGAGTAAACTGAGTTTTAAAGCATGCAGCTGGATTTCTACCAGTGAAAGCTAAAAAAAGAATGTCTGCTTTTCTGAAGTGTGATCTCTGAAAAATCCTGACTTCACTTCCAAAATGCCACTTCACTCTAACTGGTTCATGCTTTTAGTGGTACTTTCAGGAATAACAGTATTAAATTCAATTGGCTCATAGTGACACTTTCACATTTAAAAATCTGTACCAATCATTCACTGCAGCCTTTTTGCTTTAGATTTTCTTTACCCTGCCAGCCACCATCGTGCAGGGTGAGAAGAAATATCTGAAGGAATGAAAGCCTCAGATAATATATGTTTAGCCAAGTGCAAAATCTGTCCAACAATGGCAGGTTCAGCATTTAGAGGAAGTATTCCAAGTGGCACTATGAAAACAAGAAACAGTAAGCTGCTTCAAAAGTAAAGAAGCCAGACATGTCCTGTACAGCCACAGTCATGTCTAAATATAGGCATTAACTCTCTTTATGCATAAATATATTTATGCATATTATTATTTATTCAAATACATATTTAAATATATTGTTTATTTAAATATAAAAATTCCCGAATAAATTTATCCATAAATGTATGTATAAACTCTTTTCTCTCTGGGGGACTTTTCTGTCTGGGGGACCTCTTGAGTTTATGTCACTGTTTCACAACACTTCAGGTTTCACTCTTTAAGCAGAACATTGCAAACAGCCCCACTGAACATGAGTGTGAGAGATTACTGCAGCATGACAAACTGAGTGAATCCAGGGCTGATGAAAGGTGCTGGGTATGAAATCCTCTATTTAGAAAAAGTTACAGCAGACACTAAGCAACAGAGATTTCATTATGCTTCCCTAAAGACACCACTAAGTCCTGAGCAATAATCTGCTAAAGATTAGAATGACTATACACAGGTAGTGGAGAAATACGTCTTAAGAACTGAACTGAAGAGCATTTCCCAAACACTGCTGGAATATACTGCTTTCCATGCATTAAATCACTGTGAAGCTGTCAGACAGCACAACTCTCAGTAATTTCTGACTTCAGCTGGCTCTGACCTTACAATTCTGCATCACACTACATCATACTAAAGATTCTGTGCCACCTACATCATACTAAAGATTCCCCAAAGCAAAAGATTCAGGAGAACAGACTCTCAAAATTAGACTTTCTAAACTCCCTTCTTCAAAGCCTTGCCAATGCTCATATAGGATGACCGAGGGGTAAATTTAAATTCTCTATAATTCTTTCACAACATTAAGCCCAAAACATTCCAACTTCTGCTAATTAACTAGGCTGAAAGTATCATCCAAGTTCACTTCAGAGTTACTCTTCCCTGCCCTCGAGTGAAGCTGTTGCAGCCCGTGTCCATTCTGCACTGCCTGCATCTAAGCTTCCTGCAAAGTGAATTTACCTTCCCAGAAAAAGGGATGAACAAACACCTGTGTCAGACCCCAGCCTTTGCATGGAGCCTCTCGCTGGGATAAAAGAGCAGGACTCCACATTACTCATGTGCAGGCTAAGTAAAACAGAGATAAGGCACTTTGCTGCTCCACAGCAGCACTTTTCTGTCTCCATAAACCCAGAGTCACAATCCTGCAATAGTGTGACTACATCTACTGAGCTTCCTTCAACAGATAGCACAGAGACAGATTTTATCCTCCTTGCTATTTGAATGCACTTTTCACATTCTTTTCAGATGGGAGGTCCCAAAGGGCAATAAAGTATCTGTTCTAATGTCACGTAACTCATAATTTCCAGTCTCCTACCCCGAAAGTCTATTCTTTCCAGTGACACACTGGCATAGAAGCAAGATGTGTGATGAGCAAACTTCAGTGGAGCCACATCAGTGCAGACAAATCATGAATCAATTTGATCCAGGTCATGGAGGCTAGACATTGCCACCCTTACCCATTTTTTTTTTTTTTAAGTCAGTGATACTGACTACAAACCTTAATACACAGATGCCAAGCTACTGCCCATCAATATAACTTCTACTAAAACCCCATGCTTTCATGCATCCAGAGAAATTAGGTTTGTGTAAAATAAAAACCAAAACAGATGCCCAAGAGATGTAAATCAGTAAAGACCTACTGATGTTACAGTGATTTATAGAACCCAGGAGTTCAGCTTAGCAAAGCTTTCTGCATTTGGCATTCTCAGAGCACACACAATTCCCTCCCTTCCCCTCCTCAGATTCCCATCAAATGCAGCCCTGTAACAGAACTGTTCTTTTCCCAACTTGGCTTCAAGTCATGGCTGCAGCTCTCAATAGTATATAACTTGTCAAGATAAAATATGTTTGGGGACATAAAATCTCTACTGAGCATTTTCTTGACTTAACTCTACCATTTCTGAAAGGCAGCCAAAATTCTTTACGGTTTTTAAATGACTTTGTTTTCTAAATATTATCCATGGACAGATATAAGAACACAAAAATCCTCAGTTGTTTGTGCAATTTGACTTATGTGCCATGCATTGCCCATCATGATATATTAATTTTCTTTTGCAAGCAAACAAAACAAATCCCAGCTACAAGTTGCTTGGGACATACACAATGCAGAGTTATCCTGGGAACCATTCAGAGCAGGAATTTTGCCCACATCATATCTGCAGGTCATTCAGAAACTACAGCTTTGCTTCTTAACAAAAGGGCAACCCAAAGCAAAACAAAAAACCCCATGAAGTTTAGGCTTTCACTGCAGCTTTTCTTTCCAGATGCTGCATGAGGTCCAGGATGGTTAAGATCAAGATACAGAGTTGTTAATGATGGCACAAAAACACTCCCAGTAACATCTCACAGGAGAAAAATGACTCTTGGAAAGACCAGAATATGTGAGAATAAGAATGAGGCCACATCTCAGGAAGATCCCACATGTACTCTTGTCCTGTAACATACCCTGGCTACTCAAGACAGTTGTTCCTAAATGTTAAACCTCCCAGAAAGCAATTCTAAAAAACCCAATGCTCTAAACTGAGTCTGAAATTGTAAACCTAATCATTTGCTCCAGCTTGAATTAATGATCCAAAAATCAGTTGGCCCACATTACTTCAATAGGTGCTCTTTGTGAGGGGGAATTTAAAACTGCTGAAGTGGAAGAACTAGAAACCTGCAAGATCAAAGAGCAGGAACAGAAGATCTCAGCAGTTGATGACAGCCTTATCTACCACTAGTTCTTGGTAGGCATCACTTTAATTAATAACACCACAGTGCACTTCTCACTTCCAGGGCACCTTGCCTTAAAGGACCTCTAAACACTTCCTAGGCCCTAATTAAGCCTCAAGCCACAGCATTCCTGTGAAAAATAGCTGTTGAAATTCCCAAAAGGTCAGGAAACAAGTGTGCTCTTACAGCAGATTAATAAGGCTCTACCCACAACAAGAAGTGACACCAAAGTCTGGAGAATAAGGAAGAGACCCACAGCAGTGCAAGCAGGGCTTTGTGCCAGTGCTCTGACCAGAGAGAGCACCTGTACAGCCTTTCATGGTTTTTTATATTTATTTAATATTTATTAT
>VXAX01008709.1:267915-282008 GCA_013399835.1 Leptocoma aspasia
CTTTATTCATTATTTATTTTATTTTTATTTATATATATAATAAATATATTATATTTATTTTTATATAAATATATATTTTTATGTTATTTTTATTTTCACCACAGCAATCACTGACCAACACTGAAGAGCTTTGCTGCAGTCAGCCCTTTATCCCTGTGCTACTGCAGAAATCTCAAATGTGGTTGATAGATAAGTAACCAAGGAAAAAAAGGGCAAAAATTCTGCTAAAGCAAAACCAAAGCAGCATCAGTGATGGAGTGCAACAGAGTCCCATCTCCTGCCCTAGCAGACTGCCACCTTGAAAGAGATCAGTCACAGTTTCAGATGCTCCAGGTGTTCTTGAAGATTTTATCAAGTGTTCAATTTTGAAGCTGCCCACTTAACTACACTTTTACCAGAGATTTTGAATTTTAAAAAAAGCTACTCTCACCAAGATGCTTTAAACAGAAGAAAATAGTGGGAAGAAGTGTCACAGGTCAGATCTGCAACTCTGTTTAATTCAGTTTAATGTACACACAGAAGAATGCAAAGCAATAATTTTTCTCCTCCATTCTGCCTGCAAAGCTCAAGCCATCACCTCTGTCTTCTGACACTAGTCAGCTATAAAAAACAGGTACCTTAATGTTAAACCTGGCCAGCTGTAACACATTTGCTAAAGTAATTACATTTATTTTTACAGATTACATGGGTTTAGGTTTCACCTACTGATGTACTAGAAAATCAGAAGTTTCAATTTTGCAGCTAAAGTTCAGCACTGTTATAATCAAAGACAGTGCCTAGTGCCTAAAGCTGCTAACCATACACACATTTCAAGAACTGAAATACTGCAGCTAGCATGTAATACAGAATCTATATTTCTTATCTGATGGCTCAAAGTAACTTATATCCTTTCCTCTTTTTCCCTGTCACATTACCAAGGCTATAATAATTAGACAGCAATTACCTAAATGTTTAAATCTTTGGTATCTGTCAAACGAAGCCTTTCTCAATCTCCATAAATTTATGCACAAGAAATGATGTTATTCTGAGGTTGATATCAACAGCTGAAGGAAGGTCCTAACAAAATCTGGTACTTTTGGCCATGGAAACAGCATTCAAAATGACATTTCTGGTCTTGTTCCCCTCAGTGAGCACTACTAGAAGCCAGGAAATGTGAAGCCACTGAATGGATTCTGATGGGTAAAAGTCAAGGGCAGGCAGGCAAATATTTCATATTTCAGGGGCAGGCTGCATCAGCTGTTAGCAGGAGAAGGAGTGCTAAAATAATACTGAACAAGCAAAATTGACAAAACTTCCCACAACAGCCAGAGTTGCTCTTTTAGGAGAGTAACTCCCAATCCAAATGATGGCAATTAAAAGTTCCTAAAAGCACTGTTTTGGGGGAAATCCAGATTATGACCCTTTATTCAGTACTCTAGTGAACACAGAAGCTTTTTTCAATCTTAGGGGAGAGGGGAAACGATTTTTTTTTTGCACCACTTCGAGATATATTCTGTAGACTGACACGTGGTGGGAAATTAACTTCACCAGAGGTAAAGCTGGATACAGATTGCTCGGGTTTCAATGCAATATTCCGTATACTGCTACAATGTAATTGCCTAAAAGCGACTTAAATAAATTGCCCACAAGCTTCGTATTGCTGTGATACTAAAACAGAAGTAGCAGTGATCAACAAAGTGAAGCAAAAGACAAAATAAAGCAATCAGGTAAAAGAGGAAGCAGTCTGGGACAGCACTGTCCCTCAGTTTCACAAAAAACAGCATTTTTGACACTGTGCCCTCCTAGCACGGCTGGCACAACCCAAAGTTTGGAACTGGCAGCCTTACCCGGAGAGGGAGAAATTGGATGTGAGCACAGCTGGCTCCCCAAAAGAGATTTTAGGGATTGCTGAACTGAAAAGGTGAATATTGGGTGGTGAATTGACTTAATTCTTCAATATAATACAACAGTTCAAGATCTAATCCCTTAAATTTGCAGGAGAGCAGCTTACTTCTGTTCAGTCTCCTTTGTTTCTATCCCTTGGGGGAAAAAAAAATAAACAAAAAAACCCAAACCATTCTTGATATCACCTAAGGAGATTAATTCAGCTTGACAAAGCTTCTTACTTACAGTGGGAAATTGAACTTAAAATTGGACATCCCAATTGGAATTTTTTTGCACAATGCTTATTATAGGTCACATTAAAATAGCATGCAATGGACTGGAACAAGATTCAGCTAGTGCTATCCATATAAACATTGTAAACCACTAATTGCATTTTTTTTAACGAAGAAAAAAATGTATAAACAAATTCCACTTGCAGAACCAGTGATTTCAGCTGGGAGGAATTCTGCAAATGCCTCTCCTCATCAAGCAGCCAAGTTGGGTAGCCACTACTGTCTTTATGAATACTGAATAGGGGCATTATGACCATACAGAAAATGCATGTGGGGAAGGAGGACAGGTCATCTTTCATGCACACAGGAACACCAACACAAGTGGAGCGTGTTTGTTTTCTGCTACTCGTGTAAATGTCAAAATGTAATTTATATATAAGATATAAATGAGACATTCCATCTCGTCAAAATGGCCCTTCAGTTGAAGCCCATTGCACCTGTATAAATGCAAAGTCACATGCAGTACTTAAAGATTTTCTTTCTGGTACTTCAGAGATACTCTTCTGCTCCCTCGTGCAGCCGGCAGCACCAAAGCTGTGTGAGAAACAGCTGTTCCTATGTACCCTCCTGTTGCATGAACATATTATAAGTTTCTCTGCATGCAAGCCTGCAGAAAATTCTTCCCATGAGAAAGCAGCCCAGGACACGTCTGGCTTTTGGGGCTGCAAGTTCACACTGCCTGGTCATGTCCAGCCTCTCCTCCACCAGCACCCCCAAGCTACTGCAAAAAATTCATCCTGTCCTGGCCAAAACTAGGACACCTATGGATATTATTACCTGGGATGAGATCATATTTTAGACATGTGTGTCTTGCTGTAGGAGACAGAAGTCCCAACCTCTACCTCCCTCTCCCACTGACTTTCCACATGGCCTTGGCCATTTTAGTCTCAGTAAAGGGACCTAACATGCACAGTGTTGTTTAGCACATACAAGGCAGACTGAATTTGGTAAGCACTGTTCAACTAAAAACAATATTAAAACAGAAATATGGGGTGGTTTTTAAGACAGAAGAATGCTGGAAGCAAGCAGAAGAAAAGGATTTCTGTGCTGTATTCAAACATGAGCTCTCCCACTGGAGTTTCTCTCTCAGCAGCATTTAATTTCCTCAGGGAGAAGATCTAGAGAGAACTAAAAAATCTCATCTCAAATGCTTTCAGCAACAGGCTCTCTACTTTGTGCCTACCACTGCGAGTCTAGCAGGGCCCTGCAGCTGGCAGAAGTCATTTCTGCCTGGTGGCAGAATGGCATCTACGTGAAACAAGTTGGTGATCTCAGACCAATTATGTAAGAACATATTTCTGCATCACCACTGGAAATAATTAGCAGTTGTATGAACCACAGGGACACCAGCTTCTGCTGTGCTTTTTCTGTGGACAATATAATTAGCTTTGGCTCGGACAGTGAACACTTAGAAACCTGTAATAGGCTGAGAATAGGCTTGTAATCCCACTCTCTAAGAGCTCGCTTTAAATAAGCAGATAGGGCCATTTAAAACATTCCCTATCCTTTATTGCCTTCCCCCCCTCAATTTTGGGCTACAGATCAAGCTTAATTACCATCATTCTGCTTTCCTTCAAGTCCTCAAGGAAAGTAAAAATGAAAGTTAACACTACTGAATTCCATAGTCATAAAACATTTTCCCTCCATCACCAGGAGTGCACAGCATCAGCTGCAAACCACATTACAGGGAAACTTTACACCTGTAAACATCCCTCTTTCAAACACTGACTAAAGCAAAAAGCATCTGTAACCAGTGTTTACACTGGTGGGAAATCCTGCTAAAATCAAGGGAACCAGGTTAATCTCTGCACCTAAAATACATTTCAAAGCTCACACCCAAGAGAGCTGGAGCTCCAGGTGTGCCTGTACCTCAGGTGCTGCTGTACAGGAGAGCAACAAACCAAGACAGCAAATCCCTTTCTTGTGCCCTTTATTCACTCTTAACCAATACCTGTCATATCTTCAACTGCATTTCCTCACACCCAGCAAAACAGCAAAGCCCATCCCACAGCTGCAGACTGTTGCTGTAGCACCACAATATCCCTCTTAACTAACACCTCTACTGGACCTGAAGAAGTTTTGAAGTTCTTCTGCCTTTATGAGACTACATTTTCAATAGAACACAGCCACCTTCTTCCAATTTTGCAAGATTTAGCTGAGCTGAAGGCTGAGCTTGAAAGAAGATGTTGTATTACCCGATTCTGAAGAGTTCACTCAAGAAATATACAGTTCTTATTTCACTGCTTCCTTCTGTATTTTCAAGGCAGGATAACTGTACATGTGGTCCTTTTGTCTGAACTGGTTTCACAATCAACACAACTTTGTCTGGTATGGTTGAAAGTAAGGAGCCAAAAACATGAAGCTCCCTGAGAACAGTCTAATTTTGCTGTATTTTCTAGCCATCTAATCAAGGAAACCTGAGAAATCCAGTAAGAAAAATGCACCCTAACACTCAAAGAAAATTAGATACTTCTTTGGTCCTCCCTGGCACATTTTCCCTGCAGTCCATTTTGGATTTACACAGGTGCTACTCAAAGCAAAATTTGGCCTCTTTCTCTCTGGTGGCCTGACACATTTACTGCAGTGTGCAGATATGCCCATATATTTTATACGTATGTAAAGCACATTTCCCAGACTAAAACCCTCTCCCAGAGAGTCTCCCTAGGTCTCTGTCTGATTTTGGCTTCATTTACTCCCTCGCAAATGAAAAGCATTTCCATTGAAGCCAGTGAGGTAACACTTGTCTTAAACGTGTGTGAGATCATGTCAGAGCCATGGTCCGTAATAAAACCAGCTGCTGGTAACTCTTCTGCAAGTTTCCATTCATTAGGGTTTTTTTTTTTTTTGCTTGAATTCACATGAGCAGTATCCACGGGCCAAGAAACACATTTTAGAATGATAGCTATTTCCCCTTGCTAAAATCTAGAAAGTGCAGCAAACTATCCCAATCCTCACTGAAAAAAAAATGACAGTTTATTGTATTTTGTTAATAAACAGAGGTGTTTATGGACAAAACATGTGTGAATGTACTTTTGGGAATTATCCTACACTGCCTACAGGATAGGGACAAGATGACCTATACATGGCTTTCCCAGCTTTTTGGTTTTGGTTTTGTGGGGGGAGATTGGTGTTGGTTATGGGGGTTTTTTACACCTAGAGCTTCTGGTATTTAATTCTAAATTGGGAAACATTGAGTGTACCTATTTAAATTCAGCCTCAGAGATCTGTAAGCATGGAACCAGGAGCAATGAAACCAGTTCTGTGCCTCCTAATGCCAACAGCCTTTCCATCAGTGACTTTCCATTGCCTTGAAGGGTCACAGGAGAGACAGAAATAACGTGCTCAGATTATAATGTTTTTTCCAGTTCATCACACCAGTCTCCAGGCTTTCAGAAGTGTATAACTGTATTTTGTCATGTAAGTCAGATTCATAGCCTGTCACCACTTCAATCCGTTCATTTATAACAAAACATATTTCCTACACATACAGTAAATTCCTTTCATTTTTCACTAAGATGAACTGATCTTTATCAGATACTCCGACACAGAAGACAAACACACCATTACTCCCTCTCCACTTGTTAATATTAAGTTTGCCATATATTGACTCCAAGAAAGGAGCTCACATCTATTTACAGATTATAGTGAACAGAAGGGGGGAAAAAAGGCAAAACAAAGCAAAAACTGCCTATTTTAGAAAAGCAATTAGGTTACTACAGCAGATGGCACAAGGATGACAGAGTAGTTTTTGGTTTGACAGGTGAAGCAACAAACATCTTTACTGACCATGGGGACAGTGTAGAGCAGCAGAGTTAAGCACCACGAGCTGCTGCAAAGCTTCTCTACAAGCAGCCAGAATGAGACTGCACAAACACTGAGCTGGGTCACAAATCAGCCAGGGGAGGGGAAAAGCAAAGGAAAAATCACTCCAAAACAAGCATCATTTACACTTTCCTCTTTTAAGAGGTAAAAGAAAAACAAAGCAGTCTCCCTTTGGAATCATGGAGACAGTAAAAATAGAAGAAATGAAAAGCATTTTTGACCACACAATAATACTTATTGCATTCAATGTGATTATTACTCAAGGACTTTTTCCAAAGGCTCCAGATGCCATTTTAAAAGCTGATATAATGCAGAGTTTCTCACAATCCAAATCCTGAATGAAAAAACATGAATGAGATTAGATAAGTAGTTATTTTGGTCTCCAAATTGGCTACCCTGATCTTTCTAAGAGCTGGAAAACAGAATTATTGGTGTGCTATTATTGCACTACCCAACAGTCACAATCTGACCATGCTTCTTTTGGCCACATTAGAGCTCCTCAGTGGACAGGTCTGAGCATGACTTTGTGATAATGGTCAAATGCCACCTCCTCAGAAGTGCTGCTGGCCAGAGATGAAAAGTATTTGCTGGTTTCAAATCCAGGCAACCTGTCCTGTGGCTGATTATAACACCCGTGTCCAACGTGGCCTCAAAACATGAGTGTGGTGTGCAATGAGGTGTAGTCTGGGAAATCCAATTGATCCGTCAGCCCTGCTGGCCACAAAGATGTGGGTTTTCAGCAGAATTATACAGGAGATATCAGAGAATCTCTAAACTTACCAATATGACACAAACAACATGCTTCTGAGGCAGTCAGTGCAAAACAAACAACAAAAACTCCAGAAAATCTCCATCAAGCAAAGTACACCTTGCCTTAAAGTACATTATTGCACTTAAATTGTCTTTTTCCATGTGAAATAAAATCCAGCTACAGCAACTATTTTATCCCCACGGCTTTGATGGCAGAGGGTACCAATCCCCAAACAAAATAAACCGAAAAGCAAGAATGTAAACACGACTGTGCTCCAGTGACTTTGCATCTCAGCGTTGTCTGTGTAGGGTTTCACTACCTAGAAACTGATGTGGTGGAAAGGAAATCCCTGAGGGCTGTGTGGAGCACTGGGGACCCCTTCTGCAACTCCCATCCAAAGCACATTGCTCCCCTCATCCCCCCAAAACCCATCCCCATCTACACACACACACATGTATTTGCTTCACTCCTGTGGTCTCATCCCTGACCCTGAAACACTGGCATTTAATCATTGCTTTTCTTAAAGTTAGTGCTTTATACCTGGTGAGAATGAGATTTTGTCCACTAATCCCAGTTTTTAGTCATATAAATGCACACTAGATGCGCTGAAGACCAAGGACTGCGTTTATATATGCACTGGTAAAGGAAATGTTCTTTTCTTGTTTGGGTTATATAGGGGGGAGGAGAGGAAATAGGCTGGTGTGTCTGGTTTTAGGAGGAGGGCTAAGTGGCAAACAAAACTGACTGAAGTTTACAGGGATCTAAATAAAGGAACAAGAAAAAAACTGCTCACAGAGCTTCTAATAACACATAGCAGAGAAAACTGCAAGCAGACTACGTACAAAAGTTTCTGCTTTTCCTTTTTACTGTCAATATGCTCCTTGATTGCATACTGTGTCCAGTGAATAGCATTGTGGTTGGAGTGAATGAAGCTCAGACCTTTCCCTTTTATGGCAGGGCCATTTAATCACCAGGGAGCGAGGAGCAATGGAATTTTCCTGGCTTTCTGGGTTTGCAGTGCCCTCTCTTGTACAAAATATCATTTCCCAGTGCGTGCTTGTTACTGGGATTTTGGCCCAATTTCCTGCTGTCGTTGTCCTTCAGGGAATGTGTAGAAAATCAAAGAAAAAGGCCAGCTTCTTGATAGTAAGCAGCTCACTGGGAATTCTGAATTCCTCTAACTCAAGGAAATCACACTAGATCCAACGTATATTTTAAAAAACCCTCAGTATCATTTACATCACTAAACATATCCCAGTACAGCTACTGAAATGAAGTTCAGATTAAGGCCAGCTAATGCCCAGATTCTTCCTCATTTTCACCAATGCAGCAGAGAAGAGATTAGTGGTGTTTTAAATTACTGGGACAGCAGTGGGGAAATTCTCAGCTGGCCTGCTTTTGTCAGTATAATATACATTAGCCACAGAAATGCTTGGCTCTGTATCATCTGGATTGCCTGAATGCTCTTGCTCATATTTACAGCAATTAAAATGCTGCACTTCAGTCTTTATAATCCAAGTTCTGTTTGAAGTGGCAAAGCAACAGCTGTGGCTTATCAGACATCTGAATGAAACTCCTCATTTTCATAGCAGGGGTGTGGCTCTGCACATGGGGATATGCTGTTCCCAAAGCCAAACAAAGCAGCAGAACCTCTCTCCTCTCTGCAGACCCTGGGCTGCAGCCCTCCAAAGTGATGCTGACTAGAGGCATCTTGCAGCACCAGCAGGTTAAGCTGTGCAGGTAAATGAGAGCTGACCAAACTCTTCTCCAACCCACTCCCATTTCCACGCGTTGTAGCCAAGCTCTTGGAATTTCTTTTCCAAACCTATGGGTTTTAACTAGGCCACAGCAAAGCCAAATTCTCCCCAGCTCAATGACTGTTGAAATTGCTGAGAGAAATGAGGTTATCATGAGGTCATTAGGAAGGTGCAGATAAAATCCTTTGCCTCCTCCATCTAAAGCTGAATCTAGTCAGACTGAGCAGAAATTGTCCTCAGTGCAGCAGCTGATATTAGAAAGCAATGGTCTGGGCTATCACACTAGCACTGCTGGGTCCTCTGAAATTGAGAGGAATTATAGAAGTTCATGCCTTTGTGCTTCTGGGATGAAAGATTTTACCAGAGTGAACGTTGTGGCTCAAGGGGAAAAAAAAAATCAAGTGAGGGCCATTTCACCATTAGAGAGCTCACTGTTAAAGAAAAGAATGAAGTGGGAAAAGGGTAGTAACATGCCCTGTGGCAGTCAGAAAGGCAAGAGAGAACATCAAAGCCTTGCAAATGAGAAACAAACAATGGCCTGATCACACACTGCTTCATTTGGGCAGAGCTGCCTTTGAAGATGACCGGGATCCAATGGGCACCAGGCTGCAGGATCGAACCTTGACTTCTGAAGGAGCACAGGAACTGCAGCTCCTGCACTCCTGCATGAGGGTTTGTCCAGCCCTGCTCTGCTCCTCCCTAGGCAAAGTCAGCCCCTTTGGACAAGGACACAAAACGAGCTGCCAACAAATCTCAGGCCCTTTGTTTGCATAGCTGTCACAGGTTCAGGCTCCCTTAGCCATTTCATGAATCATGAACTCTAGTTCTTCCTCACCCTAAGTTATTTAACTTTTAGAAGGGACACGGTTTTTTCCATGCCCCTTAGGTCTCCACATGCTTGGGAGAAGACTGGGAAGGTCACACATACATGTACAGTGACACTCTCTTCCTGCATTTAAGCAATACCTTTCCTCTTTAATTTGTTGGCCTACGAAGTTACCCTTCTGAACAGATCCCAAACCAGAGCATTTACAGCAAAACTTTATCTCCATAAATCTATTTATAACCCTCCTATGAGCTAAATTCCAAAGTTGTTTTTTTTTTTTTTTGCCATTTAAGGACATGAACCAGAAAATGTGCAAACGGGTGGGTTCCACTTTGCTTCACACCCTCCACAGCAAGTCTCAAGGGAAAATGCTCTTTATTTGTATTCTGTACACAAGAGGGTGTGGAAACATGTAATGTTTCCATTGCCTGAAATCTTTCCCTAATATTTTCCCCACTGCAGCTTGGCCTAGCCCCAGGGCTTACAATTTCAACTGCTCTCATCAACATGAGACTGAACAAGCAGATAAGGTCCAGCAGCTTGCTGAGTAGTTTTGCTTCCAAGTTTGTGACACTGTGGTGGATCTGTAAGCAAAAGCTGCCTTCGTGCATTTTTGGAACACACATGACAGCTTCACAGGAAGACTGGTCCAGATGCAGCACAAACAATTCAATCTTCATGCACACAGGAAATGCCCTCTAGACAAGACAGCACAGCATCACCACTGATCACCACAATCTAGAAATCAAATACACATCTCTGTGAACACACCAAGGAAAAAATGTCTAAGATGATCTGGGAAATCAGTCAAAAATAAGGTTTTAGCCAGTGCCTAAACTTGTCATTTTGGTATTGCAAATCCTTTATAAACACTAATGAACTAAGCCCCAGCAGACCCATGGGCTAAATAGAGAAAGGTACAGATTATCCTTTACTTGAAGATAGAGAAACAGACACACGGCCATTAAGTGACTCACCAGGTATTTATGACCACAGGAAAAAATTCAAAGGAGAAATTTCTCCACTGGCTTAAGATATTGCTGCTTTTTTTCCCCTTTTTTTCACCTGTTTCCTCAGCTATTTGGTCCTGCCCTCACTGCAAGCCAGCAGGACAGTCCCCACAAGCAATTCTTGCTTCAACACTGCTGTAGACAAGATTTTTCTGATCAGGAGGTGCCCCTATGCTTCATGGACAGAGTTTTCTCCTCTTGAGGGGCAGGCACTCAGGGCGGGAAGAGGGAAAGAGACACCAGTTTGTGGTGGTGGTTCCAAAAGAAAAATGCAAGGAAAGGAGCCCTTCCTTAATGCAGGATGTAAACCACATAAGCTAACATACCAGCTAAGTAACAGCATTACATTCCCTAACCTTTTTGATTGATCAAACCTGTTTCAAGAAATATAGGAGCAAGCTCCCCCGGGGGTGGGAGGATCCCAAATTACAGAGTACTGAGCATCCTTCCCTGCTGGGCTAGTTGAATGTACAAAAGTATCAGGAGAGACAAAAAATGTCATATAGTTCAACAGTCCTGTGACCTCGGTGTTTCATCCAGAGAGGTCAGATCTAATATGACCTTCAAATGCCTCTGAGTCAAATTTCAGCCTCAGCCAAATCCTTGACAAGCAGCAGCTACACCTTCCAAGTTGAGAACAGCACCCCAAGAGGAGATTCCAACACACAGGGTAGGTGACTTCCTTCCAGTACTGCTGCCCCCAAATCTGTTCTCACCCATTTAACCACTCAGCAGCTCTGCACAAAGCCAGCAAACCAAGCTCTTGTAGCCAAGCTCTTGGAATTTCTTTTCCATCCCCTGCACATGCACCTTTCCCAAAGCAGGAAGGCAGCCACTTTCTCATTACAAGCTGCCAGGGCGTAGTTACTAAGAGGAGACAATTTTTAAAGAATGAAAGCTTGCTTTGAATGCAGGCTCCCACTCCTTGCACTCACAGGCCTGTGTGCCTCAGGCTTTGTACACCTGGAGCCCAATCCTGCAAACTCCCTGTAAAGCTCCTCTCAAAGGCAACAAAATGCTCTCTGGACTGCACTTCCCCTTCTGCCCTGCTACCTTTTTTGGTGCTTTCTCTCACACCCAGGAGAGTCCAGACAAGCCCTGCAGATGGACAGTTATGATCTCTTGGCCCTCTCATTCTTAGGCATATATGGTTTCCTGTCCCTCTTGGTTCACACACTGGGATCAAATGTTCCAAGCTGCACCCTTGACAGATAGGGGTTAAGAGCTCCACTGATCTTTAATACAAAGTAAACCTCAGGCAAGCCCACAAGAATAGGTCTCATGTAAGCAACTACTGAGAAATCAGAGTATTTTCCACCTTCTCAGAACATTCAAGTTCTATTTGTCCTGCAGGAAGGAAGCCCCACAGGCTCTCACTTTTCTACAATGAAAAGATCACCCCCAGAGGCAGGGCTGCTCCAGCTGTGCAAAGGGAAGTGTGAAACAAGGAGAACTTCCAGTCATGCTCCTTGATAGAGCCTCCCTGGCATCTTCATGGGACAGAAGCCACATTCTAGCAGGCAGCCATGAGAAAATCCTTGCCCTACCTTTGTGGTCTCCCCACCTGGAATAAGCAGCACTGTGCCCTAATCCTGGATGGGAGTGAACAGATGCTCTGTGCCACATGTGGCCCCATGAATGAGACCAATAAAAAACCTTCCCATCTAAATGCACTCCAATTTTTCCTTCCCCACTTTCCTCTCTTTCAGTGTCATTATTGCATTGTGCATATCAGTGTTGGACAAGAAATGGAAGCACAAGGGCAGTGACCTCTTTCTCAGGCTGCTCCATGTCAGAATAATGCTGTGAGTATATGAAGCAGCAGTTGTAGAAAATCCCTCATTCTCCTAAAATGTGCTTACATCACTCACTGTCAAAGTGTATTCAGAGTACACAGGACTCAGCTTGCATCAGAACCTGAATCCATTAATGATGGTATTGATTTCACCAGGACTAATCCTGTGAATGAAGGCTGTGGAATTGATCCTCTTGTCATTGCAAGTGGCAACAAAGAGGAGGTTTCAGGAAAAACAAATTATTTCAATTGAGTCACTTGCTCATAGACATGTCATCTGGTATTTCTTCCCTCCCATCATGGTTTAGAGACTACATTAACATATGAAGGTTTTATTAAGATTGCCTATCAAAGCAGCTTCCCCAGGAAAGGCAGACTTATCATTTCTTCAAATATATTAAGGAAAGTTCTGCCTTGCTTTACCTTACAGGCAATTTAATAAAGCAAATGGACAAAAAGTTTTGCTCCATTTGTAATTTATGTTAAAAGACTGTTCCATTGATTTTGGTGTTTGTAGTTTTAGGGTCCCATCCTGCCTAAATGGCAGGAGAAAAAGATGAGACTTGCTGCAGATGAGGACTTACTGCTACATTTAATGAGACAGAAAAAGAATGGAAGCAGAGTCCAAGGGTTCTCCAATGGCAAATCATACAAACACAATCATTCACAGTATGGTATCTAAAATAGACAAATTATAATAAATACATGGTTCTTACAAAAAGTCCCACTCTGCCTCCTTATTTTCTTTGAGCTGCTGCCAAGGAGGGAATGTGTTATTTTCCCAAATTTTTCTCCTGTCTGCCTTTTAGCAGGGGAAGCCTTCTCAGGCAAAATTGTACAAAAACTGCATACTCTGAAAAGAAATTCTCCTCTGAAAACAAATACGCCACAAAAAAGTCATTTTAAAACAGTTATGTTTTCATTCTTCCAAACAACATTTGACATATGAGACAAATCTATTCTATCCCTGCAGGTCTGGCCAGAGATTAGCAGCTTGGTCAGTGTCTGCAGCTACCAAGCATTCATCTGCAGCTAACTTCCTCCCTGCCTTCATTTTCCCAGCCCTTTCCCTGAGAAATTCCCTGCCATGCAGAATATCATGCTATCAGCAGCCAGCCTTGCACAATGCTTCCCAACTGTCCCAACATGTCAAAGGAGCTGGGTGTTGTGTAAACATATTATAAGTTTTTCTGCATGCAAGCCTGCAGAAAAATTCTTCCCGTAAGAAAACATGTTTTTACTCTGTATAAAAATCTATAACAAGTATCTAAACTATGTTTCAAAAACAAATGAGTCTCTCTACCCTATCTCCTAATAATAAAAAATGAAAAATTTTCTTCCTTTCAACCTATAAAATAAAAAGTTATCTCTAATTATATAAACTATTCTAAAATTCCTAATATAGAACTAGAAGCAGCAGCTTCAATACTCCAAACTGAGCAGATAATAGCCCAAATTCTTTGAATTATGGAGTCATGCTAATAAATTATATTTAACCTTCTAATATTATTATCAAAAGTCCTTTATCACCACCCAGACCACAGCAATAGCTGGGAAGGGGAGCCTGCTAGCCAACTCTGACAAACACAGACCCAGACTTCCAAGAGCTCCAATCCCACCCAAGTGCATTCTTTAATCCCCCCCTTTTAACAGGAAAGACAACTTCACAAGAAACATCCTGGCAGTGCGCTGCTGCGCACGTTGGAGGCTGAAAACAAAAACTGATGCCATCTATTGTCAACAATACTTCTGTGAAAGGCTGCCACGAGGGACATCTGCTCCAGCGAGTATCAGATCACTTACATTAACCAGAGCTTGGCTGGATCTGTATCAGTTACACCCCGAGACTGCCCTTGCAGTCGGGCTGCCCTGAAACTCCACATATTGAGCTGCAAAATTAAAAGCAATTCACCAGATCTTAACACACTAAAAGCTTTCTGGTCGTAATGCCTTTAAAAAAAAAAAAAAAAAAAAAA
>VXAX01008709.1:282109-310346 GCA_013399835.1 Leptocoma aspasia
AGAAAAAAATAAAGAAAAGAAGGGGTAGATAGGTTATTGATTAGTGGTTATTGATCCACCAACAAGCCCACCAAAGGATCAAAAATTGGGTGGTGGAGCCAGCACAGATCCTGCCCTTCATCTCTTCATCCAGGTCCAGTGGGGCGAGCAAACATGCATCCCCCCTCCACCCCACATCTCCCTCCGTTCACCAGGAACATCTGGAAAGGGGGGTGCACAGAGAGAGGGGAGGAGAGCAGAAATGCAGAAATAATCCCCGGCAGCTCGTTCGGTGCTGCTCAGTCTGCAGGGCAGAGGCGGTCAGCCCGGCTGGCTCCCAAGCAAACACGCCCCGCAAGCCCTTTCCTTACCTCTGGCTGCAAAGTTTCCAGCTAGGAAAACTTTCCTCCAGTAGGAAGGAAATGAGTAACTGGCTGCTCGGGCAGGAGAAAGGCACAGCAGCAGCCCCGCACACACAGCCCTATTCAATAAAAGCGCAGCTTTTCCCTTGGCCCCTCCCAAAAGTCAATGCTAAGTGAATACATATCCCTGATGTTTACAATTGGCGGAATGCATTGTCCTCAATTTATTCCAATGCGCGGCCAATGGCTGCGAGCAAGCCAAGGTGGGCTCAGCCTGCCTGCAGAGATGCCTGTCATTCCCCAGGCATGCTCAGGAAGCCACTCATCACAAAACCAAGACCTAAAAAAGCTCCGAAAATCCGTGCGAGCTGCCAAAAGTGTCTTGCTACATGCCCTTTTTTGGTTATCCTTAGCAGGGCCTCTGAAAGTAAATCCTCTGTCAGGAACAATCATAAGAAATGTTAATCTTGGAGAAAGAGGCTGTCTTGTTGAACACAAACGGAGCTTAAAAAAAGGAAATGTGCTGAATGGAAAGGGATTCAGTAAACATATTTACTTTTTGCACCAGTTTGTTTTTTTTTTTTTAATCAAATAATTTCACTACAGCTAAATTTCATTGTACTTTTTTTAACGAGGACCACATGTAAAAGGCAACAGGAACAGGATTGTAAAAAAGAGAGGGGGGTAAGAAAAAAATAAAGAAAAGAAGGGGTAGATAGGTTATTGATCCACTAACAAGCCCACCAAAGGATCAAAAATGGGGTGGTGGGACCAGCGCAGATCCTGCCCTGCACCTCCTCATCCAGGTCCAGTGGGGTGAGCAAACATGCATCCCCCCAAATCAAATAATCAAATTTTTAATCAAATAATTTCACCACAGCTAAACTTCATTGTACTACTTTTTTTTTTTTTTTTAACGAGGACCACATGTAAAAGGCAACAGGAACACTCTGCTGTGCAAGCTTGATTCTGCAGAAAGAGAGAGACACCAGTGGGAAAGGCACATGAAAGATGAGTTGGCAGGCTTCACAGCCTGATTCCATTTCAAACAGTACAATAGAAGTTACAGATAGAATAGCCATGTTCTGAAAAATAACTTTTAAAGAGATTGAAAACTTTGATGATGATCCTTGGCAAGCTGGACTAGTTGGATACACAGGTTTAGTTTATAGTTCTACAACTATTCATCTAGACATAAAACCTGGTTAATTTACTATGAGAATAGCCCTACATCGCCTTAATATGACCAATATTTGCACTGTCTTTGAATATTATTAATAAAATAAATTAATTTTTATCTTTGTTTTGCTTTAGTGATCGCACACTACTGATAACTTGGCAAATTATGTAGGTATCTTAAAAATGGACAAACAGATAAAGACTGGTCATGGAAACATACAAAGTACATAAACTAAGTGTGAAAATAAAGATGAAAATGATTGCCTAGAAAACAGCACAGTACAGATATGCCAGCATGCACATGTACCAGCCACTGAGAAAGGCTGCAGAACAGCTGACTGCTCCAAGGGAATGAGATTCCAGACCAGGAGATGTTCTGCAAATTCATATTTGACAATAACATACACAAAACCAGTTAGAGGGAAACTATGTGTAAGATGACTTTGCAGCTGAATGGGCTAAACTATTTTAATGCCTTTCTGGGTCTTTTTTCTGGCCACTGGGCCCCACAGATTTAGTCACATGTGCAAGAAGGATCCAGTCCACAGACAGTAAACTAATCCTTATAGCATAGAAAAAATTCAAAGAGCCAAATCTATACAGGTTTACAGCAAGAAGTCATAATTATTCTAGTGCCATTTTAAATTCCACTGCTTTATTATATGAAGCAAAAAGTGGTGTTTGTTTTTTGAAGGCACTTTTCTCCTTCATTTAAACAAGACTTTGGAAAATTCTTCTCATGCCACACAGTTCCCATGATGCGGCTACAACAGTTTTAAATATTAAAACTAATACCTACAGCATATATGTAACTTTGTTTTGCAGGATTTACTAGACAAGAGAGAACAAAATCCATGTTCTCAGTCATTCCATTAACTACAGAAATTATTAGCCTATGTATCCACGGCCAAATAAAAAGAGGTAGTGACATTATTCAGGAAGGAATTACAAATCTCTACTGGATCTTAGCATCCCCTAGATTTTTAGGATGGAAAACACTGAAGAATCTAGGCTAAGAAAAAAAGCAGGATTAAGGGATGTGGACTCTCAAAAGAGAAAACTGAAGGTTAGGAGTACCCTCAGGTTCTCATTCCAGCATACCCATCAACCCCTGCAATCTCAATGTCCACTGCAACAGGGAGCTAGAAGGCATGCTCTACCTAAAGCTGAAAGCAACTGGGGGGTTTTGTGGTATTTCAGCTTTTTTTTTCCTTACCATGACTTCGATACTCCCTTGCTAAAGCATCCCAAACTCTGTGTTCCAAGTCACCTTTCCATCAAAATTCCACCAAAAAAACCCAATTTTGCTTTGGGGAAATTGCGTCATGAAAAGTAAAGTTTGCATCCTTCTTGCTCAGTTGAATTTCACTGGGAGGAACTTTTGAATTCGATGACTCGAAGCTTTGAAGCCTGTCACAGATCCCAGAGTTTTCCTGGAGATAATGCTGGAAACCTGAGCTTTGAAGAATGCAGAGTTAAATTCTAGTGGGTGCCCCTTTGCATCCTATGACAGGAGCCATGTTGTAAATGTAGTTATAACATGTCTAAATCCACAGCTGTAACAATTTAGGGAACTCCCATGGTAGTCCTTGCCCTCACCACCAGGACTGCCACACCCTCCCCTTTTCTTTAACAATGGGAGACCCTTTGTGCCACAGCCCAGACCTAAAAATATTTCTGGGACTGGAATAACCCAAATCCTGGTTTATGACTGCACATGTAAGACATAGGAAAAAAGATAGTATATGCAGAAATTAAACCCCTAAATCAAACACAATTTTAATATCAATACCTTATCACAGTAAGGAAGGGCCCTGCAAGTGCTCATTGCTAAGCTCTGAAGTTTGATAACACAGGGCAAGGGTGGGACTGCTTGTGATAAGAGTCAAAGCACTTACACATTTTGGGTTGTTAGTGCATTCTTGGAGACCTCAGCCTGCAGTCTCTCCCTCAGAAAAATCGTGTTAGAAGTATCTGGAAATCTCTGTCGAGACTGGGGCTCTCACAGGTTTATCAAATTTTCCTGCAACATTTACAGTCCAAAGCTGAGGTAAATCTGTGGTCTAGAAATAACAGTGTGTATCAACCCCCTGGGGGGCAGCTCTGGTTGCTGTGTACAGACACTCTGAACCATTTGCATTTTGGCACCACAAAGCCCTCAAGGCTCAGCAGACAGTGGTGGCCAGATGGTCCACTTGGGCTATTGCTGGTCCAGCCTCAGAGTGCCTTCTTCCCAAAGCAGCTGTGATGGCAGAGCTGTGATCCCTGCCTAGAAAAAGTCCTTGGGGTATTTATGGAGGGGCAATATTTTGCTTTTCAAAGTGAAGTCACTTCTATTATTGAGCTTCCCAAAATTATTTTTCTTTTTATTTGACATGGTGCAGGTGATCACTGCTGGGCAGCACTGTCCCACCACTGTCACTGCAGTGTCTTCAGCTGCCATTCCAGATGCACATCCTGTACCACTCCAGAGACACATCCTGAGCCACCCCACACCTGCACATTCCCACAATACAGGAAGATGCATATAGAGCATCAAATACACCACAGGGAAGGCCATTCTTCCCATCTGAACCAAACTGGTTCTTGCCTCTCACCCCCAAAATTGTCATTTTTTGTTGTCTTCACAGCTAACAGCAGGTCAAACTGTCCTAATGCTCACAGCAAAAAGACAGAAATCTTTAGAAAGGAGCTTCTCTCCTGCAGCTAGCACAGATGCTCCATGTTTAGGCTGGGAGACCAAAGGTCTGCTTTGGAGAATCACAGCAGTGAGGGCTGCACTGGGAGTAACCAGCCCTGGAGTAACCAGCACTGGGAGGAACCAGCACTGGGAGTAACCAGCCCTGGAGTAACCAGCACTGGGAGGAACCAGCACTGGGAGTAACCAGCCCTGGAGTAACCAGCACTGGGAGGAACCAGCACTGGGAGTAACCAGCCCTGGAGTAACCAGCACTGGGAGGAACCAGCACTGGGAGTAACCAGCCCTGGAGTAACCAGCACTGGGAGGAACCAGCACTGGGAGTAACCAGCCCTGGAGTAACCAGCACTGGGAGGAACCAGCACTGGGAGTAACCAGCCCTGGAGTAACCAGCACTGGGAGGAACCAGCACTGGGAGTAACCAGCCCTGGAGTAACCAGCACTGGGAGGAACCAGCACTGGGAGTAACCAGCCCTGGAGTAACCAGCACTGGGAGGAACCAGCACTGGGAGTAACCAGCCCTGGAGTAACCAGCACTGGGAGGAACCAGCACTGGGAGTAACCAGCCCTGGAGTAACCAGCACTGGGAGGAACCAGCACTGGGAGTAACCAGCCCTGGAGTAACCAGCACTGGGAGGAACCAGCACTGGGAGTAACCAGCCCTGGAGTAACCAGCACTGGGAGGAACCAGCACTGGGAGTAACCAGCCCTGGAGTAACCAGCACTGGGAGGAACCAGCACTGGGAGTAACCAGCCCTGGAGTAACCAGCACTGGGAGGAACCAGCACTGGGAGTAACCAGCCCTGGAGTAACCAGCACTGGGAGGAACCAGCACTGGGAGTAACCAGCCCTGGAGTAACCAGCACTGGGAGTAACCAGCACTGAGAGTAACCAGCCCTGGGAGTAATTAGCACTGGGAGTAACCAGCTGCATTCCCCAGCTCAGAGAGGCAGGAGCTGACCACAGCTCTCACCGGAGCAAATGCCCTCAGAGCCAGGCAGCAGCGCTCTCACCTGGCAGGTTTGGGGTCCCTTCACAGCCCTCTTCAGACCTTTGCAGTGCAACATTTTGCTGTGAAACTCTGCCATCCTTTGAGCACAACAGGGATGGTAAGGAGTCTCAACATTTCCGGGGACAAAATGCATACCTGGAGGGTCACATGGCTGGGGCAGAGCCTTGGTCCTACCCTGTAATCCCTCTAGGGAGCTAAAAGAGTTCTTGAGAGGAGAGATAGGATTCCCTTCCCTGGCAACATTAAACAAACTTCTCTTGCTCCTCACTATTCACTATTGAGTATTCAGCCCCTGAAAAACCAGGCACAACTGCATCATCCTTCATTTTCAGCCCTTCCAGAACATAAGTGCTAAGTGGAACTTCACCATCAAAGATGAGGGGGACTTTTTTGAGATTACAGAAGATGTCCAAGCTAACCACATCTTGTAGGAGGCCTTGTTGCCTATTCCAGGGTAGGTGATACCTGTGTGGCTTGCTTGGATGGAAGGAAGGAGGACTAAACCTCCCCTGACCCCACAATCAGCTCAGGAACTGGGTTGGATGAGGAGCATGCCCAGAGAAAATTCAGCAGCAGGAGCAGTTGAGGAGATGGTTCACCAGCTTACACTTGGGCTCTCCAGCAGACTTTGCTTTTTTCCTCCTTTGAGGAGCAGCAGGCGGGGAACATGCCATGCCCCCTGGGCCTGCTCACAGCTCCTCTCTCCCTCCAGGCCAGCAGAGAGCATGGTTTAGCTCTGCATATTTCCTCAAACCTCCTCACAGCATAAAGAGAGCACAGTGTGGGTTTCTCCCACCCCAGCAGACTTTCTAAATGATGCTATGGCTATGCCATTTCCACAGCTCATCTGAAATCAGCCTCATCTCACACACCGAGGCTCCAGCCCAGGTGCTGGAGCTCACAGCTGTGGACCTCTGACATGAAGGTGAGTAAGCTGAGATTTGTGAGCCAGCCACCCAGCTGGCAGCTCTGTCTCGGGGATTGCTGCTCAGGGCATGAGGGAGAAGCCCACACACCATGAGCAGATTTGATCATCCTCATAATTACCTCCTGGGCACAGACAAGCTGCTTCTATGTTAGACAGGCAGAGGTAACTTTTTAGGAAAATTTTACACATGCTGCTTCAGGCAATATCTTTTGGCCTGAAACAGCACAATCCATAGGACTTCAAAGCCACCAGCATGCTCAAAGAGGGTGTAAAAACTACCACAAAAGAGAGCAGAGAAATATGAGCATCTCTTCAAAAGCAGGGCTGTGTGCAGTACAGTGTCAGTCAGCTAAAAATAAAATTAAAAAAAAAAAAACAAACTAATGCTGCTTAGACCCAGTAACAAGGACTAGAATGTAAGTACTGAGGAGGGTGCACTTTCTAAGCCAAATTCCAAAATCCAAATACCAAAAACCAAAATCCTCTGCCTAGGACTGCAGAATGAGTCTGCCTGGGACTCATTCATATCCAGTGGAAGAGCCAGAGCCCTGCAAGGAGCTATTCCCACCATGGATTTTTAGCACATACCCAGGGCACAAAGTCTCCCACTCCAGTGCCCCAAACCCCCCATGAATGGCAAGGACTGTGCTCTGTTTCTACCTGAGAAGCAATACAATTCTTCAGAGTGCTAACGAAAGCAATCAGTTATTATTATATTAATATTTTATTATATTAATAAACAATGGATCCTGTTGAAGGTGCAGGAATCAGAAAGTGTGTCATGCATTAGCCCATGAAAACCAAGCAAGGAATGCAGGGCAAAAAGATGGTACTAGTTTTCAGCTTTCCTAAAGGTGTTGGGAAAAAAGGCCCCCAGGCTACAGGGAAGAGACTTACCTAGCCCCCTGAGAGTAGAAATTAGTCAAGTGTTTCCATGAGCAACACTTCCTCACCTTGGATTAAAGTAATTAAAAATTTGGCATACAATTATGCCTCTTTGCCATTCATTTTGGTGTGGTATATTTACCCATTTCTGCTAGGTGATGTATTTTATTTCTCTGAGTCAAGACAAGTAAATATGTGCAAAGCACATTTATACACTAAAAAAGATCAAAACTAAAAAGACATCCAAAAACCTGCTGAAAAAAAATATATTTTGCCCACAACAAGAAAGAATTAATCATGGTCACAGTGGCTTTACCTTACTAAAAGCAAAATAAAAAACGTAGTGGCCCATATTCTAAAGAAAACAATACCTGCACTTTTCCACTACAAAAGTAAGCCTAGCTATTAGTACACAGTGCCCCCCAAAGAACAGAGACTTCACAGCACCTTCACTCAATTGCAGAAAAGTAAAAAAAGAGCTCTTCTGCACTGCTTCCAAAAGTGGGAATTTTACACACTTTTTCTCCATGTGAACACAGGCTAAGGGAACTCTGCTCTCAGGAATCCCTTTTTTAAAGAACATGCCCACTTCTCACAGAGAGTACAAACTATGAACAGCAGATGTGTATCACTTTCCAAACACCTCCATTTTCCACTGCCAGTCATGAAAAATCACACACAATGCAAGTAGCAGTGCTCAAAAATTTACACACTGTCTCTATTTGCCTTATTTTCAGAAAAATCAGTGTGTTTGCCCCAAACAATTGCGCAGTACACACTCCTCCTTGTAAATTTGGCTTTAATTCGAGTATTGTTTTCCAGGCAGCAAAGATTGTGCCATCATCTGCTTTTGCAACCAGCTTACAAATGACACAGCTGCTGGTACAGGCATCTTGAGGGTGAGGCATATTCCTTGGCCTTGATTCTCCCCTCACTTAGACCAGGCTGCAGCGAGTATCAGCCTAAACAAATCAATATTCTCTGACATCTCCTATTGTTAGAGCAATGTGAGAACCAGGCCCCTTTGTGCTCTGATGCTAATGAACTATTCAGCTTCAGCAGCTTGGCTCAGGCAGAGAGCAGAGGTTAGGGCAAGGTCATTAACTTGGACTCAAATGAAAAACCCAACTTTCATGGGCAAAGCCCATTTAAGTCCCACACATGCCCATGTTTGCAAACAAGGCTTGTGATCTTCATTTAGGTCTCCTGTGCAGCTCTGCCTGCTGTAACAGAATTCAACACTTGCAACTGCTTCTCCGTGGCCACATCCCTGAGGATGGCAGGCCATGGAGAGAGAAAGGCACCTCAAGCAGCTGAAGGCTGTGCTTACTCAACAAAATGAAATAGAGGTAGCTGCTGGCAGGAATACCTGATTCTGCCAGTATTTGCTTCAAACAGTGAATTTATTACTGTCCATGCTCTACCACTGCCTATGGGGAACAGCATGAATACAGTCACCACTTTACAGCCAGCTCATGCTTTATTTTATTGTCACATATTTCCCTGCATCTCCTCCAGACTCAAGTAGCTCTAACCAGTCTAGGTCACACCACACACCTAGAAAGAGCACCTACATTTTTTCTGTACAGTGTTGCATTTCCATGCCCTACAGGTAAAATACAGAACAATAGGAAGCAAAGGGTAGTGCTCCCTTTCTAAAGACTGAAAACAAGGGACTGAAGAGATCCATGAAGATCTGTTGTGTGAACATATTATAAGTTTCCCTGCATGCAGCATCCTTTTACTGTCTAGTGTAATAGTGGAATGTTTAGTGGGCCTGCTCATCTGCTTTAGCAATATCAGTGGGAACCTAGCAGTGCAAGCAGGTCACAGTTTTCTATGGTTGTTCATTGGCATTATGCTCCTGAGTCATGAGTTACCACAAAAAATTAACATGTGTCTGTGACACATGGTTAGAGTATCCCTCACAAAACAGATCTCAGAGTTGGCTTGATAAGAGTCTCAGGATACAAAACTCAAAAAAAGCAGCAGTCTTTTCCCCATTAAACATCAAAAAGACATCTTTAAGAACATTTGGTTGAGGATTCATTACATTTTCCTTATAAAGAAAACAAATTCTTCCATGAAACTCTCTAGATTATCATATGCTACCCTGTATTAAGGCAGCCCCACTACCACACTCATCTCATTTCCAGCACTCAGTCTCACAAGTCATCAGGAGCAATTCCCAGTGCTGCAAGTTTAGACACTGATGATATAAACCAGTCACCAGTGGCTCATGGTTAACATCTTTATTATTTTCAGCCACAGAGACAACATTCATAAATAAAAAATAATCTGCGAATTTTTTTTAAAAGCACAAATATGGAAAGAATTATGCCTGCCTTCTCTTCACCACTGCTAAATGCTTTTGGGTAAAGGGAAGGGATGTCCTTGCCAGCATCTACCACATATGATATTATAACCATCAGGATAAACACACACATGTATTGAGTCAGAGCTGCTTCTGAGTGTCAGAATGTGTGTTGAATTCCCAGCTAATAGCAATTGTTTGGATTCATTAGAAGAAATTTCACAAATTTGACTTTTTCTAGAATTTAGCACACTATGACACCACATAGCAAAGCAAAGAAGGAAAAAAACATCATATTTGATAGGTTTTCTATGAAGTGTTCTTACCTTTTAAAGAGGCTTTAAATTGATAATGGGTCAGAAACACATTCCTGCTTTTAGTGTTCAAAACAAGTCTTAATTATTCCATATTTGATTTTAAAAAATGCCACTCAGCTTATTAAATTTGGCTTCTGAGCAGTTAAATACAATTTAATGCTTCCTCAAAATCACGAAGAGTTTTCACACACAGATGCATGCAAATCAAATATCAGAGAAACAGCTTGCTTAAGTCCCTGCCTGGCAACACTTCCCATTTCTGATTAGATGATGGATAAATTCCCCATCCTTCAGGGAGATACCAGCCCCATTTCTGACAGCCTCTGAGCCACACCATAAAACCACTGAGCTGCTGACTGCAGGAGCAGGCAGTGGGATGGCTGCAATGTACAGCTCCATATTTCAAAGCATTGTCATCCCGCCTCCAGCCTGCGTCAGGAGCTCATAAAACCACTGTGAGAGGATTTGCTGGTTCCCCTCAGCCCACAGTGCTGGAACCCAGGGCACAGGGAATATTTCTCTGCCTGTTTTAGGGAGCCCTGGTCCCCAGCTGCACACTGCTTTTAACCTCTGTCCCTGGAAAAAATTGCCAAGGCTCTGGGATGAGTTGGAGCACACAGGTGTGAGGTAGATAGCAGTAGCAGCAATAGTTTATCACTATATGAAGAATTTAGAGTTTTGGGATTTTAATGTGAGAGTGAATAGGGATAAGATGGAGGATTTTGGGCATTGTCTCATCCCTTTCTTGTTCTTCTTCCACTCCATTTTCTGTAGTGTTAGTGNGAACTCACAAGGGACCTGCCTCCAAAGGGCCCAGGGGGTAGGTTCCCTCTCGTGGTGGGGACCCAAAAACCACCTCACACAGGAGCAGGGATTGCTCCTCAGTTTGCACTGTGCTCAGCAGAGCAATCCCACCTGCACCTGGCATCTGCCTGGAGCCACCAGGAGCTGTTGGGAAATCCAAGCCATGCAGGGAAGTCCCCCTTTCCCTCCCACAGCCCCATCCCCACCTGTGCCAGAGTGTGTTAGTTTGAGTTCAAAACTGGGTAGAAACACTGATTTGTATAGTGGTCTTGGTTTGTTAACTACACAATTTTTCAAATTTAGAATATTTCTAATTAATGTACTACTGAGTGTGGTGGGTTTAGTGTTGGCAGATTGTTAGTTCACTTATCTTTTGTTGTGAGATAGTATTAGGAGAAAGGTAAAGCAGGCTCAAAACTTTAAGCAAAACATAAAGGAAGTTTATTAAGAAAAACGAAAAAGAAAGAGGGGAAAAAAACAAACTAAAACAAACTTTTAGGACACATCTTTTCTTCTTACTAAACTATTTTTTCTCTTACTTTCTTTAGTTATTTAAACTTTATTTCTTCTTACTAAACTATTTTTTAAACACAGAGGCACACTGAAGGCTAAATAGAATTTGCACAATTGCTCTGAACAGGCAAAGTTCTATTCAAGCCCTTCACTGGGATGGTCAGAGTCCCAAATGCCTGTCTCGTGGGGGATTCCAACATTTCGGAACTCTCCTTGAGTTCATTATTTAATTGGAAGGAAAAAAAAATATTTCCAGTTAAGTTTCATGTATACCTCCTCTTGACAATGTCAAGTGACATCCTTTCTAATTCTCCACTGAACTTTATTATAAAGTATCAGAAATAGAAATGAATGCTCCAATAACGTGCAACAACTGCTCTCAGAAGCCCTTCAATTACATTTAAGAAAAAAAATAAACCAAAAATTAAGTCTTCTGAAATACAGCCCGGTGATATTCAGCAAATCTATAAATAAAGACTCCAACAGAACTAATTTCAGCTCCTGAAATGATATTATTCATTCATTGCTTTGTATTATGATTTCTTGGCAGCCATTAAGGATGTGTGAAGAAGCACAGAGAAATATCCAGAAAAATATTTAGCTTAAGCTTTTTGACACAGTGACCAATTTCCCTATTGCTTTTGCATCTTATGTTCCAGGTTAATTGTGATTGATTAGGAAATTCCTACAGTACAAGTTCTGTCTTATGAATTTCAGCTTCATATTCTTCAAGGGATTAGTAAAAGGCATTTTGATTCATTTTCTCCAAGGGGAAGGGTATTTTCTATAAACGCTGTCCAAATTTAATCAGGAATAAAAATATATTGGTGGTTACATACTGCAAAAGTATGGGAAATTGGACCACTTATTGTTTCAGGCCCAGGCCACCCAAGATTTGGAAGGATTTGGCAGCTTTCAGCAAGTATCACATGAGAGTCTGGTTTGACAAACAAAACAAAAACAACCCAAATGGCTGTGCTTCCCTCAGCTGCAAGGCAATGCCATCAGAGAGGCTTTGACTCACACAGAAGCATTTCCATTTTGAAAAGGTCAGATATTTTCTAATTGTTTCACCAAAAATCATGTTTTCCTTCCATTTCCTGTAAGCAAACTTCTATTAATGTTATGGAAATTCTCAAAACCCAACCCCAAACAAACCCAGCCTTACAAGATCTCTCTCCAGATGTTGCCTGTTTTTCTCTGAGATATAAATATCAGTTGAAGGAGTGCACAAACACAAGGAGTAAATACTTTGCTCCACTAGTATTGAATAGTTCGGTCATCAAGCCATCTTAAATTTTTTCTGTATTATTTGTTTTACTATCCTGTTATGGTGAAGTTGCTGTTATTATAAGGCTGCTCATTTTAGCTATATTTTATGGGCTCCCATGGATCACACCTGTTTAAAGTTTTATCTTTTCCCACCACACTCAGATCACAAGCTCAGATCCAAACGGGACCTTCAGGGCTCACATAAACCAGGACAACTCCTAATTTTTTCCAGCTTATCTGGCAATTAAGGATATTAAATTTATATATAATATGATCAGGCATGGGTAGAAAAAGACATTCACAAGGCCTTAACACCTACTAAGTCTGCAGAAGAAATCTCCTAGGCTGTTGATATTAAATGTCCTCCTGTCCATGATGTGAGCAGCAGGGGCACAGGAATTTGTCATTGTTGCCCACAAGCAAAGACACAGGCTCCATCCTCAGAAGGTTAGAATCAGAAGACTTTATTGAGAAGGCTCCATGATATCAGAAGGCTTAAGGCTTATTATCAGAAGGCTCTCTTGATACAAAATGGAACACACTTTTATAATGTGTTAATACTAAAATGATTGGTTAGCTAACAAAAACAGCTCTCTGTTACCATTGGTTAAGTGAGAGAAAACAATATTTCCTATTGTTGTGAGAGCAGGGTAGAAAAATACCTCCTGCTGTTTTGAGGAAGAAATACAGTTTACAGATATTGTTTATAAAATCTTGTTGCATGAACATATTATAAGTTTCCCTGTATGCAGGCCTGCAGAAAAATTCTTCCCATGGGAAAACATCTTTTTACTGTCTTTTTACTCTGTACAAGTTTCTATAAACAAATCTCTGAGCTGTGTTCAAGGACAGAGGTTTCTCTGCCTGTCTCCTGATAATAGGAGATGGGGGTTTTCTTCCTTTCAGCCTATGAGGTGAAAAGTTGTTATCTCTGATTGTGTAAGCTATTCTGGCATTCCTTGGACAGAGCTGGAAGCAGCAGCTTCGGTGCTCTGGACTGGGCAGATAACAGCCCAATTCTTTGAATTATGGAGTCATGTTAATAAATCATATTTAACCTTCTGATATTATTGTCAAGAGTCCTTTGTCTTTGCACAGACAATTCTACTGCACTGCATATACTTTTATCCAGTGGGCTACTATTACATGTGCACACATATGTTTCTATTATAACATCTAAACTCTTAGCTTACTTTATACAATTACATAACTACACTATAAAACCCTTCACCATCTTACTCAATACAGTTTCTTTCTTAATTAAGGCATATTCTTACTTACAACTATAGAAACATAAGTTTATAATTTTTCTGCTTAATGTCTGTGTACTTTTATTTTTGCATCAATCCAAGCTTCTTCCAAGGCTGCAGATCAAACCTGTCAGTATCTGTGGAAGTTTCTGTCTTGCCATTTCCTACACATTACTGAGAAATAATTAGGTATATAGGGTGGTGGTGGCAGCATCTCTGATGGATACAAGGCAGTGTTTACAGACATAGACTTAAGGCCTCATACACAACGAGAATAAATCAGTCAAGTCAGGCAATTTCCCAACCCGTTTTTATAGCCAAGCTTTACTAGATAAAGTGTAGAAAAACCACAGTACTTTATTCCTGCTGTCATCAGTGCTCAGCCACTCTATCTCCTTTTCCACAGAGACCTCTGCAGCCCAAACCAGGCTGAGGATATTCTGTGTACAGCACTGTCACCAAAGACAAAGCCTCAGATCACTGCAGTCCTTAAGGAGGTGTCAAGCACTCCAGACCTCACACCTCACCAAAGTGCTCAAAAGCCAAGCCCACCAGTGAATATTTCCTAGAGAACAACAGCAGATCCCAGGAGCCAGCAGGCTTTGCTGAGATGAGGAAAGAGATAACACTGGAGAGTGGGGGTCATTCCCCTATGTGGTTATTCTCAGTTCTTCTGAAGAGAGAACAGAGATAACTCAGTCTGGGAAACTTAGAGAAAAGAATTCAAACAGTTATTATCTTATCCCTTGTACCTGGTGTGGTGCAGGATGTTTACAAGAAGGAGTTACTCCCTGTTTAACCAAGGAGTCTCCTAAAGACCAATCAGGTCTTAGGTGCAGGAACTTCTCTATAAGAGTGTGATATTCTATTAATAAATGAGCCTTTATGCCTTCTGAATCATGGAGTGCCTGTCACCCTTCTTGCTGTTCCTAAACTCAACTACAACACCCCTATAAAGGCTTTTGTAAGTTCATCTTCAACAAGGGGTGTTGAAAGGAAGGGGTGAAGGCAAGATTATACAATAAATTTCAGTGGGAATGAGCACAAAAGGGCAATTTTCAGATGAATTATCACTTCATTCATTGAAGCTTACATTTTTATTTCCATTTAATGTTGTTTTTTCCTCTGTTCTACAGCAGAAATAAACCACTAACCCTGACCTGAAGTCTACTGCAGTCCCTGCCCTAATTAGTCAGGAGAAATCTGGGAAGGAAAACTGGGACCTGAAGGAAGGGAGCAGGGACTTGGGTCAGTCTCTCCCACATCCCTGTACCTTAGCAACACTGCTTGTCTCCCCCAAACAGCACTTTTTGCCAAAATGGAAACGTTCCAAAATTTTGGTGTAAAATTGTTTTGTTCTGCTAGATCCCAGCACACAACCAGAGGGAGGCACCAGGGTCAGAGCTATTATGCATTTAGACTGTCTAGTGAAACACAAGATTTCTTTTTTTTTTTTTAAACAATGACTGTTTTCTTGCTCCACAGACACCTATACTGTGCATTAGACACATGTTGTGAGCTGTTTATGCTGGTCACATCCTCTGTGTAAAACTTTTATGACTTTTTTAGCTTTTTATTATGTATTTGGCTATTGTACTGCTCAAGTGTGGCTGGCCCACCTTAGGCAGTGTAAATCAAGTGGGACAGTAGTGAGTGATGAAGGATTTTAAAACTCTGAGGAACTGAACTCTCCCTGTTGTTTTAAGACACATTCCCTCTTCTGAATATGTAGAATATTCCAAAGAAAATTGAATGCTAGATTTTTATCTTCCCCCACCCCTGTGCATGGAGTCTTCTGAGAATATTTTCAGATATAACTCCCTCCTTATAAAACACTCACACAAACATAACCCCTGCTGAGAACATGAATTCAAATTCTCTACAGTATCCTCCTCCTCCTGCTAAATCAACAGCAAATCCAGGTCCTGAAGGTGATGTATTTTAAAACTCACCTTGATGAGCAGCTCTGATTTATAGGTGGCTTTTCAGGTGGCCTTCAAACAAGACAGCAACACTGAAACCTCATTTAGCCCTTGTGAAAAGGTGCACCCTGCCCAGGCAAAGATCAGCTCCCTAAACATCTCCAGTTTTTTATGGTGTCCCATCCACCATCCTCATCCTCAGTGTGCTGGTTTCTCCTCTGTCACATCCAGACCTGTTTGTCTCCAGTGCAGACCCCAGGAGGAGTCCCCAGAGGGCATGGGGGGGCCTGAAGTTACACAGAGTCAGGATTTCACATGAGCTGAACCCAGAGACAAGTGCAAACCTTTCCTTGACCAAAGAGCTACACATTTTGGTGGGCAGCAGTTTCTGCACAGCTACACCACGTTCCCTTAAGCAGATGCACAGGTTTTTTTGTGCAGCTTGCACTGTTAAGTGGCTGGCCAGAAAAACCATTTTCACCCCCAAACTCATATTTATTAGATAGGAAACTGGGAAAATTTATTCTTGAAACAGATTAGCATAATAAACTGGTATATCAGTGACAATTTTAAATTGGTTCCTTTTTTAATTAGAAGTTGTTCCAAAAGAAAAAAATAAAATCAAGAAGCAAGCTGACAGCTGGGCTTGGAGACGACAACCTGCACATTTTTTGCCCCTTCCTACATTCTCCTGTGCCCTTCAAATAAGGGAGGGTCGCTGTAATTCTGCACAAGTGACTCAATGGGCTCAGAGGCAGCAGGAGAAAGCCAGACTTAGTGCAGTGGTAGAAATCAGCTGGGAAAGGTTGGATATTAAGCAAGGTCTGTACTCCTCAGCTCCTAAAATGTGAAGATTTTGGCAAAATTGGGTCATTGTTTTCTTGCTCCTCTCCTTCCCTGTTTGTAGGCACAGGGGATTTTGCACATCCAATTTCTACAAATAATCTTCTAGCTCATTGTTGTAACCCTTCATGTGTGTCTAAATTCTTTCATTCACTCTTGCTAACCTAACCCTGCCAGATGTTTGGGAGGGTTTTTTTGCATTCTGGCAAGAAGGATTACCACAAAAGGGGCAGTTGAATCTTGGGGGCTTTTCCCCCTTTTTTCTCATGTCAAACCAGTTGTTGGGGTCTTAAGCTCTTTGGCTTCCATTTTGATTTCACAATTATGGGTAGTATTTCACCATGGAAATAATTGCTTTAAAGGTTTAAGTCCTTTGCCCCTCACAAAATAATGAGCCTTCTTTATTTCCTAATTAGAAGAGTAATGGAACCTTTATGAGTCTTCAAACTAGGTCTAAAAATTCCCAGAAGGAGCTGGGCTGGAAAAATGGCCACTGTGGCATTTTGGAGAGAAATTATGTCATCTTCTGTGGTGGAGAGGGGGAAGAAAGAAAGAAGAAGTGAGAAGCAGGGCAGCTGAGAGCCTGTTCAGGTTCTCTGGCAAATAAAACAGCTCCTCCACTCCACCCCAGGACCTCTTTTCCCTCAACCTGGCTCCTGCAGCACCTTTTCCACAGGTGGATTGTCCAGTGGTAAAGGGAACTGCTGAGGGAGGGGACAGGGCATCCCTAAACCCTGCACTGTTCATTTTGTCAGGATTCACATCAAGAGCTGAAGAGCTTGAAACTGCAGACTGCTATGCCAGAAAAATAGGCTACAAAGTCTTTCTCTCTATTCATCTTTCTGGAGGTAAAAAAGGGTGAGACCATCCTTTGAGAGTAATTCCTGATTAGGCAAAGTCAGGGAATGTCAGAGAGCTGACATTTTATGCGCTGGTTCAGAGAAAAAGAAAAATTCTTTTTCAGAATCTGAGTATGAATGATTCCCCCAGCATTATATTTGAAAGCTCCTACTTGAAAGCATGTGCATTTATATTTTTTCTTTAAAAAAAGCTCTAATACACAACCATAAACTAGCTTGTAAATTCTACTTCAAGTCTGAAATTTAATGCAAAAATAACCTTGGTGGCAGATGCTGCTTATACAACTTAGGTGGAAAGGCAGAAGGAAAACAAGCCACCCATGGCTCTGCAGTTTCACATAGCAGTGGCAGCTTCTCCTCTAGCTCATCTTGCATAACATTTTCCATTACAGGACACCCCCTTTGCAGTAGCTTATAACTTTGCTCAGTTTTGAGTGTTTGAATAGAAGTTTCCATGCTCTGCATTTGTGTCATGTTACCTGATGACAGTTTTGGGGGGGCTCTCAAGGGTTGGGGTTTTTTTCTGGGTGTTCACAGAAGTTAAAGTAAAATGCTGGACCACGTGAAAAAATGTTCTTATAGCTGTTTCACTGAGAACTGGCAGGCTTTGGAGCACAGAAGCTTCAGATTTGATAGAAAGACAGCCTCTGCATCAAGCCAACACTGCCTGCTGAAGGGATTTACCTTCCCCACACTGGAGTCCTGCAGTATCAATCCCTAAATCCATGAGCAACCACACAAGCTTCAGCAGCCATCCCTTTTCCAGGGACTTTTCTGCTCTCCCTACCCCTCCCAAGAGAAAAATATCTGCTCCAAATGAAAATTAGGCAGTATGGAATAGAACACAGGGAAAAAAAAAACAAAAAACAAAAAACACCTTTATTTCTTGGGTCATTAATCAGGAATCTTAAACTCTGAGTTTGTCAAACCCATTGAGCCTGAACCTGCAATAAGGGCTGCAGATAACAGTGAAGTGGAACCCTGGGCTGTGTTTGCCACACAGAGGCATTTTCTTTTTTCTTGCTTTTCTTGACCAGTTTTCACAACTGTTTCAGCTGCAAGTACAGGGCTGCAAATCCATAGATTGCATACCTCAACAAGCATTTACAGTGGCTGGGGAGAGATATCAACAATCTGTGGCTCAAGCTTCTTAAACCAATTTAGAGCCCACATTTCTCAGAAGCATGTTAAATAGCTCATGGGCAAGGCTGGCTACTCACTGATAAAAACCTGAAATGCTTCAGAACTGTCAGTGCCACAAGTTGTGTTAACACATGTAAGAACAATTCAATTCACTAAAGGCCCTGAAGTGCAGTTTTGATCTTTCTGGGGTGACCAAGCAGATCAGTCAATTTTTAACTCTTCCAACCAGCCTGGTTTTGATAGACTCAAAAATAAGACTATTAGACTACTAATAAGACTACTTATTTTAATAGGTAAGTAGATAACCTACTTGCCAGTCTCAGCTCTGCTATAAAACAGGAGTAGGGGAGGGAGGAAGATGCAGCAGTCATAACCAGAGAGCCATACTTTGTGTTTCAATACCTCCAAATTATATCTAGTTTAAACAGGGGAAAATGTTTCTGTAGTTTGCAGCAGACCTGGACACATCCTTTGGGCTTAATTAGCCATACATTATAATTATCTACCTGAGCAGGCCAGGCCATGGCTTCTGTGTCCAGCCATGCTGAGCAAACACCATCTCAAGACATCCCTCATTCTGTGAAATGGTTTTAGGTCAGTTCAAGCTGAAAAGTAGCCCAGATGCACTGGGGAGGTTTATAGTAGAGTTGGCATTTCTTCATAGCACCCCATTTAGAGGCTCCATTTGCCTCCCACACCACAAAAATGTCACTGCTCTCATCAAGAGCAAGCACTGGTCACATAAGCTTCATGTCTAGCTGGAAAAATAATAATAGAAATATCCTGGCTTAGGGCTGATGCAGACACAGAAATCTTTCCCTTTGGTTCTGATGGCTGTTTAATGTTTAAACCATGCAACCTTAATTCTGTGTTATGTTGCTTTTTACAGCATATTTTTGATTTGGAGAATAAGCAACGAGGCTGTTCCTTGTTTGGCAGCAGTACAAAGTCACTTTGAACCAGCACCAGATTCTGTAATCTAGCCTCAGGTATGAAGTTAGCTACTGGATGGACACAAAGCATGTGCCAGACTGGGACAGATCTGCACTGCTTTTAAAAAAAAATAAAAAACCAAACACAAACGTGCCTTTTTCTGCCTCCACATACACCTGTGCACTCCCCCAAGCTCAGCATGTGTGTAAATCAGAGGGCAGTCTCCAATCCATGTGGTCTGCACAAGAACTGTGCCTCCATTCATTCCTGCTCCCAAAGCCTGGAGGTCTGTGCTGGACTGACATGCTAAACTAATTTTCTGGAATCTGCTTCTGCAGCCAGGCCTGCAAAGCCAGCCTGGGCTGCAGTCAGAGCATGCTGGTGCTGAGCTGGTGACTTGAGACTGACTAAATATTAGGTGTTCTGCTCACAATTGCTTACTGCCCAAGCAAATGAGCTATCTAAATTAGAGGAGGTATTTTTTTGGACATAATGACCTGTACAAGAGGAGTTCTATACTTTCTTTCTACATTTCCCTTACCAATAAAACCAAGTCTATCACAAAAATAAAAACCCCATGCCTATAAGAAAAAAAAAAAACCAGCATTTTTAACACCTGGGCTTACTTGTGGATATCCTGTTCCCCACCCCCTTTACTCTGGATTCTTCAAAGACTTTAGCACCAGTAAAAAAGTTAAAAATCCATTTTGATCCTGAACCACAGCTCTCACCACGTGGTGCCAAACAGAATGGTTCTTGCTTATTTGGGGTTCTTGTGAGGTTTAAATGACCTCTGACATTTTCAAGAGAAAAGGGAGAGGATATCTGCCTGTCTGTCCTGGGCAATACTCTCTGAACACTCATTCCTTTGTGCCCCTCTCCATGGAAATCCTGACCCTCACGCTATCACTGCACACAGAACTAGCATCATTTCCAAATTACAGAGAAGGCTGAGCACCTTCTTTGCCAGTTATTTATTTACAAGCAGTGATTAAAAGCACTAGAACAGATAAAGTCTGTAGCAGAGGATCTTTAGGCACAAGAGGATCCAAAATTTCTGCCAAAGGAAGAGACACAGCTGGGGTGCAAGCTTCATGCCTAGTCTTCCACACCTCTGTCAACCAGCTTGCCTGCACTCAAAATTCAGGCTGCACCCCCTGAGCTTTTTGTCTGATGTTCTGTTATCTACAGATTGGTGCAGATATATATATATAATATAATGCATATATATATATATACTATATAATGCAGATATATTAANAATGCAGATATATATGTAAAATATAATGCATATATATAATGCGTTATATATATAAAATATATATATTATATATATATAATATAATGCAGATATATTTATAATATAATGCAGATATATATATATATAATATAAGGGTGCCATGTATCTTTACTGCCTGCCTCTGGAATACATAAACAATGATAAATTTACCCTTCATTTCATAACACAACCCACGCCAAAAAAAACGTGGCAAAATATTTTCCACACATAGACTTCACTCTGCACCTATTCAGCTTTGGGGGTTTGGGGAAAACATCAATATCCCAGGCCCAACATCCTGATTTCCCTAATCATTTGGAAGTACACTGAAGGGGAGAATCAGCACTAAAACATTGTACTGGAAATTTCCTTCCCAGGGTTCTGTCATCTCGAGGTTTAATTGAAAGGCAGAGGAAGGAGCCCAGGCTGAGGTTACTGAGTTTGAGTGTCCCATGCAAAGTGGCAGAGCCCTTGTGCTGCTGGCACTTCTACACGCCAGGCTTTGCAAAAATAACCAATATGAAGTATTTTTGTGATTGTTTTTCCTCGTGAACATTGGGTAGGCCTTTCTCTGTAGGACTTGATGCATGCATAGCTTGTTCAGCAAAATTGCTGTACATGTGGTTTTACTTGAACAAGGACAGTGATCCTGGAGAGTTAATATTCTCACTTTAAATTTTAATTTCTTTTTGATGTGCAGAAGCTGTCTTCAGCCAAGACCTCTGGAACTTTTGGTAAAGCCTTAACCTGCATACTGTCTCTGTATTTTTTTTTTTTCATTTCATATATCTCCACACTTTCCTTTAGTAAAGACAAAAGTAAAAAATTCCAAAACATTTCATAAATTCTTAGAAGAGAGAATGTATTCCTCACAGATTCATTTAGGAGGAATTCATTCTGAAGGAACTGGAGAACATCAAAGCCCTTAAGCTTTCAGAAATTTTTAACTCATCTTTTGAAATATGAAACATGCGTGCCGGACAGTTTTGCCAAATGTTTACATTTTGGCGCATAGCTGAACTGCTGATCAGAAGTTCAAATGCTCTTTGTTCCTGATTTCCTGTTATTATTCACACTGCATGCTCTGCCCAAGCCCAGCAACACCCTGTGGCCACGAGAGCCAGCAGTGCTTCCACATCACAGGGGGAAAAGAGACCCCAAGTGCCCAGCACTTACAACCCAGAGGATACAATCAGTGATTCCTCCCTGCATTTTTATCTTTATTATGTGCAAGGCTTCAGGCAGAGCAGTATAAACCTCTCACATTCAAGGAAAGCACCTTTCCCAAGATAATGAAGTGCCTCAATAGTGGAAAAGTGGCTGAAATGAGTCTGTGAACCCTCATCCACCCTGTGGCCTTTCACTCACTTCTTGTGGCAACAGCTGCCACCAGATTTTCCTGCCCTGTGAAATCCCAGACGTGCCATTTGCCCCACCTCTCTCCCAAGGTATCAGAACTGTCCTAGATTTTAGTTTAAGATAGACACCTCCTGTTGGTTACTAATCCTACTTTGTGATAACAACTCCCTCTGGAAAGATTACTGACTGCAGAGGAATGCTGGAGCAGGAAAGTCAATCTAGATATTTATTTGAGCTCCAAAAGTTCAACAAGAACATCATCAGAGCAAGCAATGGACCCTATGCTACTGAGGGAAGTGAAACATCAACTGACAAATTTTCATCTTTTTTTTTTTTTTTTACAGTATTCTGGAAGATGCCATGAAAGAGGACAACACTGATGATTTTGAGAACAGGCACAACTTCCAGTGACTCAAAGTGGGATTCAGCAGGCATAAACCAAGAGAGGAAGAGGCAACAGGGTAAGAACACAAATCAGCAGCTTCTGGAAGAAAAATAAAATACAAAAGGTAAAATATTTGTCAGGACTAACAGAAAGTTAGTGCTTTTATCATTTAAACTCAGAAAAGCGAAGAGGGAAGAGAAATTGTTATGGTAAGTGTAGTTTTGCAGGGAGAAGGTTGGCTTAACTGGGACAGAGGAGGTCAAGTCAGCAAGTATCTGGCACTTTCTGCCATGCTGCCTTTAATTAGCTCACCACAAATCTTGCTTAGGTTTTCATGCTACGTTTGGAAATAGGTAGAGCCACAGCTGAAGAAGGATAGTGGCAGGGAAACATTGGTTTTGGACTGGTATCAAACAGAACTACCAAAAAAGTAGACACCAGGGATGATACTGTTAACACTTGATATCATAGAAGTTACCAAATGGGGAAAAAAAGGCCAAAAATACAGTCAAACACACAAATGTGGAAAGGTCAATATCTAGCAATAACAATTTTGAAAAATCTTATTTCACAATGAGGAATTTCCAGAGCAAGCATTTTTGAAGAGTTTTCTAACCTCTGTCTGGAAAGGTTTCCTAAACTTTCTAGAAAGTAAAGATCCCACATCCATTTTGCAGTTAAAAGAGCTTCAGATCCTGAAAGAGCTTAAAGATTACTCCTGAAGTCTTGTATAGAACTGGAAACAAGCTGTCACTTTCCCAACTTGTGTAGCACTACAATGAGCTTATTCATCTCTTTTTTTACAGATGGTAACAGACTTTTATCAGTGCCCTACTCAGCAGAGGTTACAAAAGCATTGGTAAGGCAAGAGACACCCATGCAATTAAGACTAAAAAAAGCTGTAGACCTATCCATGCTATCCATGACAGAACCAGCAGGAAAAAAAAAAAAAACCCAAGGAAATTTCTACCCTCATAACAAAAACACACTAGCCTAATGGACAGGATCACAAGCTGTCAAATAAATGGCTTAAACTATTTATTGGCATTGCAATAAAGCAAATCCACTTAGAGCTGTATGAGTAAAAAGGAAACCCACAGCTTTCCAGACATATTTTCCAGACAGTATGTCAAGTTCCCATAATTTTGTTCTACACACTTTCGCAGCTCCTCCTCTACTTTCATATTCAAGGATGCAGCTCCCTGAAATACTGTGTTGACTACAAGTGCCAGTTTCACAATCTTTATTGGGAAGGAAATGCAGAAAAAGCATTTAGGAAGACTCAACACATACATGTATACATTGTTTGCCAGATCTGCTTGTCTCTGCAAAGAAAAAAAAATCCAAAACCATAAAACTCCTTGAAATCAAGTAACCCAGCTTGTACAAAGAGGAGCACCAGGATTCAAACTGTGCTGAGAAACTTGTAGTTAGCATGTAATGTTATTTAACATCTTTTCATAGTTAAGTTGGGTTTTTCTGTTACCATTTAGAAAGAAAAGCAAGCTTCACTCCTTTGCAATCTCCTGATTTTACTTTTCTTTCCCAGACTTCATAAAAGTTCCCTGACATAGCACAGAATGCTGGAGACCTAAGTGAAAGAACACAAAGCTGAATTTCTGCACTTAATTGATTCTCCTTAAAAATAATGGCCACAGGGGTGGGAGGCCAGCAGGCTCAGGGGATTAGCAAGGGATATGAAATATTTCCACTCTAAGTCAATGGTTCAAAACCAGTCCAAGTCAGCACATGCTTGGAAAACCATTTGATGACCTATGTGAAAAGAGCTGGTGGTCTCAGTAAAACTCCTGCTAGGCACATGTCTGCAGTACAGTTGATTTTCTTGTTTGAGGCCTCTGAAAATACTCCAAAAGGAAATAATCACTGACATCTAACTGTAAGGTACTTAAAGGGTTTTTGGGGTGGCAAGGAACAAAACCAGCTGTTCAAATCTGAGCAGTGTAGGAGCCTGAATTGATGGAATTTTTGCAGTGGAGAAGTTACTTGTTGAACTGGAAGTACACATACACATCTAAATATATCTTGCATTATACATTACCTCTCACTGCAGGGAGATTCAAGGTTTTTGACAGACACAGAGTAATTGGATCAGCCACCACTAAAACAGATGCAACTCAGAACAAAAGGAAGGAACTGTTTAGCAAGACAGCACCAAACAACAGGGTCCAACAAGCATGGGGAGGAAGAAAATGCAGGAACAGTTTTAACAGGTAGAACAGAAGTCAGTGAGTTGAAATTCTCTCTCTTCATCAAGTCATTACGCCATTATGCCAGATATATAAGTGTTTTATATATATATATACTATATGTAAGCTCTAATATGTTATAAGTGTTAAAACCCGCAGACTTTCTCCTACAGCACCAAGTGATTTGGTCTGTCCCTCAACAACACACTGCATTCTGCATTGGAAACTGTTGCATGAACATATTATAAGTTTCTCTGCATGCAGGCCTGCAGAAAATTCTTCCCATGGGAAAGCATCTTTTCACCATCTTTTACTCTGTATGTTTCTGTAAACAAATCTCTCAGCTGTGTTTCAAAGACATTTGGATTTCTCTGCCTGTCTCCTGATATGGGAGATGAGAGTTTTCTTCCTTTCAACCTATGAAGTGAAAAGTTGTTATCTCGGATTGTGTAAACTATTCTAGATTTCTTCAGACGAAACTATAAGCTTCAGATGCTCTGAACTAGGCAAATAATAGCCCAAATCCTTTGAATTATGGAGTCATGTTAATAAATCATATTTAACCTTCTAATATTATTGTCAAAAGTCCTTTGTTACTACACAAACCACAACAACAGGAAACCAGTGTAGCACCTGCCAGCCAGGAGTAACTGTGATGTCTCATGTCCATGCAGTTTCAGATAGTGAACTTCTGATGAGTTTCTGAGGACCTGAGAATTGTGGCATTGCCTCATGGGTCAGTAGATGAACACATGGAAATCTGCTGTAATCAGGTGATGGCAATCAGGTAACAATGGTAATCAGGGCCTATCATTTCAGCCACGAGCACACTCTCACTCTGCAGTTTCCATACAGAAAGAACACGTCAGGCAGCAGGTTTTTCTGTGTGTGGAGCATCCCCCAGGATAGAAACGAAGCCGTTCTCAGGTTGCCAAGAAAGTTTCTCATACAACAGTAAGGAATTTTTGCTCCACTGAAGTTCGAGTTCCATGGCCTTGAGTTCATCAGACTCAAGGCTTAGAATCACTGGACACCAGTGACATCTGACTCTTAGGTCTGAGCTTTATAACCAATATTATGATTTTACAGAAAGCTTTGTAATTCTTACCTGTTTGACTTTAGTGCTTGCAACACTGCTAACACAAGATTTGGCTCATATTATCAGTGAGCCATTTTTTTTTGCCCTAACAAGAAAAAAAACTCCTCATAAAGAGAAGGACAGAAACCCTTCAAAAGGGGTTTCTCCCTCATATATCAGGACAGGAAAGGAAGATAACCTACAGATCTACGTCTGTGATCCTCATTTTGTGTTTCAATACATCAAAATCCCAAAGCTCGGGATAAATGACAGCTGCTGTCATTTAGTCACCCAGCTTTACAAACAGTATTTTCCCCAGGGATAAACCAAGTTTGTTCCTGGTGTGAGTCAATAGCATGCACATTACACTCAGGAGGACCTCCCGTCCCTTGCTCTTGCAAATTTTCACTTCCTTGATCACAGAAATTATCTCCACAACAGGCTCTGCAGAACCAGCACAAGCTCTGTCCCTCAAGCCTTTGACCAAAAAAAAAAAATTCCTTCTCTTCCCTCACATCAGTTCTCTTCCTGTTCTTTTTGCTCGCTGGAATTTCACTGTGAATAGTTCATTTTTAACAACTATGGCTTTGAAGAGGCATACACCTCTTCCTCCTCAGCCTTTCTGCATTACCAGAAAGCTCTCCAGATCAGACTGCTTCTCTTCCTCTGAATTTCCATTTGTTCTTTACTTAGAACACTCTTTCTAGCCTCAGGCTCCTTTGCAAGTTTCAACATTTTCAAGACTGGCAAAAATTGCATAAAACATATACCAGAAGACATATTCATCATGCATATGAGTTATGAGAGTCAAAGCTTTCAGCTTGCTTTTGGTTTTCAGGGAAACCACACATGGTGTACACTAATAATGTAGATTAAAGACTTGACAGTTCAAGCATTTTTTTTCTAAATAATCTTTCTGTTCTTGTTTTGGATCATATTGCAAAGAGAATTTTGGCCCAAAATAATAGCAGAGATAATATTAAAACTTATTTACTATGTTTCAGGTGTGCAAAGGGCCATCAAAGTTGAACCTTTATAGCACTTTCTCCTCCAGTCAGTGACTTCATAGTAGTATCCAAAAATCAGAGGACATAAATTGATTTTAAGGATTCATGTCAGCAGCAGAAGCAGGATTAAGATTTCAAGCTGCTTAGTTTTCTTTTTAGGATAAAAAAAGTATTCCAGTCAGAAAAATTGGTATCAAATGCCAAGTATTTTGCCAGACATTTTTCCTCCCTATAAAAGTAATGTTTTCCTTTAAGAACTACTAAATTTTTGGACCAAACCAATCTCAAAAATAAAATAGACTTTTTGTTTCATCTAAAAAAAACCCCTTACCTTCAGAAATGCTAGGACACAGCCTCTCAAGTTTCTAGGACCAATGCCTCTAAACTTCACTTTTTTGAGGCCTTTCAGCTGACTCTGACTTCTCCTGATGTTCTCCAGGGTGGCCCAGCTAACAAAAAAGTCTGAATTATACCCTGGGGTTGTGAGGGACTGCAAAGGCAGAGGGCAGTGGCCAAATTTTGAGAACTTCACTCGACACAATGTTTTTATTTCACTTAGAAAAATTACGGTTAAGTTTCTTTCGTTTCCCCCGAATTAAACTTCCAATAGAATTTTCTTGCTAGGAGTGAAATTCTTTTCATTATCATCAGAATTTGGAGGATTGAGACAGAAGGAGGCCACTAAAGGGATTAATATTTTCCAAGCAGCTGTACTCCCTGTGGCATGTGCCCTTTACCAGAAAAAGCAAATGTCTAGATAAACACCGCTGGAAGTCAGAAAAACTATGCACAGTAGAATTTTTTAAATTTAGTTTCCCATTCAATACACAAGGCATTCAAGGAAACATGAAGTGTACATTCATGACTTTTTTTCTGCTAAGAAACCTGCCAAAAACTGCTGCAAAGGAGTAGCATTCCTCAGAAGAAAACCCCATTATTTTAGTTACATTAACAATTTACGCCTGAGATTAATTTCGTTGATGTGCCCTCACTTGCAAAAGTCTAAAGAGAAAGAACATTTGCCCTTTTCCATTAAAGGCACGAATGCCCTAAGAGCAAAGAAATGATATTGCAGTGGTGAGCACCACAGAAGGGCCTATAAATAAACTCAACAAATACATTTTTCTGGGACGTTTACAGTGCAGGAACAGATCACATGCTCCTCTCCTAACCAGAGTGTGCTGCAATGAGTGATCTAATGCAGATTTCACTTTGCATTTACTCCTGCAAGTTGCTTGCAAGGTAAGAGGAGTTTTCCTTGACTTAAACCCCCAGGATTTTTGGTGTTTGTCCATGTCTTGTTTTTTGGGGGGCTCAGCAAGAGTGAGATCTACCCCCTGGGCTTTTTGAAGGAGGCTCCCTTGTGAGTTCTTTGGCAAGGGTGAAAAACTCTCAATTTTCAAGAAGACTCTCAATTTTCTCTGTCTTCAGTCTATTGTTTATTCTTCTCTTATCTTGAGTTTGATNGAAGCTATTTAGAGCACAATTCCAATGATACCATGGACTGTGAGGTCTGACCTGTGCAAAGTTCTGGACTTTGTACATTATGCTGCAAATCACAGCTGAAGAAAACTCAGAGCAAACACATTTTCAGGCCTTCTTTGCTCAGAGTTGGAAACCAGAGGCCAAAATTCAAGTAAAAAAAAAACCCCAACCAACCAAACCCCAAACAAATAACTTGAAACCACCCATCACAAAAAAAAAAAAA
>VXAX01008709.1:310412-324864 GCA_013399835.1 Leptocoma aspasia
GAGGCCTTTCAGCTGACTCTGACTTCTCCTGATGTTCTCCAGGGTGGCCCAGCTAACAAAAAAGTCTGAATTATACCCTGGGGTTGTGAGGGACTGCAAAGGCAGAGGGCAGTGGCCAAATTTTGAGAACTTCACTCGACACAATGTTTTTATTTCACTTAGAAAAATTACGGTTAAGTTTCTTTCGTTTCCCCCGAATTAAACTTCCAATAGAATTTTCTTGCTAGGAGTGAAATTCTTTTCATTATCATCAGAATTTGGAGGATTGAGACAGAAGGAGGCCACTAAAGGGATTAATATTTTCCAAGCAGCTGTACTCCCTGTGGCATGTGCCCTTTACCAGAAAAAGCAAATGTCTAGATAAACACCGCTGGAAGTCAGAAAAACTATGCACAGTAGAATTTTTTAAATTTAGTTTCCCATTCAATACACAAGGCATTCAAGGAAACATGAAGTGTACATTCATGACTTTTTTTCTGCTAAGAAACCTGCCAAAAACTGCTGCAAAGGAGTAGCATTCCTCAGAAGAAAACCCCATTATTTTAGTTACATTAACAATTTACGCCTGAGATTAATTTCGTTGATGTGCCCTCACTTGCAAAAGTCTAAAGAGAAAGAACATTTGCCCTTTTCCATTAAAGGCACGAATGCCCTAAGAGCAAAGAAATGATATTGCAGTGGTGAGCACCACAGAAGGGCCTATAAATAAACTCAACAAATACATTTTTCTGGGACGTTTACAGTGCAGGAACAGATCACATGCTCCTCTCCTAACCAGAGTGTGCTGCAATGAGTGATCTAATGCAGATTTCACTTTGCATTTACTCCTGCAAGTTGCTTGCAAGGTAAGAGGAGTTTTCCTTGACTTAAACCCCCAGGATTTTTGGTGTTTGTCCATGTCTTGTTTTTTGGGGGGCTCAGCAAGAGTGAGATCTACCCCCTGGGCTTTTTGAAGGAGGCTCCCTTGTGAGTTCTTTGGCAAGGGTGAAAAACTCTCAATTTTCAAGAAGACTCTCAATTTTCTCTGTCTTCAGTCTATTGTTTATTCTTCTCTTATCTTGAGTTTGATACACCATCTGCACAACAGACTTAGCCTACAAGAAACAAAGGACAAAATGGACAAAATGGACTCCAAACACCCAAAACCAAGGCCTTTTTAAAGCTAATCAGTCCAATTACTTTCTAACACATATCTTGTTTTTACTTTTCTACCAATAACTTCTACTAATTTTCTCACGTAGCACCTATGCCACTGCTTTCTCTGACCAATGACTTTGTGCCACCAACTCTACAGAAAATGGAGTGGAAGAAGAACAAGAAGGAGAGGTGACAACACCCAAAATCCTCCATCTTGTCCCCTATTCACTCTCATATTAAAATCCTAAAACCCTAAATTCTTCACCCTGTGACAAACTATTACTGCTGCTGTCTACTTCACACCTGTGTGCTCCAACTCATCCCAAAGCCTTGGCAATTTTTCCCTGGGACAGAGGTTAAAAGCAGTGTTCTGCTGAGAGTCAGGGCTTTCTAAAACAAGCAGAGAAACATTCCCTGTGCCCTGGATTCCAACAGTCCAGAAGCTATTTAGAGCACAATTCCAATGATACCATGGACTGTGAGGTCTGACCTGTGCAAAGTTCTGGACTTTGTACATTATGCTGCAAATCACAGCTGAAGAAAACTCAGAGCAAACACATTTTCAGGCCTTCTTTGCTCAGAGTTGGAAACCAGAGGCCAAAATTCAAGTAAAAAAAAAACCCCAACCAACCAAACCCCAAACAAATAACTTGAAACCACCCATCACAAAAAAAAAAAAAAAAGTAAATCTGTAAATGCCCCTTGTTGCATTCTGACAAGCAGGTTTCTAGAAGCTGTTTTGCTCCCCAAATCAATGAATGTATTCTTCCAATACTTATTTCAATACTATCACAGCACACTTGTACGTTTTTTTCCCATAGAAAATCTGAATTTTCATGTCCTCCCTCATGCAAAGCACTGCCTTCCTGCAGGATTGAAGCCCACTGCAATTAAAGCTAAATTGACTGGCACCATTTAAGTCACAGTAAAACTACTCTCAGCTTGAAGAGTGGGGATTTCCCACAATAGCACACTACACATGATAACTTCAACTCAAAAGAAAAATGAAAAAAATCAACTGCAAAGGGATCCTGCATTATCTGATTCATTGCAGTTAATGCATAGAAAAAAGACAGTATTTTTCATTATTATTTTTGGTATGACTCCCAGGATCCAATTTCTATATCTTGACAATTGCCATTTGCATGACACTACAAAGCCAAAAACATCACTACAAAAAAAGTCACGTCGCTCTACATGCATGGTGGAAACAAGTCCATACAAATTAAAATAACGAAGGAAAATGTCATTCACTAAGGAACCCTTTCTTCCCAATGAAAGGTGGGTGTATTGAGATTTCAAAAAACTGCTTCATATTTAATTTTTGACACTTTTGGTTATTTAAGGCTATTATGTCAATAAGATATACCTCATTCCAGCACCACCCTAAAAATCGTGTCTTTCAAATACCCTCTGTCTCAATTCCAGTAAGGCTCTGAACATTTAAAATTTCCATTTTCACTGTATCTGCAGCACTATTCTAATTAGCAGATAGACCACCATTACCTTATCTTTTTTGTTCATACTTTAAGTATTAAAACTGAAAGAATAAATTTTCTCTTGCATTCTCATGGTATTTGTTTCGCTTCTGCACTTCCTCTGGCTTGGACAATTCCAAGAGCTGAGTTTTATTTTGTTTCCCAGGTCTGTTTCACTTTAGGGGCATATTAATTTTTGTCAGTGTTTCCAGTGAAAAGAATAAGAAGTATTTCTACAGAGTGGGCCACATTCCATTAAAGCCAGTAGAGAGAGACTCACACAAAACTTGGATGGGACCCATCAGATCCTTTAATATCCTGTTTTTCTTTTGTTTAACCTACAATTGTCCTGGAATCCAAATATGTCAGTTAAAATGATAAATTAGCGTGAATATTAGAAATGGACTTCTCCCAAAACTTTGTATTTGAATACTCAAATACCGTGGGGGACATCAGATCTCAGCCTCAATTATGGAATTCATTTTCCCACCAACACTACAATCAACTGAATTAAATTCCCTAAGGTTAAACATTAGGCTTGCTTGGGTTCCATATTTAATTACAGTATATGCCATACAGAAGTATTGCTGCTTAATTTGGCGTAGAGTACAACTTACAGGCACATCATAGCAGTAGTAAAATACTCTGCAGCTCTCACATACCTTTGAGGGTTGAATTTCAATACAAAATAATAGAGGGAGGTATTTCGAAAGAGCAGCTTCAGAGTACTTGCAGAATTCTTGAGTCTAGGCAGTTGTGTGGGTCAAGGATGACCCTTGTCACTTCTCATGCTGTTGGTAATCATCACCAGCTTGCCAAATTAACAGTTAGCAGAAACATGGACCTTGCAAAATAGCTCTCAACCCTGTATTCTAGGCAGATGAGCCAGAAGCTACATGGTTTTGCATCTCCAGAAGAGAACATTTGATTGAGTACACAGTCTAGATTTTCAGATAAAGAAATATCAGACATTTATAGGTGTCATTTGTACTCTTTGCCTTAAGGATTTTCCCCCAGGCATTTATTTTTTTGACCAATTCTTTGGCATCATTAATATCAACCAAAGATTATAGTGAAAGATGACTACTAGGTTTTAGAGGATCATTCTTGTGACCTTTTACAAAACCACTTGGCCTCAGTTACATGATCACATGTGACTAACATCTAAAAATGTAGGGTTTTTTTTTTTCTTTAGAGCTTATTCATGTGACAATTAATAAATTGTAGAAATGCTAAACCTATCCCATTTACTGCAAAGTTATTCCTCCTGGGGGGAAAAAATATCAGACATTTATAGGTGTCATTTGTACTCTTTGCCTTAAGGATTTTCCCCCAGGCATTTATTTTTTTGACCAATTCTTTGGCATCATTAATATCAACCAAAGATTATAGTGAAAGATGACTACTAGGTTTTAGAGGATCATTCTTATGACCTTTTACAAAACAAGCATCCTGGCTTCTCTAGGTAGTCAAGGTACCAAGTGACTCACAGTTGCTCTTGTGGCCAGAGCATGGCCACCTCCCCCTGCAGCAGCTCCAGTTCCAGTTTCCTTTGGGCCATGATGGCAACCCAGCCATGGAGAGACACCAAGAGGTAAAAAGCATTCTTCAGGGGCAGCAATTTCCATCCAAAAACCCCACCAGTTTCTCATGCTCACAGCAAAACCAAGGCAGAATTATCAGTGGCTGGTACCTCTCTACTTTGGGAGGGATGAACTGCTGCTCTCCCACTGATCAGCAATCCACTGAAGATCACCACAGATCCACCACTCTGGAAGGAACCAACACTTGTACAGGTACAGATCTCTCACTTGTAGCCAAGTATGTGTTGTGTAAACATAAGTTTCACTGCATGCAGGCCTGCAGAAAATTCTTCCCATGGGAAAGTATCTTTTTACCCTGTACAAGTTTCTATAAACAAATCTCTGAGCTGTGTTTCAAGGACAGAGGTTTCTCTGCCTGTCTCCTGATCATAGGAGATGGGGGTTTTTCTTCCTTTCAGCCCATGAGGTGAAAAGTTGTTATCTCTGATTGTGTAAGCTATTCTGGCATTCCTTGGACGGAGCTGGAAGCAGCAGCTTCGATGCTCCAGACTGGGCAGATAACAGCCCAATTCTCTGAATTATAGAATCATATTAATAAACCATATTTAACCTTCTAATCTTATTGCCAAAAGTCCTCTGTCACTGCACGGACCACAGCAATAGCCATGTACTTTTAATGAGGAATGAACACAAGGACATTACTTCTAAAGATAACAAAAACATGCCATGAGGCCTCTGATAATGCCACAGGGCCAAAGAGCCACCCTGGGAAGAACCCCAAATTTGCAAAAAATTCCCATCAGCTTCAGTAGCCTCTTACAACATGAGCTAAACTAGAGCAGCACATTATTCAAAGCATGTATTACACTTGCTTATGATTTCATATCATGCATGTATTTCCTGTGCTTTAGCTAATGAGGAATTAGAGTATTCCAGGTTGGAAGGCACTGACAAGGATTATCAAGTTCAATTCTCAAGTGAACAGCCCATGTGGGGGTCAAACCCTTGACCCTGGAACTCATTATCATCACCATGCTCTAATCAACTGAGCTAATCTCAGAACATGCATAATTTTGTGTATTGTGCTTGTTTTGATTCCACTAATAGACTTTGAAGTCAGAGAACACCAGTCTGTTTGTTAAAGCACCCACATTTCCTGGAACCTTTCCCACCCAAACTGCTCAACCCCAGAGCCTCACCACTTAACATCTCCACAAAGCCCTGCTTAAATTTAGCATTCTAAGGAGACACACGTGGCTTCTGTGCCACACACCTCACCAGCACTGCCCCAGCATTTGAAAGAATCAATCTTCTCATTTGCCAAAGGAGTTCATATGTGCCGTGGTAAAAGAAAAAAATGGTTTTTTCCAGTATAACCTAACAAATCATTACCAGACTCTGGGAAATCTGTATGTGAAGGATTACATCCAAACCTCCTAGACACCAGGTACCAGCACTTCCCCTGCTGGCACACAAGAATATCCCAGTTACTGTTGTGCTGTAGGGACAATGTTAGCCTCAGTATGGGAATTTTAACCCAACTGCAAGGAAATGTTGATTGTTGCAACATGGTCGTTCCAGCACAGAAAGTCACATTCAAAGCAGTTTTTTCCATTTTAGTTTCTCAGAGAAAAAAAAAAAAAAAAGGATGAAGGCTGATGGCGAAGGAAGAGCTAGAGAGGCCTTGCAGGAGAGATTATAAACAAGGAAGGGACCATTTTTTATGGGTGCACACTTCAGCTCTGTAGTTCACAAATAAATGTGAATTCCTTGCCCATCATTTTTTTAACAAGTTACCTGAAATGGGCTGACAAAACCATATAATGGTATAAAGTTCTGTAAGCAGTAAATATCTGTAAGAATAAAGACCATTCCTGGTGAAAACCATGCTAGCATTTCATTTCTACCTCTCACTTGATCAATAAAAAATACAATGCCACAGGAAAGCTCCTTATACACAAATCTAATTGTTACAGACCACAGGTAATGAGCTGGGTGGATGACATTTTCTGAGCACAATCATTTACTCCACAAAGCCCTAAAGATTATCCTGCAAGGGACAACATGAAACTTAATTTTCATTCAACTTAATGGCTAAAACATTAAACCATTCTTAAATGGTTCAAATAAGAAAAAATTCTGAAAGACCTGTAACCTTTTGCTTAAAAAAAAAATAATCTGCATCTCAAAGCACAAGCATGCTGGAAGCAGAAAAAAAGGTTGGCAGATCAATCATCTGCAAAAGAGAACTTTTCCCATGTGTCCAATGTGTCATGCCTTGAACTTTATTATTGAACACTGAGAAGATTTGGCATGTTACTCATCAGCATTTGGAAAGTTCCAAGTTATCTCCCCGACAAAATGATTGTGTTTTCATGGCACCAATAAATTAAAAGATATTTCTTTCAGAGAACAAGTGTTAAGAGTATTCCTAATTTTATACAGTCATCTGGATATGAAGTCATGACACCAAGTGATTTTTTACAAGTACTGTGAGAATAACCAGGAGGCTCTATTAACTTTACCACACAGTCTCATTACAACTTTTAAAGTACTCAGCAGAATAAAATGATAGTCACCATGAGCTCTCCAGATCCATGGGATCTTGAACAGCAAGCATGGAAACTATTGCTGCCTGCACAAAAAAGAAAGCTAAGGGGATGGAATAAGGAAGGAAATGCCTTTTGCAACTTGGAAGCTATTTACAATTTGATGATCCATCTCCAGCTCAGAAAACAGACAGCATAACGTGGCTGCAAACTGCAAAATAGCATTCAGTCAAAAAAATCCAGCCCTAAACTTCAAATGAATTTCTCTAATAAGTACAAACCCACATATCCCTTATAAATGCAAAACAACATAGAGGTTTTAACTGGATCCAAGCTAAACTTCAGCTCATGGAAAACAAGGCTCAGGTTTGCTTGAAAACATACATAATCTGTGCTGTAAAAGAGTGGGCTACAAGAAGACCCAGCAAGGGCTTTTCCTTAGGGGAACAGCACAAGTTCAGAGCTAACTGGAGCAAGGTTTCTGTGCAAAGAGGGAGTTAGGGAACTTCTGGGCCATCTAAGCATTCAGTTTTGATTAAAGGCAAGGCATAACTTCAGGAAGCAGCTATATGGAAGTTTTGTACACATCTGCAAAGTTCCTTAAAAAATAGAATTCTCCAGCAAAACTGTAAACAGGGAAGTCCAAGCTTAGCTCTCCTCCCACAGCTGTAATAAGTTTATTTCGTGCTACATGCTTGCCACCACTCCAAAGCAGAGGGCTGCACAGATGGAAATCCTAATTGCATGGCTATCACTTTGCCCATAAAACAATAATTTGAATTCTCTAGATGCGTTAAAGAATGTACACTGCTGACTGCTGAACTCACACTGCTATTTGGGTCAAAAGAAAAAAATGAACCAGCTACATACAGATGTCAGAGTAAATCCCAGTGAAATATGGCAGGCCTTTTGCACACTTTATGTCTTCCATCAGCTTTCTGCTTTCACTTGACAACACAGTGGAATTTTTGGGAAGCAGAGATCAGATATCTTAATCTAGCTGAGATTTCAAACCTTTGCAGCAGGGACTGTCTAATGCAATACATAAGGAGATTGGCATAAAAGCTGAAAGTACATCAGCATAAATCCTACTCCTCCAAGTAAAAATTATGTCATCACCATCATGAAATAGAGATAAACTTCCTAAAATGAACTATTCCATCTTGAGCTGCTGTTGGATTTTCAGTCTTCCTGGAGTGCTCATCCAGGCTGTAAATTCCTCAAAGGAGGAAACGTTTTATCTTCAGTAGTAAGAGGAGACCGCCAAGCACACGGTCTGTGTTAAGTAACATACACACTGAGCACACACACACACCCCTCCACCATATCTAACTAGATATACTGTTGAATAATAGCCTATTTTGAGCAGAATGCAGGATAGTTTTATTATTTTCTATGCATCTTCCAAGCACTGCTTCCAGCAGGACTTCTGAGTAATTGGCTTGTTCCCAAAACTCCTGGGAAAGCCTTTCCTTCCTGCAGCATGCCAGAAAGCACTTCAGCATGAGCATGGATTCCCCACAAAAATAAGCAGACAGGAATGGAATACAAGGAAAAAAATTAAGAATAAAGTAAAGAAGACTGCACAGTATTTTTCTAAAGGCTCCACAGAAACCTTTTTGCAGAATTAATATCTGAAGCACAGATGGAGTGAGTGGAGCTTTAGATTAACTATTTGATCTGAGGGAGATCAGGTGGGATTTGGGGAATTTTCAGTTTGTCATGGGCATGAGAGTTCACCATGGACAGAGAGGAGTGCCAACAAAGACTGAAACTATCTTATGTCATATCCTAACAGGTCACTGTATTGCTTCTCTTATCACCACTCCAGACAGGTGAAAGCCTTCTGGGGCTCTCCACACCTCACCTCAGACTAGGACAAGCAGCCAGGGAAAAGCAGTGCCAGTGAGAACAAAGTGGTTCAGGTCTCTCCCATATCACAGGAAGACCAGGAAAGATTTTACCAGATCACATCACCACGTGAGATACCTTGTTTCTGTCATTATTAACTTATCAGGAAGAATATGAAGCCTTGTGAGAAGCCTTGGACCTGCCTTAAGTTGGTTTGGGGGTGAACCTAAGGCTTTTGAGGCACATCAGGCTTATTACACTCCTAGAGCAGCTGTTTTGAGCATAGCCAACAGCTCTCAGAGCTCCCAGGGCTGCTGACTCAGTGCACAGGAGCTGTGCAGCCTGGTGCTGTGCCATGGAAATGTCCACAGCTCCCAGACACTGAGCAGGCTGAGGGCAGCCCTGGTCCAATACTCTGGCCTGTGAGGTTTTTTGGTCAATCCCCACACGGCTGGGAACCTGCCCCCTGGGCCCTTTGGAGGAGGTTCCCTTGTGAGTTCTTTGCCAGGGATGAAAAANCTGAGAATCAGGGCTTTCTAAAACTGTCAGAAAAACATTCCCTGTGCCCTGGGTTCCAACACTGGCCAAATATAGAAAACTCTCAGATTACTCTGACGTTTCTGAGACAGCAGAGAATAGAAGAGGGGAGGAAGAGGTGTGTCTAGGAAAACTCAGACATGCAGTGGCTGTAACTGGAACTCAAGTGACTTTTATCACTGGAAGTTACAGATCTGGTGGGGCAGAGCTTCCCTGCAAATCAAAGCATCTACGTTTGGCTGCCTTCTAGAATTTGCATTTGTTATTGTCACAGAGCAAACCACAAGATAAAAAGCTGCCTATCAGGTCATCAGCCATGACAGGACCAAACAAAATTTCTGGTTTGTGTTCCTCAGGTCTCATACACTTGAGCCCAGCCACAGACCCTTAATTTGCACTGATGGCACCTGGATGCCCAGGCTGTTTTGTATATCCAGTCTGCCTTGGTTTGTGAGCTCAAATGAGATCTATTGCACTGAGGCCACTGTGGTGCACACACTGTTCCAGAACTGCACAGGAGATTATGCAGCAGTGATTACTTCTAAGTTCCCTGGCTACTGCCTAACATCAAATCTCAGTTTGTTTTCTCATCTTATCATAAATCTCTCTTGAAGTGGCTGCCAAACGAATGAAAGGGAATGCTAAAAACCATACAGGAGCACTCACCAAGGAAGTTAAACAAACCTTCATTTTAATTAGACTAAAGCAAGGACCCACCCAGGACAGTTAGCAATTCCCCCAAGCAGGCCTGCTCTTCCCATGCAAAACATTTCCCAACCAAGGATTTCTTTAGATAGGGCATCCCCAAATAATTTAACTCCTCCCAAAAAGAATAAAGTTCCTAGGTTCTTGAAGTGCTCTGTTATTTCACAACACTTGCAATTATTTAAACAACTCTTCATGGCCCTGACACTAAATTCAGTCTTTCAGCCTTTCTCTCCCAGCTCAGCTTTTCTTGCTCTTGCACTTTCCAGAAAGAAGCCTCTGGAAACAGCTCCTGTGCTGGCCTGGCATGAAAGTGAAGCTCTCCTTTTAAGCCCTGCCTTTGGCCTAAACACTCAGTTCTAATAATATTTGAATGGCATCATTTGATCAACACCAGTGCAATGCTCACACCTTACAAACATTGCATCAGAACAGCTCCTCATGGCCCTCTAGCTCAGCTACCAAAAAAAAAAATCAACTCTCAAAAATGTAAAATCATATTTATGCACATATACACAAATCTTCTAACAGCTAAAGTAAAATCACTGCTCAAAAATCACTTTCAAAGCTGAAAACAGATGACAAGTGCAGCACTGAGCATCTGATAGTGCTTTGGTAGCCCAGCTACAGCTGCTTATAAACACTGGTTTGGGATCCTTCTCTACCCACCCCTGCATATTGAAAATTCTCCCAGCTAAATCTCCTGAAGTTCTCATCAGTCCTTTTTCCTGCTATTTCTTGGTCACATTGAGGGTTTGTTTTCTTTCAGGACAGACGTTCCCTGCTGTGCTTTTCCTGGTTTCAGACTATTTTTAATATTTATTTTAAGTCGCTATGGCAACAGGGAATAACAGATGGTAAGAGTTAAAATTATGCCACAGGAGACATTTATCATCATAGCTCTGTATAATGTGAGCTCTTGTCCTCTGAATTTTTCCCCAAGCTGGACACTCCCCTCATTATTTTATGATGGCTACAGTAATGAATGTATATGCCTAATGAATAGTATAAGCCTCTCAAATGTATCAGCACATGTTTGATGGGCTGTGGTAATTGCATTAATGAGAAAGTGGCAGTGTTTATTTCTCGCCATTTCTCACCACTACTGAAAGAGCCAGGCTTCTGATACCAGATTTCCTGCTTTCCTCAGCCCACAAATACATCACATTCATTTCTGTGATAAAGTATTTAATAGCATTAAGGTAATTGAAATCCAGAATGAGTTACATAAGATATATAGGAGCATTTTACACAACTCTGGTCCTTCAGGGGGATCATGTACATCTCCAGTAATCTACTCACTCTGGGAAGGATCCAACAAAATATAAATACAGCTACCACTAACTTAGAAAAAGCTGTATGCACCTGTGAGACCTGAATCTGAAAGGTGGGGAGTACTGCACTTGGGGTCCTCATCTCAGAAGACCAAGCCAGCTTTCAATACTGACTTCAGGAAATATTTACAACTATTATTCCATCTCTCATTAAGGTTGGGCCAGCTGAACCAGTTTTACTTGTCACCTAAGGTAGGGATGCTTGGCTAGCAATGAACCTAATATCTTCTCCTTGTAAGTTTTAAAAATGTCATTATAATGGCAAGTATTCAGAAATCATCAATTTTTTAGAGACAAAACTCACTTCCAAAAATGTGAAATGATTTCTTGGAGCAAATAATGAGAAAGACCATGAGAGTTCAGCCATGCCAGCCTCCCTGGGAATCTCCACCATCACATCCCAGCAGCCAGTCACTAGTGGGGACCTGCAGGGCTCCATTTCAGGGCCAGTGCTCTTTAATGACAAGTTGGGCATGAGTGAGCAGTGCCCTGGCAGCCAGGAGGGCCAGCCCTGTCCTGGAGGCACCAGGCACAGCATCAGCCAGGCAAGGGAGGGATTGTCCCACTCTGCTCCAGTCTGGGAGTATCATTTGGTTTCCCAATTAAATGTTTGGTGCCTAGTAAAGCAGCTTATTTGCACAGTTAAAGCCACTGATGAAAAGAATTGCCATTTAAAACGCTGTAGCACTCACAAAACAGAACCTGAGCACCCCTCTGTGTCAAGAGCAAACAGCTGCAAAGGGGTGACCAAAAAGAGGAAACAAGTTTTCACGTGGAGAAATGTTCCTCCAAGTTTCCACATGGAGAAATTGCCCCCTCGCTTGATTTAGAGGCAGACCTGCTGTACAACATTGCAAGGATTACAGACTGTCACTGTGATCATAAATGCCTTCAGGAGATCTCCCCAAGCCTAATTCAGTCCTTGCCAAAGGGTCTCTATTTCTGTGGCTCTTTATCTTTGATTTCATGGAGCCCTGCACGTGTCCAAAGCCCCTGCAAGGCTCCATGAAATCAAAGGACTTAACTCGAGTACTTGCCCTCACACTCAACAAGACATTTGCCAACATTCATACAGGTGCCTGCAGTCTTGTCTGGACTGTGGTGAGCAGTTTTCTGATTTCCAATTCTCCAACAAAATTGCAAGCACCTGACTGTGGCAAAAACACAGAAACAGTGGGCAGAAGTTATTGCCATCTTTTTTTTTTTTGTCTATTGGGTCGTGCCTCAGTCTGGGTATTTAGGTGTAAAAGTAGCATGAGGTAATCCCTCTACTGAGTGATTTAATTGGGGGGTTAAAAAAGCCTTTCATTCTGACTATAATCAGAAATATGAGACACTGGACTGATTTTAAAACACAATGATGTAAACCATACATGGTCTCCCTCTGCGATTTATATTTACATAAAAGTTTCATTCATGCATCTTTCCTAACCTTCCTTGAGCATATATTTGTCACTGGGAATCTCAAACTGCACAGAACAAATGTTCCCACTTGCCAGACATTCAAAAAATTAAAATTAATTTAGGCAAACTTCAGCCTCTCTTGCCATATTCCTAAGAGACTGGAAAAGGCAATTATGGAGTTTACCAGCCCTGAAGAGACAAAGAGAAAACAATGCCAACTTTAGCATTCCATACACTAATAAGCAACTTACAGGATTTGGGTTTTCCTTTGGCTGGTCACCATGCATTCCTTGAGAATCAAGAAGCCATTCCAAGCTTCCCAAGCCATTCCTTCCGTTTGAGTGGAGTGGAAGGAAACTCTTCCTAGGATCTGAAATGAGTCAGCCAAGCAGGAGGGATGTTTTTCACACAGTTTCAAGAGAGCCCAAGCAGTGGCAGAGGATGCACCACGAGTGTGGTGCCCTCTGCTAACCCGCAGCAGGAATTAACAGCATGGCACAATTAATTGCACTGCAGGTGGAAGGTGTCCGAAGTGGTGCAGCAAGCTGAGAAATGGTTTCACCCCTCATCAGCGAGGTGGCAGAGCTCATTCATCCGAGGCAGACTAAGACCCAGGTAATTAATCCTAATGATCCATCAAGAACACAGCCAGCCTCTGACAGCCTTCACAGAGAAACACTAAACCCTGCAAAACTCATTACATTTGTATTTTCAGTTTTTCCTAATAAAGAACTGTTACTCCCATTCCCATATCTTTGCCTGAGAGCCTTTTAATTTTGAAATTGTGGTAATTCAGAGGGAGGGGGTTTGCATTTTCCATTTCAGGGGAGGCTCCTGCCTTCCTTAGCAGACTCCTGTCTTCTCAAACCAAGACAACAGACTAGACAGATCACTGGCTTGGCCCATAATGACAACTCTCACTCCAGTGCAAACAGAACAAGTCACCACATAAGCAAAAGCACTACTGAAGGCCACTATTTATGGGTTCTAGCCCACATCCTTAAACTTGGCTTCCCAGCAGCACAAAATACTGACAGCTTCTTCAGCCCCCACTCCAGAAAAATGACAGCCCTCACTTCTTGCAAACTCACCTCCTCTTGCCCTGGGAACAAACATTTCAGCACCTTCATCTCCTGATAAAGGGTCCCCAGCCACCAAGGCACAGATTCCAGTGGAGCAGCATGGGCTGAGGACCACAGGGGAGCCTTCAGCTGCTGGGACAAAGCAAATACATATCAAGTCCATGCTGCATGTGTTGCCTGCATTTGTCTTACACACAAATGCTCTTTTTCTCTTGGAATTGTATTTCTTTTTAAACAAGGGATACTGAAGCTGGCCGAATATTGGAAGTTTAATCAAATTTAACCAACGGGCTTGCAGGATGGCAGAGGAAGAGAGGGATTGATATCAGCTGAGCATCCTCCTCAGTGCAACAGAAATGAAATATAACAAAATTAATAACTTCTCCAGAAAGAAAGCTTACAAGCTAGCCTTGGATATTCTGAAGACAAACTCCTACCACGAAATTAACACTCAGATCCTCAAAGCTTCATTGTGATGCAAAGTGAGACTTTTTGATCACAAGCCCCCCTCCAGCAGCCAGTACCTGGTGAGAGCCCCAGGGCTGAGGCAGCAATAGCCTCAACTCCACTGGGCAACCCAGGTCCTGGTCCACCCTGCCAATATCCCACAAAGATCTACGTCACACCTTACAACATGGTTATTTAAAACAGGTTATTCCCTCTGCTACCTAAGGATTTAAAGCCAGCTCACACAGATTATGTCTTCCTCCAGGCAACATGAACATTCATCTTACCTGAAGGAGGCAATAAGAAGGAATGATCTCTTGTGCTGTAACCATTACACATGCCCAGTTTTAAGATTAAAAGTTCTTATTCCCTATCCACATGGAC
>VXAX01008709.1:325058-352744 GCA_013399835.1 Leptocoma aspasia
ATATATTTATATTTATAAATATATTTATAAATATTTATAAATATAACCCATCTCCCAGCTCTGCAGCAACCACTGCTTACTCAGTAAGAACATAAATGTATGTATGGAATAAAAAAAGTCTGAATGAAACTCTCAAACCCAATTCCCACAGGCTGCCCTAGCATTAAATATTTTAACAGGTCCATTGTTCTAGCTTAAAGACAGAAGGGCTAAGAACACTTCAAGTTTTTCAATAATTGGCAATACTTTGAGAGCACCTGGAGAAGAAAGCTCATGGGAGAATTACAGGCTGCATTGGAAACGATGGTTGTGCTATTGCACAGGGGAAAAAATGGATACCTCAATATTTTTCTAAGTCTCATTAACTTAAACCAAGTACAGAATTTGGGAGGAGTCTGACTCATGATACTGGAATGTTCAGTGTTGTCAATATTGAATAAACTCACTGTCACACCTAGCCTTTCTACATCTCAGTCTGGACAACAGAATTAAGCACAGATCTAGATTTGAAACCCAGAAATCCATCAGTGATCAAATTTAGTCCTGTCGACTATGCAGTTTTGAACCGCCCCCAATGGACAATGAAATCACCTTTATAAGTAAAGAACTACTGCAAAACCAATTATAAATAGCATAAAGGACCCAATTTTTAAAATTTCAAATTAACCAAGTTTGTTTCAAGTCCAAACCATTGCCAAAATAAACCAGAAGGCCTATAGTTACATCATAGCACAAAAGGCCACCTAACTATTCCTTTCCTGAGGCAATGATGGCATCTAATCAACTTAAATTCACATTATTAGTTGTGCAGCAATAGGAGAGGCAGGGTATTGGGACATTAAATAGTAAGTGTCCTTACACAGCTTTGAAAATTCCCCACAAGGTCAGGTGCCTGAAGACCTACCTCACAACTAAGGGCCACAACAGAATATGTGATGGCACATATTTCTTATCTAGACACAGAGATCTCTAAACCCTCATTTTATACAAATGTGTTTCTTCTGAAACCGATTTCAGACCTCTTCCCCTTTATTTTCCAGCAGTGGGCTCTAACTGCTGCCAGATCTCTGATTATGTAAATGGGAAGAAATTCCATTTCCCATTTAGGCAATGCCACAAAAATGACCCTCTTAATTAACTTCAGGTTATTTTCCAGGAAGCTTACTAGGGGTCATAAGAGCAGTAAAGCCACAGAAGAAAAAGTGTAGGAACAGCTTGGTCCTTGAACCCATAACTCCACATGAACCATCCTGCATTGCCCTTTCCAAAAGGGCCACAAAGATAAGATTGCATTGGCTGCACATCCAGGGCAACCTATGGAAGCCCAGGAGATCTAAGGAGTCCAGGACCACTCATGTGAGAGGCAGAAGGGTGCACCTGGACAGTAACACTCCAGGTACCACAAATTTTTTGCAGAGTCCTCAGTTCCATCTGCCTCTCTGTGCAGGTAAAGTGATTGCACCCTAAAAGCTCCTTTCTTTGCCACAGGCCTACATTCAGTATTTTTTAAGACACGTGCAGCTACCCATCTCACTGAACTCTTAAGGCTCTTCTGATGCAAATCTTCTTGAAAGAACTTCATCCCAAACCTTTTCTTTTTTTCTCCTAACACCCTTGCAATTACGACGATTTCTGCAAGTTACCTGCACCCATCCCAAGAGCAAAACTGCAGCATGGGTTATCTGGTGTTGCTTGACCTTTGCAATTCATTTGGAAGGAAATTCACTTATTCTCAACAATGAAGACATAGCTTTAGGATTTTCACTTTAAAGAAGAAAGTGGTGCTCACCTCCATGTTTTAGTTTTTCTTTCTGAGAGCCTCACAATAAGTATGTGATATCATGCTTTTATGGCACTGATGTACACATTCATTATCAAATAAAGCATGCCAGACTATTTACTAAACACATAAAATTATGTCATACACAAATCCTGCCACAGCCAGCTTCTGTAGTAAGACATCAAAAATTTCAAAGTGAGGCTACAAAGACATTCCAGCCATTTGGTGCAAATTCTAGAGGAAGGCTTTAACCTGGATCACTCCTAAACTGAGCCCATCCTGTCTCACCTCCTCATGATACAGGGCTGGATTCTGGGTTTCATGAATGATTGGAGAGAAAGAAAACCACAGATCTCTTAAGGGAAGGATCCTGTTAAGAAATTGCCACAGTCAGTGGAAGATCTCCAAAATGACTGTGACCCACTGATGTGATCTTCCACATCCAGAGCCCCCAACTCTGCACCTGAGGGTCAGACTCACCCATGATTTCACCCCCAAGGTGTTGACAAGTAGCAGATAACACACCTTGGCATCACCCTGCAGTGCCCCATGGACCAGGGCTGTCCTTGCACAGCCATGTGAGCACGTGGAGAAAGAGCAGATGACAGGGGGTGGCACACATGCTTGCAGGAAAAGAGACACTGTCCCCCTTGGAAGTTATTTCCAACACCTTTTATGCCTGTGTCCTATTTCCAACAGCAGCTGCCCTCACCTTGTGGGAGTGGCTGTAGGCTTGCAAATGTTTTGGACTGTGAGATGCCCAATAACCCTGGCTACTGCATTGCCAGTGGCTAAGGAGGCAGCAGCTTATTGCTGTGGTTTGTGCACTGACAAAGGACTCTTAGCAATAATATCAGAAGGTTAAACATGATCTATTAATATGATTCTATAATACAAAGGATTTGGGCTGTTATCTGCCCAGTCTGGAGCATCGAAGCTGCTGCTTCCAGCTCCGTCCAAGGAATGCCAGAATAGCTTACACAATCAGAGAGAACAACTTTTCACCTCATAGGCTGAAAGAAAGAAAACTTCCATCTCCCATTATCAGGAGACAGGGCAGAGAAATCCAAAATGTCCTTGAAACACAACTCAGAGATTTGTTTATACAAAATTGTACAGAATAAAAGACAGTAAAAAGATGCTTTCCCATGGGAAGACTTTTCTGCAGGCCTGCATGCAGAGAAACTTATAATATGTTCATGCAACAGCAGCTGGACAGACAGATTGTTCAGAAAAGATCTTTGCTCTTGCTGATAGATGCCAGAGCTGAGAAAAAGGCTATGTTTCCCTTCTCCTCCACGCTGGGGAGAAAACTGGGTGTGGCAGCAAGTCCTCTCTCAGTGCCTTTTGCAAACACACACAGATGCAGCACCACATCCACTCACAAACACGGAGAAAATATGGAGTTGTTTCATCAGTAACAGGGAATCTCTGTCAGAGGAAAATGGTGCCACTTAGAGACATTTTTCACTGTATTTTCAAGCACAGCCTGGGACAGGGAGTGCCACAGGAAGAAGACAAGACAGTGAGGGGCTGGACCATGAGTATCTAAGGCAGAGAAAGAGTCATAGCAGGGCCAATGAAAGTAGAAAATGAAAGATTTCCCAACCAAGTCATAGGGATTTTGCATTTCAGCTGGGCTCTCAGGCTTCAGTTTTAATTGTGCTTTTACTTGGTACAAAGCAGTTTTCAAAAACCAGCTTAGAGGGACAAAATGAATAGGCACAGTTACACGAGGCTTGGAACACTCCGAGCTGAAATGCTGACTGTTATCTTGGGCAGCTCACAAATAGTTCTTACGCAAGCTGGGAACTGCTCCACCACTGCCAGCACTGCTCTGACTCCTGACCTTTTCCTGGACCTCAGATGGGAATGATTTTTATTCTATCCGGTCTGGACTGAATTTGATCCCCAGCACCAGGGCAAGGAAAGAAAAAGGTTTATTCTCTAAAAGCTTTGCATACTGGATGCTTAAAATGTAACACTCTCCCCTTAGAGCTATATTCCCAGCTCAGAGCTGGTAAGAAGCAACATGTTTTTTGCTTTAATCCTTTCCAAAGACACATTCCATAAATTGTTAGCATCCTTGCCAACCACTCAGTCTCTTAGTGAGCCCACATACCAGCTTTAAAGTAAGCTCTTCTAAAACCAATGCAACAGTCCTGTGGGTTAAGTTTATATTATTTCCAGATTCGTATAGCTGCAGGCTCCTTTTTAAAGTTGCAAATGATAAGTCATCTCTTTGTTGCCAGTACTTTTTTTTTTGTTGTTTGTTTAACTTTGTTTAAACTGTTCACTGATGCACTTAGTGAAAAACAGACTGTACTAGCTGTAACTTAGCAGTATATGCTGTAGCAACAGGAACACAGTCGGTATTTTGCAGCAGGAGTGGTGAAGAACCCATGTTGCAAGAACATATTATAAGTTTCTCTGCATGCAGGCCTGATGAAGAAGAAGAAAAATTCTTCCCATGGGAAAACATCTTTTTGCTGTCTTTTACTCAGTATAAGTTTCTATAAACAAAATCTCTGAGTTGTGTTTCAAAGACATTCAGATTTCTCTACCTGTCTCCTGATATAAGAGATAGAAGTTTTCTATCTTACAACCTATGAAGTGAAAAATTGTTATCTCTAATTGTGTAAGCTATTCTGGCATTCCTTAAACAAAACTAAAAACAAAAACTTCAGATACTCCAAACTGAGCAAATAATAACCCAAATCCTTTCTATTATGAAATCATGTTAATAAATCATATTTAACCTTCTAATATTATTACTAAAAATCCTTTGTTAATATACAAACAACAACAATAAACCCATGTTTGGACAATTCAGTCTATTAATAACTCCAGTACAGATACCAATACCTAAAAACAAATTCAAGGAAAAAAAAGCAACATAGTGCACTGACACAGCACCTTTGATCCCAAAAGACACCAGTTGCACACTGTCAACAGCATAACCTGTCTAAATAAACTGCCCTAAAAAAATACAAGGGTGTAAGGGACTTCCTGACTTCATGCCAGTTAATTAGAGGGGGAAAAACCAGTTATAATACAATCACTCCATCTTCTGGCCCACTGGGGTTGGGTAAATTCCTGATTGCTTTTTGATGGCTTCATGTCTCCCTGTCCTGATCAGCACAGAAAGCAGGGAACAGGCACCAAGCACTTTCAGAACACTGGAGTCCTTGTTTTTTCTCTATTTCCTGAGAGACTGTAGACATTCATTGCAAAAATGACACCACTTCCAAATTAAATTTTAGAAATATAATTGTATTAAATTATAATATTGTGTGAAATATAATTGTATGAAATTTTCTTCTCCTCTTTTCACCTTTTACTCTCTTGCCCAGTTTTGTCTTCCACTCTACACTCCATCAGTCCCTCCAGGACTCACCAAAATTCAAGCTGGAGCTGAGAGAGCATTTGCTTCTCTTCATAAGAGAAGTTAATTTTCTCCTCTCTCTTCCCTGGGTTTGAGCACCAGGACTTTTCTCTAACCTCTCTCAGGAATTTGGGAGCAGAAGCAGAAACAAAGAGGAGGAAATGCAGAAAATTCCAGGGAATGATGCTACCCTGTATCTTCAGACCTCATTCCATGGGGCCTCTTCCACTCTTGCTCACACCAGAGCTGCTTCTGGGTAACCAGTGGGAGCTCTTTGTTTACTTAAAGCAGAATCTGCTTTTAGCTCCCAGCTGCACATGGATGTGTGGAGATGTGCAGTGGTGCCCAGGGAAGGGTCTGAAATTGTTTTTAAATTACACATCCTGCAAACTCATCAGCCTCCAACTTAACTTTGATAAACAACTGGGAATTGGTACTGGAAGCTCCAGTCAGGACTGGATTGAGGCTGGCTGATTTTTTTTTTTTTTGTAAGTATACTACATTTATCAGTATACTGTGTTTGACCCTTTTTATGGATCAGCTGGGAAACCGAAGCTCCCATGCCTGCCTGTGAACTCACACTCTGGTTCTGCAAACATTTATATAAACAACTTAATCCCACATACTTGACTGGTCTCCTAATTGAATATTTGCAAGGCTTTGACTTTAGTGTAAACTGACTTCATAGGAGACCATTTTCTATACTTTAAAAGCAAGACTGGCATTAATATTAAAAAAAATAAAAATTAAAAAAAAAACCCACAACCCAAAAACATTTTCTCCATGCCTTAATTCACCCTAAATTTACCTTTTGTTGTTCAAAAGAGGAGAAAAGGCAGGATGGATAATCAGAGTGAGGGTGAAAAAGCAGGGCTGACTAACAAGCATGCCCAATTCCCCTTTGTTTGCTCTGTTGAACTGTCATGGTCAGTCTGATTGCTTGGGGGCCCCCAAGAAATTCAGACATGGTACACTGCTTCTAAAATTCAGATCTCTAAGCAAGAAAATTCAGAGGGGTTTTGTTTGTTTGTTTGTTTGTTTGTTTGTTTGTTTGTTTGTTTGTTTTTGAAGTCTGGTTCAGCTGCTTACCCTCTTCAGGAGCAAGCAGAAAGTACAGATCCAGGGCACAGCTAATGTGAATATTTATTGGCCTTGGGGCTACCTCAGAAAGCCACGTTGGCATATCACACTGCCTTCTGATATTATTGTCAGGAGTCCTTTATCAATGCACAAACCACAGCAATACATATTGGGGGAAATTCCCCCACTGAAGATCTTGGCAAGCACTGGAACAGCCCAGCCAGGGAAGGGGTTGGATCCCCATCCCTGGAGGGGTTTGGTAGGTGTGCAGATGTGGCACTTAGGGATATGGTTCAGTGGTGGGCTTGGCAGTGTTAGATTTACAGTTGGATTTGATGATCTTAAGAGCCTTTTCCAAGTTCTATGTAATACCTCTGCCAAGTAGGAATATCACAGCTTTGTTTGACTGTTCTCCTGAAGCACAGAGTGTGACCAGGAAACTGGAGAACCTCTCTTTCCTATGCATGGGGACTTCCTCTCCTTTTTTCCAGCTTCTCAAAAAGATGCAAAGAATGGGATTACAAAGTCATGGTATTTCTGTGGGTGGAATATCAGTCACCAGCCCAGAACTTTGTCCATCCTGGACATTGCTGAGGGAAACTCACACCTGAACACCTGAGCAAAGCATCAGCATTTCACACCTGAAACTCACACCTGAACAAAGCATCAGCAGCCATTACTGCTGCACTTCCACCTAGTAAAGCAGATTTCTTGGTGGGGCACTGCTTGGTGCAGAACATACGAAAAAAGCAGAGGGTTTTGCTTATAGTATTTCACTTACAAGGAAAAGCTTTGAACACTTTTCATTTTGGGGCTCAGTAGGAAAATTCTAGAGCAGGTAAATGATGAGTGGCTGGTGTTCTCNTTCAGTGGTGGGCTTGGCAGTGTTAGATTTACAGTTGGATTTGATGATCTTAAGAGCCTTTTCCAAGTTCTATGTAATACCTCTGCCAAGTAGGAATATCACAGCTTTGTTTGACTGTTCTCCTGAAGCACAGAGTGTGACCAGGAAACTGGAGAACCTCTCTTTCCTATGCATGGGGACTTCCTCTCCTTTTTTCCAGCTTCTCAAAAAGATGCAAAGAATGGGATTACAAAGTCATGGTATTTCTGTGGGTGGAATATCAGTCACCAGCCCAGAACTTTGTCCATCCTGGACATTGCTGAGGGAAACTCACACCTGAACACCTGAGCAAAGCATCAGCATTTCACACCTGAAACTCACACCTGAACAAAGCATCAGCAGCCATTACTGCTGCACTTCCACCTAGTAAAGCAGATTTCTTGGTGGGGCACTGCTTGGTGCAGAACATACGAAAAAAGCAGAGGGTTTTGCTTATAGTATTTCACTTACAAGGAAAAGCTTTGAACACTTTTCATTTTGGGGCTCAGTAGGAAAATTCTAGAGCAGGTAAATGATGAGTGGCTGGTGTTCTCAACCCTCTCTTTTCCACCCTCTTCCCAGGCTGAGGAATACATCATGTAGGATCCTGCACAAAGGGTGAGCAGAGGTTTGACAAACACAGTGCCAAGTACATAACAGAGACTTTCAAGTGGTTGTGCTGAGGCAGTAATTTCATGGATTGTTCAGTTCCAGACTTTAACCTCAGTGCCAGGAATCAATGCCACATAATAATGAAAAGTCTAAAATAAATTTTTTAAATACAGAGAGAGAGAGAAACGCAGTACAAAATTCAGCTAAAAATAAAAGAGCAGAAGTAAGCACATAAGGAATGCTCAAAATGGGCATGGCAGTTTCCTCTGAATCAAAATTAAGACTTAGTTACTATCCAGTCTTAGTTACCACTCCAGTGAACCTGGCGTGGATCTGGAAAATATTAAAGATTTGGAATAAAAAAACACAGAGTTGAAAAAATATATTTAATTACTAATTAAAATAAACTGCAAAAATAACAGCAGTTGGGCTGCCAATATCATTTGTACTTCTGTAGTGCATCCAAATACACTGTGTGGAATTGCACTGTTCAGTCTTTGAAAGAAGAACATTTGAATAAAAATGCATAACCAAGTCTGGGACTTTAGAAACAGTGCAGAGACATCAGCCCATCCCCTGTTTGTTCTGAAACTTAAAAGCCAAGCCCAACAGGGATGAAAACCTGCATGGATCAGGCTCAGACTCAATCCCAACTGGAATCCCCTGGGCCCACAAGCAAAGGGTGCAAGGATGCTCTCAGGTGCCAACTCATATTCTATACAAGATAAACCATCTTAATTTAATGTATCTTTTGGCCTTTCAGCTACAGAGTGTATTGAACTCCATAAAGTGCCTTTGGACTTTCATGGGAATGTCTTTATTTCTTTTTTTTTCATTTTCTTTTTCTAAAATAGATGTCAAGGATGCTAAAAAAGGAAAGCAAAGTATCTGAGGGTTTTGGTTGGTTTTGCTGTTTAAAGCACAGTCTGAAGTAAGCTGGGTTCTGCCAACAATCAATTTGCTCTGGACAATCTGGCTGTGATTCCATCCCATCAGCCATGGTCAGGGACAGCAGGACAGCCCTGCTGGGAGTGTCCCAGAGGAGCCACAAGTGTTGGCAGACTCGATGGCAGGGAGCCCCCAGACAACGTGGATCAAGAGTCCAAAGAGCTTCTTAGAGCCGAGAGGCTGGGTCTCTGTCACTCTCATTTTCAGCCTTCTGATGGTTTCATTCTTGTGATGGAGTTTCTCCCACTATACTTTTGTAAACATGCACATGTTTTTCTAACTGTCTTCTTGTTTTTCATTCTTTCTCCTGGGAGGAGAAAAGTTTGATGGACTTTGTCATTGACCAGTGTGGTTGGAGAGGTGGTAACTTCACCTGCCTATCAATGGTCGTGCCCAAAACTCTGTATAATGTGAAAACCAAAATAAAGTTTGCTTCTTCTTTACCTTCGCTCAGCTGTGTCTCTGCATTTTGTGTTGTGCACTAGAGTAACAGGTCCCTCACAAGAGATTAAAGATGGAATTGTAGTCCATGAAAACCTGCCCTCAGAAGTTTTGTCACCAGAGGAACCTTTGTCCCTGTCCCTGCTCCCATTCCCCCGTGGCAGGACTCCAGTCAGCACACACAAACCAGCTCAGGGGAAGTGAATGTCCTCCAACATGAAACTTTCAAAAGACCAGAGACCTGAAAAATTAATCAGATGACTGGTTCATTGGTTCTCAGGAAACTGTGGTATGTTTTAAAAAGCTTGACAGTCTCTTTTGCCTTTGATAAATTACATACATTAGCCACCCCAAAGTCTGCTCAGTAGCTGCCACCCCACTGTAACATCTTGCTTTCTTCTGCACAGGAACTCTATAAATTCACTGTCCTTTTCTTGCAATCCATCTTCCTCATTACTTCTGTCAAGGAAGCACTTGAGCTTCTTTAATTCAACCACATTTTCCCAGGCACAGCTAAAAGCTTTTGGTTGTATTCATGGCAGGAAATGCCTGGTTATCTGTTAGGTAAACTGATTCATTAAATACAAAACTCCCAGGACAGTTTTTGGTCTTTTAAAAGCAGTTCTCAGTCCAGTCCTGTTGTCCCATTTCCTTAATACAGAGTGTCTTTACCTTTGTCTAAACCCCACAGCAATATTTCAACACCCTACCAGGGGCAGTAGTGGTTAAGACCAGCACAGATGTTCCACAGGACACCCACCAACTCCTGAACTTCATCAGAGGGCTCCAAGGTCAGATATTTTGGTTTCAAGGCTTCTCTTTGCTGTTTTCCACCAAAGTGCATCCATTCCTCTTCCATGGTGTCAAAAACTCAGCAGTCAGTCACTTTGTTTTATGCTGTCTTTTGCCCTCTGAGTGAATTTAGCATTGCCATAGAGGAAAAATAATGCTGGTTTGTCAGATTTCTACAATTTCTAATCAATCCAGAACTTTTCCCCTTCTGCATTCTTTCCCTCTGCCTTTCTGTAGGTGTTCCTTAGCTCAGGAAAGCAGATTCTGATTTCCCCTAGGCCAGTTTTTGACTTTTGTTGTAACTTTACCTGCAAACATTATTCTGCTCATTAGGTCAGATATGATTTTTTGATGAAGATGACAGCCAGAAGACATGAAAAGGGTACCATGCAAAAAGAATTATACCAGGGGAATTTAACATCAGGCCCCCTGCAGATGGGTGTATGAGTTGCTCACAGTTACTCTGGCATTTAATGCTGGATCAAGAAAGCAGCCAAGGCCATGCAATAGCACTGAGATAGTCTCTGTAAGCCCTGTATAACTTTGACCTTAACAAGCACAAAATAATACTAATATCTTTTTATGTTTGGGTTTTTTGAGTTTGTTTTTTTGGATTTTTTTTTTTTGTTGGTTTGGGTTGGGTTGGGGTTTTTTGTTTGTTTGTTTGTTTTTTTGGTGGAGGAAGGGAATATTCTTTATTAAATCTTTTTTAAACTAAAAAACTGTTTTCACTTAAAAAGCTGAAAATCCTTTTCAACACGGCAGCCCTGTGTCTTCAGCTAGTATGTTTGCAGAATATATACATACTTTTCAATATATGGTGTATATATATCTATTGCATGAGCCTAAACAAACTCAGAAGTAATAACAGGCATTTTCAAATAAAATTAGGAAACTTCTACCCAAAGAAAATGGCACTTACAGTGCACTCAAGTGTACCCAAAAATGCAAGTCCCAGAAAGAAATGCCATGGTCTCTTTATTTTACCTGTTCTTTTTGCTTTACACTCAGGGTTTGAATGAATCTCTTTTGGAAAGAGAAAGGGGAAAGGGGGAATACGACATGAAATGTGTCTGGCAAGGCAGGGTAGAAGAAGAAATGGGCAAATCCTGACCCCTCTGAGCTCACCAAGGGTCTGGCAGGCACCAGAGAGAGTCCTGAGCATTGTTGTGGTCTGTGTGCTGATAAAGGACTTCTGACAATAATATTAGAAGGCTAAATATGATTTATTAACATGACTCTATAACTTAAAGGATTTGGGTTATTATTTGCTTAGTCTGGAGTATCTAAGCTGTTCTTTCAAGCTCTAAGGAATGCTAGAATAGCTTACACAATCAGAGATAACAACTTTTTATTTTATAGGCTGAAAGGAAGAAAAACTTCTATTTCTTATTATTAGGAGACAGGGTAGAGAACCTTATTTGTCTTTGAAACACAGTTTAGAGATTTGTTATAGAATATTATACAGAGTAAAAACGCTTTCTCATGGGAAGAATTTTTCTGCAGGCTTGCCTGGAGGGAAACTTATAATATGTTCACAGAACACCTGAGCATCTCTGTGCTCCTCACCCTGTCCCTGCTCTTCCCTCTTCAGTGCCCAGCAGGACATGGCCCCTCACACAGCCTTCAGAGACTGCTTTATTGCACTAAAGATCTGTGAGCTGGTGCCCTTCTGTTCCCTCTTTTATAAAAGAGGAATGTGTTTTGGCTGCTAAGCAAGACCAGTAAAGATGGGCTGTAACAGATACAGTTAAACCCCTTAAACCAACATTTTTCATTTTATCTCACCCCCCCCATTCGATTCACATAACAAGCAAATCCACCCACTGAACATAAACATAAATAGATTTTCATGGGAAAGTTCATTTAAAAAACCCTCAAGTCTTTTTTAAAAATAATTTAATAGATATGTCAATGAGCAGCTGTAAGCTAAAATCATTGTCATTCTTCTAACAAAATCAAAACTAGAATCTTCCTGGGTAATTCCCATCTTTGCATAGGTCAAATGCATAAATTATGTTACTTTTCCCCAGGCCTCCTCCACAGCCAACACTAAGCCAGGATGAGCAATAAATTTCCTCACTAGATGGAGCAAGAACATCTAGATAGTAGAAGGTATGCCAAAGTTGTATGCTGTACTGGGACTCTCAGAACTGGGACAACTCCATTTACAAGCCTTGGAAAACCACAGAGTTCTTGTGTTGTGTGAACATACTGTAAGTTTTTCTGCATGTAAGTTTGCAGAAAATTTTTTTTCACGAGAAAGTGTTTTTTTATTCTGTATAAGATTCTATAATAAGTATCTATGCTGTGTTTCAAGGACAGGTGAGTTACTCTATCCTGTCTCTTAGTAATAAAAGTTTTTTTTTCTTTTCAACTTATGAGGTAAAAAGTTGTTATCTCTGATTGTGTAAACTATTGGAGCATTCCTTGGACAGAGCTGGAAGCAGCAGCTTTGATACTCTGAACTGGGCAGATAATAGCCCAATTCTTTGAATTATAAAATCATGTTAATAAATCATATTTAACCTTCTAATATTATTGTCAAGATTTATCAACACACAGACCACAACAATACTCTTGTCTTTTATTCCAGCAATGTCAGTGCTCTGCTTCAGTAGCTGAGCAAAACCCAAAAATCAGGGGGAATTCCCTGATATGGTAAAGGTCTTCAAACTGAGAGGGGTTTTTGTCAACTTCTTCCCTGGTTCCCACCCTCAGTTGGTGACAGACTAGACAAACCATGTTCCTACTGGCTTTGTTTCTGGAGGAACAGTAATTTTCAGTGGTGGTCTCTCGTCCCCATGGGCAGGGGTTGAGCTGCTGGTGGTGCAGGGACACCTCAGCCACTGCAAGCCCATGGCAGGAAGCTGATTTGATTTTTGTAGCCATTCTTGGTTCCCCCTTGCTGAAATAAGTACAATTTTCAGTCACTGATAAAACTCCTCCTGGGTATAAACTCCTCCTCCAGAGGGTTTAGCATGGAGTTCCATCAGCTCAGAATTACCTGGAGGGCTGCAGAGTCCCTTGGGGCAGGAGCTACTGGTGGTACTGATTGATGGAGTGATATTTTCTGCAGTTAAATCCATCACTGAGAGTTATTCCTGTTTTCCCACATCCTTAGATCTGTGGCAAATTGTCACAGTTTAACCCCAGCTCCCTGCCAGCCCCTGCACTTTTGAGGCAAACTGCATCCTCTCCTCCTCCTCCTTCCTGAGACCTTACAGGGGCAATACCTGATTATTTCCTAACTAGAGATTCAGCAAGTCATTTGTGATCTGGCATTTGAAACTCTGTTCTGACAAAAATTTCTGGTGTGGACAAAAACGCCACCATTCTCTAGGGCTGAAATTTAACAAAAATATTAACAAAAGAAAATAGCATGTAGACAAGCCTAAGGATTTTTTTTTAAATGTTGGGTAACATTAATTATCGGCCCTGTTGCCAACTTGTGCTGCCTGTGTCTGCCACCAGAGGAAGTGACAGGACAAACAGAAATCAAACCTACAGGCACAGAAAGTCACAAACTCCCACAAAAACTGTCTCATCTTTACAACAAATCATACAACAAGGATCATTTCTCCCCAGATAACCCAGGAGTAGTACGAGTCTTTGGTACAAAAAAAGTCCCTTTTCTCCTCAACTTACTCCACCCCATAACCCAGTCCCATCCTGAACTTTCAGCTGCCTTTGAGGAGTTTTACACTGAGATTTGCAGCTTCTCAACACTTATTAATTATTGATGTGAGAACAATCTTTTGGCGAGATGACGTGTGTGCCGTGCTTCTAAGGAAAAGACAACTCACAGCAAACATTCTTAGTGGGATGCAATTCCTCTCTAACATATTTCTCTGCCTTCCAGAGAGCTGTAGCACAGTGATTTTTTTCCCCCAGGAATGCTGTCTTGTGACAGGAGCTGTCCTTTTTGCCACCTTCCTTCCAGAGTGTGACGTATTTCACAAAATGCCTGGGTAAATAATATTGCATCTTGAGAAGGCTAAATTACGACAAATAAGAGGCACAGCAAGATGCAAACAAAGGCATGAAAATGTTCTTAAAATGCCAAGTATTTTTGTAGCAGATTACAATGGCTTTCTTTCCCCTCCATCTTTGTGTCCTCACAAAATGTTTTCCTGTTGGACAAAGAAGCATAGACTTAAAACTGAGTTTTCTCCTGTTTTCTTAGACTATTTTCTATTAAAAAGGAATTCTAAAAAAAAAAAAAACAAAACCCTTCCCAAAATAATTTCCAGTTTTTATAAAGAAAATACTTGTACCCCAAAGTTGTGGTTTCTCATTTCTCATTTTTTTTAAATCCATGGGAAAAAAAAAAAAAGAAAAAACCACTTTTGTCTTCTGAAATACTCTAAGGAAAAAAAAAAAACATAACCAGCTCTTCACAATAGTAGCACATGCTTTTTTCATATGCTTGCTCCTGCCTTCTTTTATATAGAGAGAAGCACACCTTGCTGCAGGATTAGATGGAAGACTTCCAAGTCACACAGGAGGTGGCAGGAGGATTGCTCTTTCTGCAGCAGAGGGCAGCTTGCACACCTCAAACTGCTGCATGATCCCTTTTATCTCAATAAATATCTGTGCACATAGTGAGACTGAGGTCTCTGACTCAGGTTTGCCTGGAATCTCACTGTCAAATTTTGTGCTGCCTTTATGGTCCTGCATGGGGAAGAGGTACATGTATTCATTATCTCATGTATGGTCTTTCAGGAAATATGTTTTATCTCCACATACTAATATTTTGCCTTATTTTATGTGGAAAATGAGGCTGTTGGTCATGCAGTTTGTCCATGTCCCTGATATATTTTGAAGCCCCCTAGGTTCCTGCATGTGTGGAGGATTCACAAGCTGCTCCTGATTACCCGTGGTCTTAACCTCTGACTTTGAACAAAGCAGCTCCCAAGCCCCTGCATAAATCCCAGAATCACTGAATGGTTTGGCTTGGAAGTTTAGGGAAAACAAAGCCTGTCCCAGGCTCCCACCCAGAGCTCAACCTACAGCAGCTGCACCCCGTGCCCCTGTATTGCCGTGGTCTGTTCATTAACAAAGGACTCTTGACAATAATATCAGAAGGCTAAATATGATTTATTAACATGACTCCAGAATTCAAAGAACTGGGCTATTATCTGCCCAGTCTGGAGCATAGAAGCTGCTGCTTCCAGCTCCATCCAAGGAATGCCAGAATAGCTTACACAATCAGAGATAACAACTTTTCACCTCATAGGCTGAAAGGAAGAAAACCCCCATCTCCTATTATCAGGAGACAGGTAGAGAAATCTCTGTCCTTGAAACACAGCTCTGAAATTTTGTTTGCAGAAACTTGTACAGAGTGAAAGACAGTAAAAAGATGCTTTCCCATGGGAAGAATTTTCTGCAGGCCTGCATGCAGAGAAACTTATAATATGTTCTTGCAACACCCCTGCACTGAATGTGGTCCTCAGCAGAAGGGGCCTTTCAGACCATCCAGCTGTACCTTCCTCCAAACCAGGGTGCTCAGAGCTCCATCCAGCCTGCCCAGGGCATCCTGTGCTTCTCTGGGCAACCTGTTCCAGGGCCTCACCATCCTCACAGCAAAGAATTTCTTCCAAATACCCAATCTGAACCTGCTCTCTTTCAGCTTGAAGCCATTCCTCCTTGTCCTGTCACTACATGCCCTTGGAGTCCCTCTCCATTTTTCCATCAGATACTGCAAAGCTACAATCAGGTAACCCTGGAGCCTCCTTTTTTTCCAGCTGCACAATCCCAATTGTCTCAGCCTTTCCTCACAGGAGAGGTGCTCCATCCCTCTGGTCATCTTGGTGGCCTCCTCTGGGCTTGCTCCAACAGCTCAATGTCCTTCCTGTGCTGTCTCCAGTGTCTCCCAAAAACAAAGGGACAATTGAGAATTGCTGCCAGGGAGACTGGAGTTTCATTATTTGAAATCTCTCTTACCTGTTGGTTAAATACAGCAGACACAGACACTGACAGGCTCAGCTGTGCAAAGGAAGAAGTCCTGAAAGGATCACTGGGGTCAGGATTGAGCTCCTAATTGTCAGATGCATCCAATTAAACTGACTGCAAAGTAATGATTGGATTTTACATTAATATTTTACATTATTACATGTATATATTATATATATATAATATATTATAAGTATTTTACATTAATACTGTAAAATCTGTTTTACAGTTACAATTGCATCAATGAGAACTGTAATACACTAATTTCCTGAGGCCGTTTTATTTACTTCAAGTGGATTGAGCTCAAGAAACATAACTGGGAAAGCATAACAAATGCATATTTCTTGGTGGTTTGCCTAGATTTGTTGCAAAGCTGAAATCTAGACACTGGTCAAATGGTTCTTTATGGATGTTGGTCATAGGTCTTTCTTTTTTACTTTAATTTCCTGCTACATTTCTATTTAGAATTTGAAATTGTCTGTCCTGAGAATTTCCCTTGTGGTTGCTCCACTTCAATCAGAGAAATTCATGTGGGCATTTTCTGGAAGCTAAGTATGCAGGTCTGAACTTTTTCTCAACTGTTCAGATTGCAGCTTTCAACACCGGAATTCTGCAAAATATTTAACACTCCAATAATGAGAGAAAAGAGCCCAGCTCCCTCCACCTTGACCCGTCTCCCCAGCAGGACCTGCTGGAGCCTACAGAAAACGAAAACCAAAGTTCTGTGAAGCATTTGACTTTCTAAGGAAAGATGTGGATGTGTTTCTCTCCTGAGCTAACCCTGAGGTAATCCTCCTCACTTGTGCAATCACAGCCTGGAACCAGGAGCAGGGTCACATCCCCAGGATGTCTTTGGACACGGGATTTGCCTGTGCTGCAGCTGAGGAGCTGTTGGGATCCAGGGCACAGGGAATGTTTTCTGTGTGTCTTAGGAAGCCCTGACCCTCAGCAGAGCACTGCTTTTAACCTCTGTCCCAGGGAAAAAATTGCCAAGGCTTTGGGATGAGTTGGAGAACACAGGTGTGAACTAGGTAGCAGCAGCAGCAGTAATAGTTTAGCACAGAGGGAAGTATTTAGGGTTTTAGGATTTTAGTATGAGAGTGAATAGGGGACAAGATGGAGGATTTTGGGTGTTGTCTCCTCTCCTTCTTGTTCTTCTTCCACTCCATTTTCTGTGGTATTGGTGGCAAGAAGTCATTGGCTAGAGAAAGCAGTGGCATAGATGCTACGTGAGTAGATTAGTAGAAGTTATTGGTAGAAAAGTAAAAACAAGATACGTGTTAGAAAGTAATTGGGCTGATTAGCTTTAAAAAGACCTTGGTTTTGGGTGTTTGGAGTCCATTTTGCTCCATTTTGCGCCTTGTTTCTCATATGCTAAGTCTGGTGCGCAGACAGCATATCAACCTCAAGATAAGAGAAAAATAAACAACAGCCTGAAGAGCAAGAAACAGAGAGTCCTGCTCGTTTTTCATCCCTGGCAAAGAACTCACAAGAGGGAAGCTCCTCCAAGGGCCCAGGGGGCAGGTTCCCAGCCATGTGGGGACCAACCAAAAAAAGAACCCCACAAGGAGCAAAGACATCAGTCTGCAGACATCCTCTCAGGGTGGTTTTGGGCAGCACAGGACACTGCAAGACATGCTGGAAAGCCATGGCCCTAAATGGGGTGGAAAAGAAGCTGAAGTCATACACAGCACCAGCTTTGCTGGGCCACCTTTAGGGACAGCAAAATCCAGCTTTGGGGCAAATGATTAAAAAGGGTATAAATGTAACCATCCATGGTTTTGTTTGCATGCTACATGTATCACCTACCAAAATCAACCTGCAGCTCAGAAACCAATCTAATCAGGCATGGTGATGCCTCTGTGCAGATAGAGGCATATCTTCTATAAAACACATCCTAAAGCAGATCTAGTCACACTGGAGATCCCTGAGTCACTAGAGAGAAGAAAATAGTGGGAGGCCACTATTAATCTCACCTAAATGAAATGTATAAAATAGGTCTTATTGCTGTGGTCTGTGCATGGACAAAGGACTCTTGACAATAATATCAGAAGGCTAAATATGATTTATTAACATGACTCCATAATACAAAGGATTTGGGCTATTATCTGCCCAGTCTGGAGCATCTGAAGCTCTTGTTCCAAGCTCCATCCAAGGAATGCCAGAATAGCTTACACAGTCAGAGATAACAACTTTTCACCTCATAGGCTGAAAGGAAGAAAAACCCCCATCTCCTATTATCAGCAGACAGGGCAGAGAAATCCAAATGTCCTTGAACACACATGAGAGATTTTGTTTACAGAAACTTGTACAGAGTAAAAGACAGTAAAAAGATGCTTTCCCATGGGAAGATTTTCCTGCAGGCTTGCATACAGAGAAACTTATAATATGTTTTTGCAACAAGGTCTGATGATTCACATCCTAAAAAGGACTGCCAGTCCTTCTTATCAACAAAAGGAGCCAAGGGAGAGCCTTGTTCCAGTGGGGATATTTATGCTGCAGGCATGTCCAAGGAGGTAAGGTAAAGCCTGTCCCATCAGTCCCCCTTGGTAAAGAAAAGTCTTATCAGGAACATGCCTTGAAGTGCTTCATCAAAAAAGGCAGGAACTCTTCCTCCACTTCCAACTTGGCATCATGGTTGCGTAAATTGAACTTGAAAAACGTCCTTGCCAGTTGCCACAGCATTACAGGGACTTGTGAGAACTATCTCCATGCCTTTTGCAAAGCTGGAAGTGGCCAGACTGGTTTTGGACCCTGATTTAAATGCATGAATGAACACTTGCAGAGATACCTATGGCATGGTTCTACCAATGCAATGTTAGTTGCCACTGAAGACTTCTGAGCCTCTCTACAATTTTTACATAATAAATGCTTATTACAGTTCTCACATCATGACTGAAGAGGCAGGGAATCTCCATTTTAAAAACAAATGAACCTTTTAAGCACGTTGCAAACATAAAACACACAAAGCTGTTGTAAATAGAAGGTAAGGTAGAAATCTCAAGCTTTTCCAGAAACCTCATTTTATTACTCAGAGCTCCATTAGGTTGATGACCAGGCTAGAATTCAGGATTATTCATGCTTTGCAATGTCTAGCCCTCTTCCTGTCTGTCCATCCAGGCTGCTGTCGTTAAGGGCCCTCCCAGGAATCTTGCAAGAAATACACTGACAAGGTATGAAGGTTACATTTCAAAGCCTGCTCTTTATTTCTACATCCAGGGGAAAAAAGAGCTCGAGGGGAGTCTGGCCCTCTCCCTCTGCAGACAGCAGGACCTCCACAATTTACTGCAAGGAAAACAAAGATCAGGATCCCAGGTTGTAAGTGTTGCTAGAACATATTATAAGTTTCTCTGTGTGCAGCCTGCAGATGAATTTTCCCATGGGAGAACATCCTTTTGCTGTCTTTTTACTCTGTATAAGCTTTTATAAAAAAAAATCTGTGTTATTCTTCAAGGACATTGAATTGCTCTGCCTGTCTCCAGAGTGTGGGAGAAGGAGCTGAAGGACTGTGATATCTCTGATATTGTGAGCATTCTGAGATTCTTGTACAGTGAGGAGGAAACATCTGAGCTCTGTACCTGGGCACATTATTGCCCAAAATCCTCTGATTATGGAGTCATTTTAATAAATCATATTTAGCCTTCTGAAATTATTGTCAAGAGTCCTTTGTCAATGCATGGACCACAGCAATAAATAAGAATCAAGGTGAACACAGCAAAAGGAGAGTGTAAAGAGCTAAATTCAGTATTGTGCTTTCAATCAAGAGCTCTGTGGACACGAGGGCTGAACACTTGTCCAGCAACTGGACCTGCATGCCAAAGGCCTCATCCTCATCCTCATCCTCATCCTCATCCTGTTTCCCCATGCTGCCTCAGAGCTGGGCAAGACCACATGTTCACACTCTCTGCACCCAGTTGAGACAGCTCTTCAAATGACCTGCTTTCACAGAAATGCTGAGTTCAGTGGAAATTATTGTGCATAACACTGAAAAACAGGGACATGGGAGGCAAACCTATGACACATCTTCTGAACCAAGACCAAATAACCAGACTTTGTGGAGCCTTTTTTGTCATCTCCATGAAAACCAAGTCAAAGCTACGTAACACTGGAAAATAGTGTTTTGACAGCCCTTAGATGATCCTTTGGGGAGTACAGGCATATCTAATATAGCACCCCTAATATTTCTGTAATTGATTTTTCCATTCCTCAACTCAACCAATTCTTCTTCATTCCTGGCACACCACCTTTGGACACTGAAGGAATTAACATCAAGCAGTGCCTGTTAAGTATGATGGGTTTTTTTGAGGGATATCATTAACAAAAGACCTGATCCATGAGGTGATGAGCAAGCACAGATCTCACCAGCAATGGCAGAGGGACACACTGGTCTTTGGCCAGCCACTCTTGTGTGAACAAATTATGAGTTTCCCTACATACAAGCCTGCAGAAAAATTCTTCCCATAGGAAAGCATCTTTTTACTCTGTGTAAGTTTCTATAAACAAATCTTTGAGCTATATTTCAAGAGCAAAGCTTTTCTCTACCTTGTCTCCTGATAATAAAAGATGAGAGTTTTTCCTCCTTTCAACCTATAAAGTAAAAAAGTTATCTCTAATTGTGTACTGTTCTAACATTCCTTAAACAAAACTAAAAACAACAACTTCAACACTCCAAACTAAACAAATAATAACCCAAATCCTTTAAATTATAAAATCATGTTAATAAATCATATTTAACCTTCTAACATTATTATCAAAAATCCTTTATCACCACACAAACAACAACAAAAAGCCACAGCAGTAAAAAGTCATTTGCCATGTACAGAAACACACTGCAAGAGCCCCTCAGGCCACAGAGCCCTCCATTAGATCCTGCTATGCAACAAGTTCCACTACTGTCAGCTGTGAAAAACTGCTGGGCATCCTGGTGGGAGAGAGCTTCACTGGAGGAACAGAGAGAACAGAACAAGCAGATAAAAATTATTAAAACAGGTCACTCGGTGTTTCTCTCACGTGGGTGGCTTTTTCCAGCTAAAATATAAAAAATCCTCATTTTCCCCTGTGCATCGTTGGAATGCAGACAGGACTGTAAAATATAAAATGTGATCCAGCTGGAAATCCATACCTCAGCACAGCAGTTCTCAGGCTTTTTCAGATGCATCTCCTGCTCAAACCTATTCCACACTTGACCCTGTCTCCCCCCATCTGAGCACCTCTGATAAGCAGCATGAAGCTGGCAGGACACACCATGAGGAAGGTGTGATGGAAGGAAGCTGTGTGGGAGCACCTGGAGGGTACTTTGTGGTTGGATGGAGTTTAGGGCAAGTGTTGCAAGAACATATTATAAGTTTCTCTGTATGCAAGCCTGCAGAAAATCTTCCCATGGGAAAGCATCTTTTTACTGTCTTTTACTCTGTATAAGATTTCTTTAAAAAGATACCTGTGTTGTGTTTCAAGGACATTTGGTTTTCTCTGCCTGTCTCCTGATATGGGAGACAGGGGTGTTACATGAACATAAGTTTCTCTGTATGTAAGCCTGCAGAAAAATCTTCCCATGGGAAAGCATCTTTTTGCTGTCTTTTACTCTGTACGAGTTTTCTGTCAACAAAATCTCCGGTGTGCGTTTCAAAGACGTTTTAGATTTCTCTGCCTGTCTCCTGAGAGTGGGAGAAAGAAGTAAAGGACTGTTATCTCTCTGATATTGTGAGCATTCTAGCATTCTTGTACAGAGCAGTGAAGAAAAAGCATCTGAGCTCTGTACCTGGGCACATTATAGCCCAAATCCTCTGATTATGGAGTCATTTTAATAAATCATATTTAGCCTTCTGAAATTATTGCCAAGAGTCCTTTGTCAATGCATGGACCAAGGCAATATAGGGGTTTTCTTCCTCTCAGCCTATGAGGTGAAAAGTTGTTATCTCTGATTGTGTAAGCTATTCTGGCATTCCTTGGACAGAGCTGGAAGCAGCAGCTTTGGATGATCCTTGCTGGGCAGATAACAGCCCAAATCCTCTGAATTATGGAGTCATGTTAATAAACCATATTTAACCTTCTGATATTATTGTCAAGAGTCCTTTGTTAATGAATGGACCATGGCAATTGGCAGGGCCACATCAGGGGACAGGAAAAAAACCACAAACCTGAGAAGGTGTGAGGAACACAGTAGCCAAAGGCATCACCCAGAGCCAAGTGATAACTCTTCCCCCCAAACCAACATGAAGGACCACATGAGTTTTCAGTCAACTGGCATTTGTTTCCTTATTGTGCAGACAGCAGCTTTCTATGGAAAACATTTTGGCACTTGCCAGTGTTCTTGTTTTTTCATTGTTCTGAACAAAGATGTCAGTATTTCTGGTGGATTCTAACCAAATCTGATTCATGCTTTCCAAGCTAAGAAAAAAGAACCAAAATCCAAGCTCCTGTGCAATTTGAGTTCTAAGGTATCAGAAGGGAAGGGCAGAGAAGCTAAATAAGGAATAGAGGACAATAGGATATAAAGTACTAGTGCTAGTTAAAAGGAGGTATTTCTGGCCATGGAAAACACTCAAGCCAACCACACAGAAGGGAAAGCACAGATAGATTTCCAGTATTGAAACAAAGTACTTTCCATTTCTGTAGGGTCTCCTAAAGCTTTCACCTGATAAAATGAGGTCTGGGAAAGTGTATTCTGTTTTGCTATTATCCAACAAAAATTATGTATCTATTCCCACAACATCTCATGAAACTGAAATGTGCAGGTTCATGTACTTAAAAATTCCTTTAGAGATATGGGTTGAAATATACACCAAGTGCAAAAACAGAGTCCATGAGTTTTGCATCACTAATGAGCACTTTTCACACTGTGTTAGGGAAGGTTGCAGAACAAGAATGAGAATTTACTTTGCAGGCATCTTTTTCTATCAGCTACACCTACAGACTCACTCTACTTGGGTAACTAACATCAGCCCACATATTTCAAGATATGTGTAAGGAGGGGTCTGAACTGTCTCTCAAAGCTCAATTTGACAGCATGCATGCAAAACGCTTATAAATTTCCACAAATTCTGACAGGGCGAGAGAAGAATACAAGAGCCCTTGGAAAAAATTAGTACAAGAGTATCTGAAATCAGATCCCTGAAATCCAAGGCACCTTCCAATTGATATTCTTTTTAATCTGGCATTTGCTCACTGCTGAGCACCTTTTCTCATGCAGCATTGGCTGGTCTGGTGAAGCTGCTGCTGTGAGATTAAAGTAGGACTAATCTGCACAACCAGATGATGGCTGCAATTTATTCTGCAGCAGAACTAACTCTCCCTCACACCACTTCTTAAACCACAGGGCAGCTCTCCAGAGATAAAACGTGCTGCCTCTCAGGAGAGGTTGATTACTCCTCACTGTCCCCATGTGCACAAAGGAGTGTAAAATCGACCTTTTTTTTTTTTTTTTTTTTTTTTTTTTTTTTTTTTTGGTGGCATACTTTACCACAATGCACTTGCTCCACCTGTTGTCCACTTGCTTTTCTACAAGTCCATCTACAGCTGCAGTTTCTGCAATTGCTTTGCCTTTAGGGATACTCAGGGATCTTTGTGCCTCCTTTCCCACTCCTAGCACAGCCAGTTATCACTGCTTTCCATAGAGACTCTGGAAAAAAACAACCAGAAGTTCAGGAACAGTTGAAGAACCACAGATCTCAGAGGTCTAGCTCAGCTTTTATCACAGTAGTTACTGAGAGCCTGACAAGTGTCTGTCAGGAAAGCAGGATGCTCTGGGTAGTTAATTACTCAGCAAGGCATCCTCAGTCTAGGCTAAGGGATTAATAGCACATTCCTACTTTCCAGCTCTTCTGCTAGATTACCACCAGGAACAAGGAGAAAATAATGGCTTTTACTGAAAAAAACAGGCACTGAACAGCTCTGGCAGCATCAGGGTGTTCTGGGAGTGTATTCAGTTGTGCCATTTGCTCCTCATGGGTGGACATGACCAGCCTGGAGGATGGCAGCAAAGTAGTGCCTGGCTCCTCTGAGGCCAACAGCAGCTCAAATGTAAGCATTTGCTCTCACTGGATTCACACTTTTTTTGGGGGGGGGAAAGAATTTATTTTCCCAAATTTCATGCTTTCATGCAAATACCAGACCAAAGGTGAGGAAATATGTGCTGTGCTGAGGGGGAGCTGGGAGAGACCTGAGGAAGAGCATGGCTCTGTTAATGAGGCAATAATGCTTGCAGACACAGCATTCCCAGTGCCAGGGGTCCCATTAGGGCCACAACTGCTTTCTGAAGCCTGACAAGAGTCATTGCAGTACCACAGCAACAAGCACAGAATAATCTGAGCTGGAAGGGACTCACAAGGATCATCTACATTGCCATCTCCAACTGAGCTGTGGGTCAATGTCCCTCTGTCACACTAATGTGCAACACAAATCACAGAGACACAGCACAAGAAGGCAAGGAAGAAGAAAGTTTTATTTTGGTTTTCACATTATATAGAGTTTTGGAAACAACTATTGATTGGAAGGTGAAGTTACATTTTCTCTAACCACACTGGTCAATGATAAAGTCCATCAAACCTTTCTCCTCCCAGGAGAAAGAATGAAAAACAAAAAGACAGTTAGAAAAACATGTGCATGTTTACAAAAAGCAGCGTGAGAGACTCTATCACAAGAATGAAAACATCAGAAGGTTGAAAATCAGAGCAACAGTCCCTCCTTTCAAAAGAGCCACCAGAAGTCATCTTCAGGCCACTTCATGGCACTGGGAGGGACATCACAGCACAGCTACAGCCACAGTCTGGTATCTGCTGCCCTCCCCTGCTCTGTCAGCATCATGGGAAGAACAAGAACAGGGAGCCTCTTCCCCTGCTCCCCCTTTTTTCTGTAGTGCAGGGACACAACCTGGCTAAATTCTGCTGGAATAGCCCCAAGGAGGCCTGGCTGCTGAGTGACAAGGAATAAGGCAGTGGCAGGAGGAGTGCCATGTCCCAGCCTCTGGTCTCTGTGCTAAGCTGAAGTTCCCTCTTACATTCACCCACACCCAGAACCTCTGGCCACTTTAACACAAGGAAGGGGCAGCAACACCTGCTCAGCACAGCTCTCAAAGGCAGCTTCCAAACCCTTCTGCACCCTCTATTTGAATCATTAGCCAGTTCCCACCACAGCTCTAAGCTTCCTTGAGCAGCAGAGCTGGCACATCAACTTCCTCTCCTGCCCATGGGAATTTAAGGCTGAGGAGATGCTGAAGCCAGCAAAGACAGACAAGGCAAGTCTCATTTATTGTGAACTTTGAGAATGAGCACCCTCCACAAACTAAAACTAAAAAAAAAAAAAAAAGGAAGAAAAGAAAGAAGAAAAAGTTGAAAGTTTGAAAATGTGGCTAGGTAGAGAGCCAGTCTCTCCTCGGGCTGTGCAAGCAGGTTCATAGCAAAGTCCTTGGCACAAAAAGTATGTCAGATAGTCTTTTCCCAATGCAGGAAACAGTGGACATGGCTCTGGAACAATGTGAGGTGTTACTAAAGCAAAGTACAAAAAGTGACTGGGGGAAAGGGAGGGAATACACCTTAAAATACCAAATCAATTTTGAAGGGGTTGGCAGCAGTGCCACGTTAACTGCAAAATCATAAGCATCAGTACACAAATGGCTCAGACAGATCTGTTCCATTCCCCACTCAACCTCAACACAATCACAAGACCAAGTTTTAAAAAGTCTGTTTCTTTAGTATGCTTTTTTTTAAGCCCCACATCTGTGTCTTCCCCACTTCTATGTGAATGTCTAACTTTTCCTAGGGCTTTTATACCCCCTCCCAATATCCCAGCATCCAAGGCTTTCCTTGTGAAGGTCAGCAATAAGAGGCAGCCCTCAGCAGGCTTGTATTTCCATGTGCTTGGCATTGGAGTTCCAACTCTGGCAGCAAAGTGCTTTGGAGAGTGAAGGGGTTGGCTTTGTCTCCAGAAGCCACAGCAGAAAGCTTTAAGAAGCTTTAAACACACCATCAAAAAGTAATGCTTCTTACTAAAAGGAAAAGCAAGCATGGGAATCAGTAAGCATTTGTTTAGATCCACTGCTCTGGAACTAAAGTTCCTTGTTCCTAAGAAAATGCCCCCATAGTTTTGAAGGGGTATGTATTCTCTCCAAAACAGCTTCTTTACACGTGAACAGGAGGAAGTGTTGGCTCCAGCACTATTTTAACCCACTTGACTGCATGATGTGTGATAAACAACTACTGGAGAAGTTTTGGAACCCTGAAAGTCAGTTTTACTTACTCATCAGCCCTGAAAAGGAAACGAAGGGGATAGGAGTACAAGGGAAAAAAGACTGAAGCCAAATTAAATTCTATTTCGGGTGAATTTATTGAGTTATAAAGAACTTGCCAGCTCCACCATATTTACAAAGGTTTTCAAGAGGATCTAGAGCTATTACTGCTACTGAACCACACATTAAAAATGCATAAACAAACCAAATCACCCAGATCCATTATGTTAACTGTAAAAACACCATTTACCTTATAGGACTGTGAGGCACACTCAAACATAGGGAAAAATGCTTCCCAAGCACTGATCTCTAAAGCAAGATTCTCATTTCTCCCTCTGATGTAGCTATGCCTGAAGCTCAGGAATCCTTATGCCACTGTTGATGGAACTTGGGGTCTGTTCTTCAACAGACATGGCTTATGAATCAGGATTTTAAATAAAAGGTTACTCAGAATGGCAAGGCGTTAAAATATCTTAAAGAGCACAATGAAATCCCCAGCTGGCTCCATCTGATACTTTGGTGAGGTGTTATTGCTGCCAGATGTGCACATAAAATCCTGTCATCACTTTGGAGCCCCAATCCAAGCAAACTAAGTCCCCAGACCACTGTCACTGTTCACATCTCAAGCAGCACTGTAGGAACAGCACCTCCTGAAAACATCACACTGCTGTTCTCTCCTTCCTGTCCATGACTCAAAGGATGATTTCAGTCAATTCCATCCATTCAGCTGCAATTAATGCTCCCTAAATTCAATATCCACCTTTCCATTTCCCCCTCTACCCACAGAATAGATCATGGGGAGGAGAGAGCCTGTCTCCCAGTTCAGCTGGGTTCATTTCCAAGTATATTCCAGCTGCGTGTCACATCCTGAAGAAGCTGCACATTACAGTTCCTCAATGCCAAAGGGCTGTGGATGTGGCCTGTGTGCTCACACACCTGGATGCACACAGCTCCCACTGGCAACAGGTGGCTCTGCTAGTCTTGTTTACAAGCCTACAGTAACATTTACATGATATTAAGCTTCACACCTTAAATAATGTTTGGGGAAGAATTTATTCACTTGAGTGCCAGTGACCCTTCTCAGGTTATTCACAGGTGAACATTTGCTGATCAGCAATCTAACACTGTAATGCTCACTTGCTAACTATCAACTAAGATTCAGAGTTACTCTAAGGAGTAACTAAAAGTACTCTAAGGAGAAACTAAAACCCCAGAAACTAAGTCAGTATCAAATCAAGTAGCAAAGAAGCTGCTAATAGCATTTTGGAGAGAAAAAAACCCCAAAACAACCAAAAAACACTGAAATATCTCTCTTGTACAAAGAAAGAGGAAACCTACCAGCTTTATGTTTAAAAGAGAAACATGTAACTTTGTTCCTACTGCAAGGGCTACAAAAACAAAACCAGAGAAGCCCAAGCACCCTTCATGCATGAGAAACTACCTTCTAGCAAGAAATCTTTTATGGACTATGTGCTACTCTAATGTGAGCTGGCATCAGACCTGCAAAGTCTTGCTCCACATGTCAGCAAGACTGTCACAGGCACACCACACTGTCACACTGCTCCCTTCAAAAGAAAAAAAAAAAAAA
>VXAX01008709.1:352789-365610 GCA_013399835.1 Leptocoma aspasia
AAACATCCTCTCACACTTACAAAGCAAGCTACAGAGCTGGTCACTGCAAAGCAGCAGCTCCTCTAGGATTTTAAAACTTTACACTCGTATCAAGGAAATTCTCATCAACATTGAGAGTTGTAGCTGGGCCATGCTGAGAACATATTCAGCATGGTGTCACCATGTCATCCAAGGCCAGAATCAGATGCTCAGGTGTTGAGACAGTGGGTCAGATATAAACTTTTTAACAGTTTCATATTTGCAGGTAGAGATTGAGAACAAGTCTTCAAAAGTGGAATTACCCCAGTGCTTGTGTAGATAAAAAGAACACTAGGCTGCCAGACCTGCTACACTGCATCCAGCCATGGGGTGAACTGGGCAAATCCAGTGCCAAACAACAGCAAGGCCACACTCAGCAGGAATCAAGCTGTGACTGTGAGGAGAGGTTTACAGGAGAACTCTTTCAGGCATGGCAGAATATCCTTCCTTACCAGCAGGATGGCAGAACAAGCTGCACCCAGCAACACTTCTGGCCTGCTGCATGTACCTCTTCCAGCCCTTCAGAGAATTTCATACAGCTAATGCCACAGCAATGTTACTGTGGAACACATTTATCAAGACACCTTTGCAACTCAGGAAAGCTTACAGAGGTATTTCCCATGTCACTCTTGCTGAGGTGAGCAGGAATTATTTATCAATTTGACTAAGGGGTGGTCAAACCTTTAGTACACGTTACCAAAGTGTTTCAAAGCTATTCAGGTCCCTCACTAGGAGCTACATTTAATTTAAACATTGAGCAGAAAACCTTTGTGCTTCTTTTGTGGACTAAAGTCTGACTTAAATCCTATTACTGCAAGCCAGCAAAATGCAGTGATGCTAGACTTTGCAAAGATGGTGGAGGAAAAGGTATTCCATCTGGATTCCTTAAAAACCAAATACAGTGTAACAAAAGACAACTATGATAACTCTAGTAGTCAGAACATCTCCACAAAATTCTCTGGACCATGAACTGGCCACAGAAGACTCAAAATAACAGAGAGTTGTCCAGCTGAAGGTGTTCTGAAAGACCGAAGGAAATCCATCAAGAACAAATTGGCACAGCTATTGTGACACAAAAATTGTAGTTGATAACAGAGTTATCTGGTTCCATTTTTTCAGTGACAGTTTTAATGCCTATAACATTCTGGACTTAAATTAGTCCAGTAAGCTGGTGCTTTTCTCCTGAACAGACTAGGACTGATTGTTGGTAGACACCAATAACACATCCCTTTATTTCTCTACTGGGCCATCCTTGGTGGTGGATCTGGGGCAGACTGCCCTGCAAATTTCCATTACCTGAATCATCTCTTCCTTTTCCAGTATCAAAAACCTCACGCTACAATCTAAATTCCAGTTTTTGAAAAGGCAGAGGGTTAAACTACCAACCTGAGACTCAACAATTGTCCCTTCCAATTATTTAGTGCTTGAAATTGAGACATTCACACAGTGCAACCTACAGTCATACACACATCATCACTTGCTACCACGCTGAACACAGCTGTGCTACACAGTGGGATTTTTCTTCTCAGCAGATTTTACTTTCCCTTGATCTTCCACTTTTTTGATGGCTGCTTGGATAGCTTCTTGATCACCCAGAAACTGGTGAGGGCCCAGAGGGTGCAAATTCTCATCAAGTTCAAGAAGTATGGGCACACCAGTGGGGAGGGTGACATTGATGATGTCCTCATCGGAGATGCCTGCCAAACAAAAACAAAACAGAGTTACACTTCCAGCTTCCTCACTGCCTTATTTCTGAGGTTACCTAGTCTTAAAACAGTCAAGGACACCTTCCAGCCTCCAGTGACACCACCAGCCACTCAAGGGTCAATTCCCAGCTTGGGAAGTCCTTTAGGAACAGAAGGAGAGAATTCCCATCAAGGTGAGACAGTTTCTTCACTTTTTCAGCCTACATGTGTGAAATAAACAGGAAGAGATTGCCCTGGAGACTACACTGCTCCTTTAAGACAGGACATGGAGTACAATAGGTTCCCCTCCATCACTTCCCAACTCACACATCACAAAAGATGAGAGCCCACATGTCCTACTCCAACACAAAACAACCTCTGCTATGCAGCCAATACAGACTCTTTAAAAAGGCAGGATAACAAGGTTAATTTTTGTCTTAAATTTTCTGGGCAACTCTTATCACACAAGCTGTCATAAAAATCAGTGTTTAATTCTCCTTGTGTGAGAATTACTCTTCGCCTGCATTTGATTTCTCACAAGCAAGTTCATAGCAGGGTCCACAGTATTGTTCTCAGAATTCCTACATACAGGATATTCATTTCCACTTTCAAATGAGGGGAAGAAAAAGGAGGCAGAAAGTCAATTTGTACAGCTTGGGGCATTTTTCTTTTTTCCACTTAAATAAAGGAATGTGTACCTGGAAACCATGTTTATGTTACACAGACATGTAATTAAAATATTCTGGGCTCTCATCTCAATGAAATTGCTGGTTATTTTTATATCCAACACACATGCAAAGCCTCCAAGTGCATTTCAAGACCTAGTAAAGTTTCCACACAAGGTCTAAATAGTTGCATTAAAAGTGACTTAAGAGCATTAAATGACTTTGCAGTGACTGCAAAGACATTATCCCTCCAAAAAATCAGGCAAAAGAAAGCTAGTGGCACTGGGAATGTCAAGATTTCCTTCCCCCCGCTGCTCTTTTTAGGAGCACTGAGGTGCCAGCAGCAGCCTGCTATTGTGAAGCAGGGCAGCTTTGAGTAATTCACCCAGAAAATGCACACAACCAAGCTTCTAAAGCCATGACAGCATATGAACTAGACCAAGGTGCACCAAGCAAACACCCTCCTGGAGCAGCTGACAAAACAGATGGGCCTCAGAGCACACGGGTGTAAATTTACCAGAGATTTGCACATTAAGTAGAAAAGCAGAGCCATCATGTTAACAGGAAAACACACACAAGTCAAGCAACTCAGCAACAGTGGGATGACAACAGGTCAGAAAAAACCAGAACTATTCATGAGGTGAGGATCATATGCCCCTGCCCAGAGACTACACCAGCACCCAACTTTTGCACTGACCTACTCTTGCTTTATGCTCAGTACTTGGGTGAGCCCTAAATTTCAGAAGGGCATGGAGCACCAGAAACAAGCCTTTGCAAAGAACTTACACCTTGTTACATGCTGAGCATCAGTCCATTGAAACAAGTCACACCCAGGTAGCTTAAGCAATTCTTGCATACAAGGGACAAATAATTCACCTGGTGTAGGCCACAGAATCAGACCTACAGGGGAAAAACCTCAAAGAATACCTAAAATTGAAAAATGGCATAGAAATGAAGGGGAAAAATACAGCATCCATTCACCAGGCACAAGCACTGCTCTCAAGGACTTTGTTTGCAGAACAAGCAGCCCAAGCTCTTATTTCAAGGATTCTTAAGCATTAGATTTTAACAACACCCACATCACCATGTATATTCCCAGAGAATCTGTGCCTAGGAAGTTTTCTGACCACCTCCTAAGTTCAGTCTCTCAGACTAAACCATTCATATACACACAAAGCAGATGAAGTCATGCAGGAGAGTTTAGGCAAACCACATAATGTGGTCAGGAGACATGATATTTAAAAGTTTCCTCTGGAGATAGATTAAACAAAACATGGATTCTGAAATGCATTTTACTGTTTTTACAGAACACAAAGTGACCACAATGTCAACTAGTATTGATCTACAAAGCAAAACAGTGCAGTCTAGGATAAACACACAGCAGCAAACATGATGGTTTTCTCCTCAGGACTTTTCCTCATACAGAAGTGCAGCCCCACAGCCAGGAGTCTGGAAATACAAGCTGAAGTCAGATGAAAAAATCTTAAAGAAACAAAGTGTTCTGTCGCTGTGTAGAGTATTTCTGTTCTTCAGGAAGCAAGAAGCCGAGCAGGCTGGTCACACAAGCTCTTGGGCTGCAGGGAGAGCTCAGCAGAACTCTCCCCAGCCAGCAGGCCAGGAGGACAGCAGAGGGATCCCACCTTGCAGCTGAGCTGGCTGCAGTGTGAGTAACTGCTATCCAGTTACTCCATGTGCTGTAACTATAACCAGCTGACCTTTTCCTGAGCTCCAGCCCAGCTCGCCTGTGTCACAGCCCAGCCCATGGCACAGGGAAGAAGGGTGAAATCAGGGCAAGATCCCAACTGCTGGCTACAAGGTGCAATGGTAAATAAGACCACTGAAGAAGCAAGGTGCTTCCTTCCAGTTTAATACCAAAGCCTGGCTCTCAGCACTGCTGAAATACTGTGCTGCTGGAAGCAGCCCTGTTGCATGAACATATTATAAGTTTCCCAGCATGCAGGCCTGCAGAAAATTGATATTATTCAGTGCTCCAGACTGGGCAGATAATAGCCCAAATTCTTTGAATTATGGAGTCATGTTAATAAATCATACTTAGCCTTCTGATATTACTGTCAAGAGTCCTTTGTCACTGCATGGACCTTCCCATGGGAAAGTGTCTTTTTACTCTGTACAAGTTTCTATAAACAAATCTCTGAGCTGTGTTCAAGGACAGAGGTTTCTCTGCCTGTCTCCTGATAATGGGAGATGGGGGGTTTCTTCCTTTCAGCCTGTGAGGTGAAAAGTTGTTCTCTCTGATTGTGTAAGCTGTTCTGGCATTCCTTGGACGGAGCTGGAAGCAGCAGCTTCAGATGCTCCAGACTGGGCAGGTAATAGCCCAATTCTTTGAATTATGGAGTCATCTTAATAAATCATATTTAGCCTTCTGATATTATTGTCAAGAGTCCTTTGTCATTGCACAGACCACGGCAATACAGTCTTTACCCAAGAAGGTTTAAAGCCCAGCTCCTACCTACTTATAGCCATGAGAACCCACAGACATTACTGAAGTACTCAGAATGACTTCCTCAGGAGCCCAGATGAAATGCTGACTAGGCAACTGCACTCCTGAAGTGAACACATCCCATGCTCTGCTCCTCACCTGTACAGCAGCAAGCAGTTAAGTACAGGAACACTGGAGTAACTTGGTACAGCATTTATTATAAAAGTAATATAACCTTTCTTTTAAAAAAAAGATACTACTTATATTATATTACTTAACTCCTTTCAAAATCACCTTCAAAATTCCTCCCCAGCTCACTTATCCTCCATTTAACCAAACTCAGTAACCAAATACACAAATTGGAATTATCTCCAGGCGAGTTTAAGAACTCACCTTCACGTGGTAGCCCATGGAGTGTTTTGAAATATTTGTACCTTGCAAAGTCCTACAGAGACAAACCCCATGATTTTGAGCACTTTCACAGGGGCTGGTTCAGCTTCCCCTTCCCTCTCACCTGTTCTTACCAAGTTCCTCCCTTCTATTCTTCTGGTCAGAGGAACCCAAAACCCACAGAGCTACTGAGAATAACAACAGTCCTCCTCTCTGCATGTCAACTGCACTTGAGGCCAGATGATTCATCCAATAAAAAAATCATACACAAGATCAAATGCATCAATTCAGCCACAAAAGCTTGTTTAATACTGGTGCTTTGTAATTGAGTTCCAAATCAGGTCATAGCATCCCACATGCTTAATGAAAATACTAAAGCTCTAGCCTAGTAAGGTAAATATTCAGAGCCACTTTCTGCCCTCCCTGCAAGCTGACAGAAAATCTAACTTCAACAGGGCAGAGGAAGGAAATAAGCACAGTGTTAGAATCTGGCTTTTGATCTTGACAGAATGTTATCTTGCTGTGCAAATTTTAAGGAAAGTAGGATGGGTGGGCTACCACCATGGTTGTAGTCTGTCATTTACATTTGTTTCACTCGTATCTGCCAAGACTTTGTCTGTATTAGGTTTGCACAGCAAGGCTTCAGTAGCAGAGGGCTACAGTGGGGCACCAAAAAAGAGCTGTGGTGAGTTGACCTTGGCTGGACAGCTCTATCACTCCCATCCTCAGCACAATGGGTGGGGAGAAAAGATGCAAAAATGACTTGTGGGTCAAGATAAAGGCAGTTTGCTAAAGCACAAGTAGAGGCCAAGCACAGAAGCAAAGGAAAAACAAAGGATTTATTCTCTACTTCCCATCAGCAGGCAATCCAGTCACTTGCCACAAATCAGGGCTTCAGTATGCAGAGCTACTGGGTTAGGTTCCAGAGGGCCTCTAAGAAAGATGGAAATGGACTTTTTAGCAGGGCCTGCAGCTAAAGAACAAGGGGGAATGGTTTTAAACTAAAAGAAGATCGTTTCAGACTAGATATAAGGAAGAAAATTTCTATGAAGCGGGTAAAACACCAGAACAAGCTGCCCAAGGAGGCAGCAGATATCCCATTCCTGGAAACATTCAAGGCCAGGTTGACCAGGACTCTGAACAATGGGATCTGGTTGCAGATATCCCTGCTCATTGCACAGGGACTGGACTAGATGGCCTTTAAAAGATACCTCCCAGCACAAACCATTCTGTGGTAAATCAACAACCTTATGCTGAGCTACCAACTTGGCTGTTTATTGGGATGCATTTTCTTTATTGGGATATAGTAGAGTATTTACACAAGCTTTAGCAAGTGCCTATTCTCTGCAGAACTCTCTGCCACATAACTTTTAAGTAAAAAATTATCAGGGTGACCCACTGGAATAATAAGAACATCTTCCACAACCCAAGCCAAGCACTTTTACTCTGCTGTATTAAGCAATGCTATTTTAATTAAGAGATTATTACTACAAACCTGACAAAGCAGCTGAAAAAAAAACCAAAAATAATGAGTACCTGCAGAGTTTTTGTCTATCTAAACCAATCACAAATTTTGTTTGAATACAGTAGTCTTAAATGAACAATGAGAAATAAAATGAAAGCATCTGGCCCTTTCCTTAACTACATTTAACCTAACTAATTCTCTCCCCTTTCCACATCTCCCAGTTTGCTTCCTTGACCAACTTTCTACTTCCTCCTTGGAGGCCACAGACATTCTTACCTTGCCCAGGTAATATACACTACAGAACAAGATATAAAGCTCCAAACTATTGCCGTGGTCCATGCAGTAACAAAGGACTCTTGACAATAATGTCAGAAGGCTAAATATGATTTATTAACATGACTCTGTAATTCAAAGAATTGGGCTGTTATCTGCCCAGCCCAGAGCATCCCAAGCTCTTGCCTCAAGCCTCATCTAAGGAATGCCAGAATAGCTTACACAATCAGAGATAACAACTTTTCACCTCATAGGCTGAAAGAAAGAAAACCTCCATCTCCTATTATCAGGAGACAGGCAGAGAAATCCAAATGTCCTTGAAACACAGCTCAGAGATTTGTTTACAGAAACTTTTACAGAGTAAAAAGACAGTAAAAAGATGCTTTCCCATGGGAAGAATTTTTTGCCTTACAGAGGCCTTTTGCAGGCCTACAGAGAAACTTATAATATGTTCATGCAACACCAAACCATTGAGTAAGGAGGAGAGGGGAAGGCTAAAACAAAGACCCTTACCTTCCACATGCTTCAGCAATGCCCTGCTGCTGTTGCCATGAGCAGAGATAAGAATCATTTTGCCACTTTTCAGTTCTGGCACTATCTTTTCATTCCAGTAGGGAAGGAGTCTCTCAAGCACATCCTTGAGGCTTTCAGCCTTTGGAAGATTCTCCTGTGAGACATCACCACATTTATAGCGGCGGTCGTTGTAGATCTCTGCATAGTAGGGGTGAGATTCAGAGATGGGGGGTGGGGTAACATCGTAGCTCCTTCTCCAGATTTTCACCTGCTCCTCACCGTGGTTCAGAGCCATCTCTGCCCTGTTGAGCCCGATCAGCGCTCCGTAGTGACGCTCGTTCAGCCGCCAGGAGCTCTGGATGGGGACCCACTCCTGGCCCATCTCCTCCAGGATCAGCCAGGCAGTCTGGATGGAGCGGCTCAGCACGGAGGTGAAGACCAGGTCGAACTCAAAGCCCAGGGCTTTGAGGTGTTTGCCACAGCTCTGAGCTTCCTTTATCCCATCGCTGCTCAGCTTCTGGTCCACCCAGCTGCAGAAGCGATTCTCCTTGGTCCAGGCTCCTTCCCCGTGTCTCAGGAGAACCAGCCTGTACTTTGCCATTTTGGTTGTAGCTTAGCACAGATGGCAGCTGGTCTGGCATCTAACAGTGACACATCTGGGCAAAGACACGAGACAGACACATCAAACGTCCCTCAGATGATCCATTACAAGCAGCAATATGGCAGTGGAAAGTAAACAGCGATCAGAATCAAAACAACCAAAGGAACAAGCGTCTGCCCAGTATGATTTTATATTGTTGTGGTTTGTGTATTGATAAAGGACTTTTGATAATAATATCAGAAGGTTAAATATGATTTATTAACATGACTCTATAATTTAAAGGATTTGGGTTATTATTTGCTTAGCACGGAGCATCTGAAGCTCCTGCCTCTAGCTTTGTCTAAGGAACGTCAGAATAGTTTACACAATTAGAGATAACAACTTTTCACCTCATAAGTTGAAAGAAAGAAAACCTTTATCTCTTATTAGGAAACAAGCAAAAAAATCTAAATGTCTTTGAACACACATCAAAGATTTTGTTTATAAAAACTTCTACAGAGTAAAATGACAGTAAAAAAATGTTTTCTCATGAAAAGATTTTTCTGTAAACTTACATACAGAAAAACTTATAATATGTTTTTACAACAATTTTACAATTGAGAGTGGGAGGAATTCCAAACCAAGAGACCTCACGTGGGCAAGAAAGTGCCATCCTTCACCCAGCTTGTTGCAACTAGCCCACTTAAACAATTGATTAGGAGCAGATTTGTATAAGCTGTTTCAGCCTACAGGTTTCCCTCAAGTGTTGCTAGAACATATTGTAAGTGTCTCTGCATGCAGGCCTGCAGAAAAATCTTCTCATGGGAAAGCATCTTTTTGCTGTCTTTTACTCTGTATGAGTTTTCTGTCAATAAAATCTCTGTGTGTTCTTCAAGGACGTTTTTAGATTCCTCTGCCTGTCTCCTGAGAGTGGGAGAAGGAGCTGAAGGACTGTTATCTCTGATATTGTGAGCATTCTAGCATTCTTGTACAGAGCAGTGAAGAAGAAGCATCTGAGCTCTGTACCTGGGCACATTATAACCCAAATCCTCTGATTATGGAGTCATTTTAATAAATCATATTTAGCCTTCTAAAATTATTGTCAAGAGTCCTTTGTCAATGCATGGACCACGGCAATACCTCAAGTGCTTTAACAGAGCCTCACTGAGTATCACAGGCTCCCAGAGCAGCAGATCCCCCTCACTGGGGAACTCTGAGGTGCCACATGTAGCTCAAGCCCACCAGGGCTACCCAGATCCTCACTGCTCCGAGGGAATGCAGGCACAGACAGCAGCTGTGGCCCTCAGCCAGAGGAACTGGCACTGGCAACACACAAAACCTTATCGGCTTTTCTCAAAGGAGATGTCAACACAGTCACTCTCTGCATAATTTCCTCACATCCCCATCCCATCCTGCTAATTATGCCAGTCTATGCTTGATTTCTTTCCCCAAGCCACCTCCTCCATCATTCCTCCATGTTCAAGTGTGACAACACAGATACTCTGAGATGCAATGTGCAACTTGAGAGCCCTCATCTCACTGAATCCACAAGTGACCTCACAGATTCTCCCATTCCCTTCCTGACTTTCAAGTCTACTTTTCCTCTCCTGTCTGTGAATTACAATGCCAGATTCTTAGGCACCAGGATTAATGTTTTTACTTTTGGAGTGGGCACAAAAAGCCTATTCGCTGTCCTCATTTTTCTTGACCTCTTTTTTGTCCTCTTGACCTCTTTTCTTGTCCTCTTTTTTCTTGACCAAGCAACATCACCTCTGGATTGTCTTCAATGGCAGATACATTCTGACCACAAATGCAAGGGAGGTCAGGGGTGGTCAAAGATCAGCTAGCAGACAACAGGATGCCTGAAAGGTCCATCTAACACAGGACTGCAACTCTGAAAACCCCACCTGATCCCTCTGACCCGAGACACAGGCTAGATGGCAATGGACAGAGCAGGGGAAAAAATATTAAAATATAGTCTCTGCACTGGGGGGACTGCTGTCCCCCCCCCCAGATGAATTCACCTCAGATGAATATTAAGTGCTTTCAAAACCACAGACAGTGAGAGACTGAGCTCTGATTTCTGCCCACCCAGCCTTGGGCTAGATTTCCATAACACACTTAAGGAGCTCCCATCATCTCAAATCAGTTGGAGCTGCTCCAACCACACTCCAAGCATCTCAAATTCAGGCCCACTGTGACCCTGAATTAGGTCAGCAGCATGGGATAGGCCCAGGCACTCTGAGTTTTGGGAAACACCCAGCACAATACCAGCCTTCATTTTCCCAGACTTTCAAAAAAAAGTGTCTAGAAAAGTTGAATTCATTAACAGACTCGGGAATCTCATCTTGCTTGTAACAGCAGCTTAGTTCTCCTCTAATCTCACGTTATGACAGAGTCTACATCACACAAGGGCACCCTGCAAAACCCCCCCAGTGCTAAATTCTGCCTAATGGCCCAGCTTGGCATTAAAAAGCCTTTGAAGACTGAGATTTCTACAGAATATCAGGAGATGTTGTTTGACACCCAACAGACAGCTGATAAATACAAAAGAAAGTCTTATTTCATACAAAGGCAGGCTGAGATTTGTGTATGGCAAGGAACATCTCAGACAAAATCCCCTGCATGGTCCACTTTTTCCACTCCCAATAATCAGCTGCACTTTAAGCAAAGAAATCAGCTATTGCCAGGATTCAAGTGTCACAACACTAAACTGCACCCTGTAAGATCCCAGGTTTATACCAAAAACAAGTATTTGATAGCATTTCCACCTAAAGCAACTGATCCTTACTCAACATACCACAGATAAAATTAAAAAATTGCAGTGTGTTCACAGCATGAGCTACTACACATGAAATAGCTCCCCAGAAATCTCTCTCTGCAGATACCTGATTATTCAGATTAACTGATTCTATTATCCACAAGAATAGATTACATAATCTACAAAACCAAATTAAGACCCAACAATAGGGGTGATGCACCTCTTTGCCAAAGTTTAGTTGGCATTTTAGCCAAAAGCAACAAAAAATTTGGTGAGTATAAGAGATACACAAAGACCAAATATCATCTGGGTGCCATAAACTCCATTCTACTTATACAAAACATTAGGCAGAAGCACAATTCTCAAACAAATTTAGAAAGAACTAGCAGTCACCGCGTTGTTTGAGTATCAGTCCACTTCTGGAAGCATTTAAACTGGAAAGCCCCAGAGGAACACATGGAAATAATCCTACTCACCTTTCCTATGGCAAAGGAACAACCTACACAAATCCCAGCACAGGCTCAAGAGCTGCTTTATACAGAGGCTACCACACACTCTTGGCTGGTTACCTGCAGGGAGAGAATAAACACTGAGCGCTCACAGAATGAGCCCACAAGTGCAAATGGCTATGCCAGCCACCATTTGCTCTCAAAGCTATTAAAAAAAATAGAGCATAAAAAAATGTACGGCTGGGAAATCTACCAAATGCCTTCTCCCCAAAAGATGCCAATGCACAGCTCCTGCATTTCCAACAAGGGAAAGTTTCTGGTCTCCCACATGCCCCCGGAATCATTTGCCCCGTAAGATTTGTTTAGACTGCAATTACCATAGCTCTGGTGTGCAGAGAGCTACCAAAAGCTCTGGGGCACCACGGAGGATACAGACAGCAGAGCTGGAGCCGGCACAGAGGCACTGACCAGGCTGCGCAGAGCAGTGCCCCATCGCTGGAGCTGTTCAAGGCCAGGCCGGTTGGAGCCTGGAGCAACCCGGCCCAGCGGTGGGTGTCCCTGCCATGGCACGGGGGTGGGAACTAGACGGCCTTTAAGGTCCCTTCCAACCCAAACCATCCTGCGGTTCCTCTGAGAGAGAACAGAAACCCAGAGCCGCAGCACGGTGCTCGGCATAACACCTTACAGCGGCGAATCTCTCGGCCGAGCAGAGCTTTAAGCTCTAATGCCAGAGGCCGTCACTGCCGGGGCTCCTGCTCCAGCCGGGACAAGCTGCCCTGCTCATCCCTTTTACAAGGCGTCCCTGTGCGGAGCACCGGCGTGTCCCAGCGCTCCCCGAGCACGGAGCCTCAGCCGCAAGCAGGGCAGCACCTCCCGGACACGGGCAAACACCAGCGCGGGGCGGCGACCGGCACACGAACAGCGACACGGCCGCGGGCTCGCAGGCACGGCCGCGGGCTGGCACTCGCGGACCGCGGGCTCGCACGCGGTGCCCGGGGGCACCACCATCCATCCCTCCCTCCCTGGAGCGCCGGAACAGCTCCGCCACGGAAACCCCCCCGAACGCAGGGCCGCTCCCCGCGCCCGACCCCGCTGTCCCGGGAATTACCGGGCCGCAGCCGCGCCGCCTCCCGGGGAGCGCCGGAGCCGCCGCCGGGCCGGGCCGGGCCCGCACCGCGCGTCTTATTGCGGCCGCGGCGCCAGAGAGAGCGGCGCGCCCTGATTGGCCGCCCAGGCGGATGGGCAGCGGTGTCGGCCAATGGGCGCGGCGCGGGGCGGTGACGCGGGCCCCGGGCGGGGATCCCGGGGAAGCTCCCCGGGCGGGCCCGCCTGTCGCAGCTATCGCGACAGAGATGCTGGCTCCCCCCGCGGGGCCGGCGCTTTGGGAACCGGGGAAGCGTATTGCCGTGGTCCGTGCAGTGACAAAGGACTCTTGACAATAATATCAGAAGGCTAAATATGATTTATTAACATGACTCCATAATTCAAAGAATTGGGCTATTGTCTGCCCAGTCTGGAGCACCAAAGCTGCTGCTTCCAGCTCTGTCCAAGGAATGCCAGAACAGCTTACACAATCAGAGAT
>VXAX01008709.1:365877-382855 GCA_013399835.1 Leptocoma aspasia
AAAAGATGCCAATGCACAGCTCCTGCATTTCCAACAAGGGAAAGTTTCTGGTCTCCCACATGCCCCCGGAATCATTTGCCCCGTAAGATTTGTTTAGACTGCAATTACCATAGCTCTGGTGTGCAGAGAGCTACCAAAAGCTCTGGGGCACCACGGAGGATACAGACAGCAGAGCTGGAGCCGGCACAGAGGCACTGACCAGGCTGCGCAGAGCAGTGCCCCATCGCTGGAGCTGTTCAAGGCCAGGCCGGTTGGAGCCTGGAGCAACCCGGCCCAGCGGTGGGTGTCCCTGCCATGGCACGGGGGTGGGAACTAGACGGCCTTTAAGGTCCCTTCCAACCCAAACCATCCTGCGGTTCCTCTGAGAGAGAACAGAAACCCAGAGCCGCAGCACGGTGCTCGGCATAACACCTTACAGCGGCGAATCTCTCGGCCGAGCAGAGCTTTAAGCTCTAATGCCAGAGGCCGTCACTGCCGGGGCTCCTGCTCCAGCCGGGACAAGCTGCCCTGCTCATCCCTTTTACAAGGCGTCCCTGTGCGGAGCACCGGCGTGTCCCAGCGCTCCCCGAGCACGGAGCCTCAGCCGCAAGCAGGGCAGCACCTCCCGGACACGGGCAAACACCAGCGCGGGGCGGCGACCGGCACACGAACAGCGACACGGCCGCGGGCTCGCAGGCACGGCCGCGGGCTGGCACTCGCGGACCGCGGGCTCGCACGCGGTGCCCGGGGGCACCACCATCCATCCCTCCCTCCCTGGAGCGCCGGAACAGCTCCGCCACGGAAACCCCCCCGAACGCAGGGCCGCTCCCCGCGCCCGACCCCGCTGTCCCGGGAATTACCGGGCCGCAGCCGCGCCGCCTCCCGGGGAGCGCCGGAGCCGCCGCCGGGCCGGGCCGGGCCCGCACCGCGCGTCTTATTGCGGCCGCGGCGCCAGAGAGAGCGGCGCGCCCTGNCGGGGTTGTGCCAGCGTGCGCAGAGCACGACCGGAGGCATCCAAACCTCTGGCTTCTCCCAAAATCACTTTAAGACCTTCTGGTTTTGGTGAAAAGCAAGGGTCCAAGTTCTAATTACTCATAACGAAATCAGTAGCCAAAAAAAAAAAAAAAAAAAAAAAAAAAAAAAAAAAAAAAAAAAAAAACAAAAAACCCAGATGTAAGAATCACGCTAGCTCCCTCATTCCCACAGGCTGTAATCACAATCTAAAGTAATTAAAATCAAGTGGATGGAGCAGCTCTGGTTCAAAACAAGAGGGAACTGGTGTGGGAAGATGGTGTCCTTTAGTGCTTCTATTGCCATAGGTCTGGTTTTATTTTTAAAAAGAAGCAGAGCACATCTTTCACACCCCATCAGCCACATTTTCTTCTCTAAATGCTTACCCCTGAACAGCACAAGGTAAAGCTCAGAGGGCCACAAACTGGATGTACACCAACCATGCTCTATCATCCTCCCCTACAGGGCATAGAGGTCATCTTCCCTTTTTAAAAACTTAAAAAGACAGTGCATGAAAATAAAAGATGGGGAATTCAGATTCTGATAGGAAAAAGTGACAGGAGTAAATTTAAGAAAATTTGGGGCAGAGGTATTAAAATAATGTCTCTGCTGTTCTGTGAGGAGAAATGGTGTCTAATTTTATATTTATAGGGATATCTAGATCCTAAGATATCAGTGGGAAAGAAGGCTAATCCAGATGAAATACTGCTTTGCTAGGCTCAGCACTGTGTGCTAAGAGTAGCCAGGCTTCTGGTGAGCAGCATCCTGCATCTTTTTGGTGGTCACTCCACTTCATTCCTCGTTCATTTGGGAAGCTCCAGAAAGCATTCTGCATCTCAGGGAGAACACTTTCAATGCCTTTCCTGACAGAGCTGTTCCTGACCTCACCACGGAACCACAATTAAATCAGCTGCTTCTGCAGAATATTTCTACTGGATGTGCACTGTACTTAACAGTTACACATAAAATCCTTTGCACATCATCCACCAACTTTAATATTAACAACTACCTCCCATTTCTGCCAGCTTTTTCTAAGACAGAACTTAGAGTATAAAGCCAGTCCAGCCTCTGTAATCAAAGCAATACTCAAGTTCACAGTGTAGAAGAGTTTTGATTTGCCACTCATCAGCTCGAACTGGTGAAGAGAAATGCTCCCACATCCCACTGCATGACACACCTGCAGTCACCATGTCTTCAGGCAAACTGTTTGGTTGACTTTGTAAGGAAAAGAAGCAAAGCTCCTAGAGATAGAAGGAAAAACATCTTTTCTTGACTATCAGCACTATGTGCATTGGCTGTACGTCAATCATTAAGAATACAATTAACAGAAATAAACATTCTATGCCAATATGCAGTCGTGAGTGAGTAGACAGTAACCATGCCACAATCCATGACCTCTATGGCCATTAAATACAGTTTTTTGTATCCTTTAGTCTTTAGGCAAGACCATTTCACTAGCATGGCAAAAGCAGCCTAATGACTTTGTGTTACAAGAACATATTATAAATTTCTCTGTGTGCAAACCTGCAGATGAATTTTCCCATGGGAGAACATCCTTTTGCTGTCTTTTTACTCTGTATGGGTTTTCTGTAAACAAAATCTCTGTGTTATTCTTCAAGGACATTGAATTGCTCTGCCTGTCTCCTGAGTGGGGGAGAAGGAGCTGAAGGACTGTGATATCTTTCTGATATTTTAAGCATTCTAAGATTTTTGTACAGGGCAGTGAAGAAAGAAGGATCTGAGCTCTGTACCTGGGCACATTATAGCCCAAAATCCTCTGATTATGGAGTCATTTTAATAAATCATATTAGCCTTCTGAAATTATTGTCAAGAGTCCTTTTTCAACGCATGGACCACGGCAATAACTTTGATTCACATTTCAAACAATCCAAGGACAGAAGAGTCACAGCCACATCCCTGTGCGTGACTTCTTGCAGCCAGCTACACTCACTTGGCAGCTATTATCTCTCAGACCAGCTGGGTTGTGTTTTTCAGGGTCTCTGCTCTGGAGCCCTTCCAGGCTGGTGCATTTAGATGGAATGTCTGTGGCAGAATTAGTCCAGGAAACTCCTTTCCTCAGCACATAAACTTCTGCCAGGGCACCAGTGCAACTGCACCACGCTGAATAAAGGCCTGGAGCTGAGCAAGGCAGAAGCAGAAGAAAACAGAACTGGAAAGAAGAAAGGCTGATTAATGATTGATTAAAACTGTGGCAAACAGGAGCTTTCTTCACTGATTATGCCCTTGGAACTCTTTCACAGAATAGTTACTTTGTTCAAAGCCAGATCCAGTGTCTGTCACAGAGCATTGCAGACATACCCATTTAAATTTCCAGAAAACCCTGAGTTCTTTGTTTAGAACTATTTGATACATGATCTGTCTTCATTAATAATTTCATGCTCAAAATAAAGTTCTGTAATCAAGTCCTTGCACTCTTTAATTACCCTGAAATCCTCTCTCTAGAACTTCTGTGTGTTTTCCTACTGCATGAATTTATGTCACCTTTTCTAGACCCTCCCTACTCCTTTCCAGCCCATTTTCTCTGCCACCCAGATGTGTGCTCATGCAATCCTCCCTCACCTTTTTCTGGGATGCAGGCCCATTCATTTTCAGCACTTGACTTTTTTTCCCCTACAAAAGATTTAGATACTGCCTTTCCTCTATCTGCTATCCATGCTGTTTTCTCACATTCCTCTGCAACTATTCTGATGGCCCATTTCCACCCAAAGACAAATTTGTACTGAGAAAGCTCTGGGAGTATAACACACTACAAAGAGGAAAACATCCTTACTGCCTCCTGAGGATTCAGAATTACAACATTGTAAAATGACTCTGGCTAAATCCATCTCTTGATACATCTCTACACACCAGACCTTGGTCTGTGAGGAAAATGAACCTTTTTCCATCAGGGAGCAGGGGCAGGCAAGGACATGCCAGGCTCTGTCACTCTAGTGCGCAACACGAAACGCAGAGACACAGCTGAGCAAAGGCAAAGAAGAAAACTTTATTTTGGTTTTCACGTTATATAGAGTTTGGGGAACGACTATTGATTGGAAGGTGAAGTTACATTTTCTCTAACCACACTGGTCANAAAACATCCTTACTGCCTCCTGAGGATTCAGAATTACAACATTGTAAAGTTACTCTGGCTAAATCCATCTCTTCATACCTCTCTACACACCAGACCTCGGTTATTGCTGTGGTTTGTGTGGTAACAAAGGACTCTTGACAATAATATCAGGAGGTTAAATATGATTTATTAACATGACTTTATAATTTAAAGAATTGGGCTATTATCTGCCCAGTCTAGAGCATTGAAGCTGCTGCTTCCAGCTCCGTCAGAGATAACAACTTTTCACCTCACAGGCTGAAAGAAAGAAAACCCCCATCTCCTATTATCAGGAGACAGGGCAGAGACACCTCTGTCCTTGAAACACAACTCAGAGATTGTTTAAAAAAACTTGTACAGAGTAAAAAATTGCTTTCCCATAGGAAGAATTTTTCTGCAAGCCTACATACAGGGAAACTTATAATATGCTCACACAACAGAAAGCTCTGGAAGTATAACACACTACAAAGAGGAAAACATCCTTACTGCCTCCTGAGGATTCAGAATTACAACATTGTAAAATGACTCTGGCTAAATCCATCTCTTGATACATCTCTACACACCAGACCTTGGTCTGTGAGGAAAATGAACCTTTTTCCATCAGGGAGCAGGGGCAGGCAAGGACATGCCAGGCTCTGTCACTCTAGTGCGCAACACGAAACGCAGAGACACAGCTGAGCAAAGGCAAAGAAGAAAACTTTATTTTGGTTTTCACGTTATATAGAGTTTGGGGAACGACTATTGATTGGAAGGTGAAGTTACATTTTCTCTAACCACACTGGTCAGTGACAAAGTCCATCAAACCTTTCTCCTCCTAGGAGAAAGAATGAAAAACAAGAAGACAGTTAGAAAAACATGTGCATGTTTACAAAAGTACAGTGTGAGAAGCTCCATCACAAGAATGAAAACATCAGAAGGCTGAAAAATGAGAGTGACAAAGCTCCCTTCTCTCTGTTGCAGCCACTCACCATGTCTTGCAGCACCCCACACGTGGCTCTCAGCATTTCCTTGGCTCGAGCACACCTGTGCGTGGGTAATTTCTCATCACACACCTGCCCCTATTTGTCAACATATCACACCACCACATCTTAAACCAAGCCTAACATTACCTCAAACCTGGGGGTGCGCCTGACAGAGCAGGGAGGCACACCTTGCACACCAGGTAGTCACCCAAACACAATTTAAGCTCCTTAGCAAAGGCCCTTTTTCACCTCTTGTTTTACTAGTTTAGGCACTGTTTGACACCTGCTTAATATTAATACAATGCTGCTTTAGTTTGTTTTGTTTTAGTTTTTTTTAGTTTAGTTTTTTTTGTTTTAGTTTTTTTAGTTTAGGTTTTTTTGTTTTAGTTTTTTTTTAGTTTTTGTTTTAGTTTTGTTTGACACCTGCTTAATATCAATACAATGCTGCTTTAGTGTTTTAAGACAGTGGGGCTTTCATCCTGTTTGGGTATGGAGGCAATACACAACTTCAGTAGATTCTCTTTATATCAAACCAGAAGTATAAGTCCATGTGAAGAGAAAATTAAGTACCCTACCATTTATTTCTTCTTCTCTCTCTCTCTCTCTCTAACTGCATTACTTGGAGGAAAAATCTGTTTAGGAAAAAAAAAAAAAAAGAAAGATGAGTGTGCAAGCACTTAAACTAACCCTGCATTTGCCACCAGAATCAGAGCTTTAGTCTTTAAGTAAGTGCAGCAGTTTTTCTGAATCATTAGTACCAAATAAATGACTGAGAAGGAGGAAGAAAATACATAAAAACCCTCATTATATGCAAAACAGATGGAGGGAAGCTGCTTTGTGAGGCATGGTATTCTAAACCTGAAGTGGGAACTGAACTTTTTATATAATCTCAATGGCTAGGTACTGGTAATGTTACTCTGAAGTAAAAAAGGTGACTTCTGTCTGTTCTTCTGAAACATTAACTCAATTTTTTTTTTATTTTTGCATATCCCAAGCTGAGAACATACACATGGGGAAAAAGCTTATATTCTCTATGTCCTTAAAACCATTACATTGTCATCTTCAAATAAACACCTCAGCACAGCAGGTGCCTAGAACATACAAAAAAGTGTGTGGAGCACAATGTTCTGAAGAAATCCTCATGGATAGAGTTCTAGTCTTCAAAAATACCTTTAAAAAAAGTTTTACAAGGTATCAATGGCTGGGAAAACAAAATTCTTTCTCACAATCAAAAGTTTTCCTACTTCTAGAGCCAGAGATGAAATTTGAAGATTTACAAGGTTCACTTTTAAATTCTGTGGGTTTGGAGGGGTTTACATTTCAGATTTTGGGTTGGAGCATTTCACTGGTTTTTAGTCACTATATTGTACAAATTAACTTCTTGTAGCAGTATCAAAAGCAAAGAAAATCCTGTGATTAATCTGCTTTTTTCCCCCCATGATAAACAAAGTGCTCCAGACACCAGACGTCAGTAAGGAACTGTCTGGGAAGAGATAATTTTAAAGGGCTTTGAAAAAAAGAAAGCAGCAGGGTGGTGTCTAGTCATGATAAGTTATTTTGAAAACAGACTGGATAGAGATGATACTAGAGCACGATGACAGCACATAACAATCTGAGCAAATACAACCAAAAGGGTAAAATGGGAACTTCAGTGTCATTGCAGAGAATGTTGAGAACAACAAATACACACCACACATACTCAAGTTCATGTGTGTATATGTCTTGCTATGAAAAATAAATGGTTCACCTTAAAAAAAAAATCTGCTCTAAAAAAAACTTTTACTTCCACGTTACAATGAACCCTGGGTTAACTAAGACCTTGTTGATGCGTGTGTAGAGTTACCTTTGTCTGTATTTATGATGTTTGTTTTCTCACAAACACTCTGCAAATCACAAAGACCTTTCTGGTGCTTCTCGTGTTTCTGTCCATGGTATGTGGCCCTCTTGCATCACAGAAGTTTACAAAACAAGGCTGGCTGAAGTTCAGTTTGGTTTTGAATGGAGCACAAAAATGAGCTTCCTATATAAAAAGTCTGTCCTATGTGTCATGGTTAGATAATATCAAGAGAAGGACTGAGTCACACTGCTCTTCTACTTACTGCAACTTCTCAGAATTCACTGGGGCTGCTCCTGACCATAAAAAGCAACAAAATCAGGCCTCTCTTTTACAGGATTGTTTCCCAGGAAACTTTAGGAGTTAGGTTGCTAAATAAATAGCTGTGTATCACAAGTTAATTCATGCTTCCTCCCCCTCCACCCCACCTCATTTCTTTAACAAAAAAGGAGCATGAGTGGAAAGACAGACAGGACTAATAAATCATCATGCATGATGGGGAGTCAGAATATCCAACTTCCCAGAATTTTTCAATTTGAATTTTCATCTGTTTTACTTACATGGAAAACCATTCACTTAAATACTTTTGTGCCTCACTTCCACTCTTTTTCTATTCAGAATCAGTCTATTCCTCTATATTGTCACTAAACCTAGCTCTCCATGGAATGGCTAGGAAAAAAAATTTTGCCTGTAATTCACTATCTCCTTTTTATCTTACACAGAAAGAGACTTTTCTGCTTCAGCACAATGCAACATTCAACTTTTTGGACAGGTCAAGTACTTGTTTAAACATTCAGTATTGCTGTCCTTATTCTTCTCTGTACAAGTCTGCATGTATCAAACAAGGGACTGAGCCAAGATCAATATAAGGGATGTGGAAGGAAAAAAATGGGCACTACAGTCCTGCCCTTCTTCAGAAGGAATTTGCAGAAGTAGATACATCTGGCAACAACCTGTGTTCTTTTTGGGGAAGGGTATAATGTCTCTAGAAAGACACCACAAAATGAGGCCCATGCTGCTGGACCAAGGCTTCTTGCCCTTCTCAAGATACAGACACTTTAGAGATGGAGAAGCCACTTTATCTGCTCTTATGGTTGCATGTAGATTGTGGCAGGGGGGAGGGCAGCTGGGCACACACACAGGCCAAACCAATTTTCCTGGCTTCTGCAGCAACCCACACGTGGCCACCATCTCTTCCCAGCCCCTGGGGTTCCACATGCATTCTGGTTGCAGGACAAGCAGAGTCCCCAGCCAAGACAATTGCTGGAAGCCTTGTGCTAGAACAATGTTCAGCTCATGGCCTCCTCCCTGCACATCCTGAATTCCTTCTGGAAATGACAGATGCTGAGAGTGCAGGAGCCCATCTTGTCGGGTTTTTAGTGGTCCCCACACAGCTGGGAACCTGCCCCCTGGGCCCTTTGGAGGAGCTTCCCTTGTGAGTTCTTGGCAAGGATGAAAAACAAGCAGGACTCTCTGTTTCTTGCTCTTCAGGCTGTTGTTTATTTTTCTCTTAAGTTCAGNTTGAACACAGCTCAGAGATTTGTTTATAGAAACTTGTAAAAGACACTTTCTCATGGGAAGAATTTTTCTGCAGGCTTGCATGCAGGGAAACTTATAATATGTTCACACAACAATCCTCCATCTTGTCTCCTATTCACTCTCATATTAAAATCCTAAAACCTTAAATTCTTCACCCTGTGACAAACTATTACTACTACATACTACTACCTAGTTCACACCTGTGTGCTCCAACTCATCCCAAAGCCTTGGCAATTTTTTCTTTGGGACAGAGGTTAAAAGCAGTGCTCTGCTGAGAATCAGGGCTTTCTAAAACTGTCAGAAAAACATTCCCTGTGCCCTGGGTTCCAACACGTCTGACCAAGCCTAGAGCAGACCTGGAGCACAGAGTGCAATAACTGCACAGCCATGGATTAGTGAAGGACAATGAGCTGAACTTCTGTGGGAATCACTGGACCTTCCACATCCCCACTAAATGTTCAGATTGCCCACAGGTCCTGCCATGTGATGGCAGAAACAGCACATGAGGTTCTGCTCCTGTATTTACAAAACCTGAGTAACTCAGTCAGCTAAAACAATCTGGCTCCCCTGTTGTGTACAAGTTCAGGTTATAAAGCAATTTCTATTCAGCTCTAACTGTACAGATTTCACTGTGGTATTTTTCATCTTGTTCCTAATCAAGACGAACTCATTGGTTTTACTGTGTGCTTCATCTTGTTTTGTTTTTCAAACATGAGGAAAATATTTCCAACACTTTTCAAAACTTTAGTGTTTTTTAAAAGGGAAAACATGTATCTTCCTCCACTCTTAGGACATTCAAAGCATCTCCTTCCTTGTCAAAACCAGACATGGCTTACTGCTGAAACTTGAAAGGAAGCATGAAAATATTTTTCCATGAGAACAAGAGCCTCCACTTGGCAAGAAAAATAGTCAACTGTTCTCTAAAGTGATGAGCTTTGGAAAACCTACAGTCTGCATATACAAGAAAGGAAAATCCCATTCCTGTGATAACCATGCCTACCAACAGAACTGGACAAGAATGTAGGTCTGGGATGGGCAAATTTTCCATTTATAGATGAGATGGGTTTGGATGCTGGCCATGGTGTTCTTCCTGTTTAATTGAAGTTGCCTATCCCCTCATTCCAAAGCCCATTCTCCCACAGAAACAACTGAGAAGGTTTGGTCTGTGTCAATGCTTTGGTACCTACTCTTTTTACAGGGCTTGACCTAGAGAAAATCAAGCAAAGTATTTGCCAGTCCCACATTAATCCACCTCTCCAGTCTGTGATCAGAAGGTTTCTTTTTACAAGTTAAAGAAAAGACACAAAAGACACTGACATGTTTCTGCTCCCACAGCAACCAGTCCTGGCCTGTGCAAGGAAGCTGCAGTTTAATTAAACCAGTTCAAGAACTGATGCTGTTAAATTAATGTGAAGTCTTTAGGAGGATGGATGTTATGTTGCTGGAGTAGTTTCTACTGTTTTAACTGAAGTGGTAAGGAAGAGATTTAAGCTAAATCAATACACAACATACTTCAACTGATATGGGTCCAAAAAAGGCATTTGCATCAGCATAATGAAACAGTGCAAGATTTTCATGTAGACAAGACTCAGAAGAAAATGTAACTCTATTATTCTTTGGGAATATTGTGAACATGCCTTGTTTTGCCCTCGTCTGCTCTCAACACCTCCTCCACTGCCTCCAGGGGTCTGCTCCCCAGTGCCTGACAGCTTTATTAACATCTCTTCCTGTCCTGTTTACCCTCAGGTACCCACTTGTTGGCAAGTTACACTTCTCTTTATCACCAAACCACCACCCCATGTGATGTAGTTCTCAAAAACTGTAGCTTCCTGCAGTTCTGCTAAGTTAAAAGCTTCATCTTCAGGGTAGTTTCAACTTGGTGTTCCCCAGATTTTCCCCTTTCCTCTATTTGCAACAGTAACAGCTACTTCAGCTTCAGAACACAAGTGGCTGGGTTTTTCTCAGAACCCAAAATATATTGTTTCAGGCTTCTGGTGTGCCCAGTGCTGTGGAAACGTCAGGCTGTGACTACTCCTTCTGGGAAGCCCATCTTGCTCCACAGGGTGACATACAGTGAGTGAGAAAAAGTATAAAAAAAGCCATTTTGAGCAGCTACTTTCTCAGCTTTGCAAGATATCCCAGCACCTGTTGAGCTCACTGGTTTCCACTGCAGAGGGGGGAATGTCCTTGGGAAGAAGGAAAAGGTCAATCCTTTCTCTTCTTACTGTCCTTGGTTTGTCCCCCAGAGGCCAGCGTGGCCAGGCCAACACTGGGATGCAAATCCTGAGGAATTTTCTCTCCCCATTTTGCCCGAGCCACCACCACTGCAGCCCTGTGAGCTGCAGGGGGAACACAGGGGATCTCTGGGGATGAGGCACTGGAAAACAGTGCTGAAATGACAACATCCAGCCATTCCAAGCACTCCAGGGCCAACATACAGAATTATGAATTACATAGAATACAGAATAAGTTAGACAGAGTTTGGTACTACACTGGCTGAACAAAGAGCTGGCAGTGTTGGCAGACATTTTAACAAATGGCTCGTTTCCATGCCATGAATTCATGGCAAACTTCCCAATGGGAGCAGCCTCTGGCTGCAAATGTGCAGTTAACATCCCAAGTCTGTACAGCACACTCTGCTTCCTACCAGCTGCACATGACTCAAGCCCCCAAGCTGGAGCTGTTGAGCACAGGTGAGTGCTCCCAGGTGTAGTAAATCCAACCATACCAAATTTTAGATAGTCCTTCTTCTTCTCCTCGGACATAAAAGTTGAAGGTAAGTGCCTTGTCAACAGGAGGGAGAAAACAGACTTGATTTCCCCTCCACGTGCATAGCAATGCTTAAAAGTGCAAGTTTTGGAACATCTTTGAGACAGAGTGGTGAGCTGAAGCAGGAGACCATCTCATACATTTCAGTGCAAAAGACAGCAAGGAAAAGGAAATTCTTTTTTCTGTCTTTAATTCAAGGATCGGGCAATTCAGAAAATTGGTATCTTAGTGATAACTGGCTAATTTCCTCTTTAAACCTAGGTTTGTATCCTTTGAGTCCCTACCAGAAAACTTTCAAGTCTATTTATTTATTACAAATGTAAGCCACCTTTTTTTTTTCTTCTTCTTCTTCTTATCCTTTTTTAGGAGAAGAGGCAGAGGAAGAGAGATTTCCAACTTCTCATTATAACGAAAGCTAAGGAATACAATACCCAATTCAATCTGCTGAGTTAAGACTGAAGAAATGCAAAAGCAGTGCCCACACACAAGTTTAACTCTGCCCCCGTGTGTGCAAACATCAAAACACATCCATCCACCCTGGATCCTCCTCTGGTTTTGTGCTAAAAGGTGTGTCAGTTTGTGACAGTAATTATATATGGCATCCACACTTGTCACTCTCATTTTTCAGCCTTCTGATGTTTTCATTCTTGTGATGGAGTTTCTCACACTGTCTTTTGTAAACGTGCACATGTTTTTCTAACTGTCTTCTTGGTTTTCATTCTTTCTCCTGAGAGGAAAAAAGTTTGATAAACTTTGTCATTAACCAATGTAGTTTAAAAAAATATAACTTCACCTTCCAATCAATAATCGTTCCCAAAACTCTATATAATACAAAAACCAAAATAAATTCTTTACCTTCACTCAAGTGTATCTCTGCATTTTGTGTTACAGGCTAGTGTAACACACACTGACCATGAAGGTACAGGACACCTTTTCTCTTCTACACGCACATGTCTTTGCATTATGAAACTCATTTATGACTGCACTGACTGCTAAAAAAAAAGCCATAGAGATATGCCTGCTGACCACAATAATAAAAGAAGGAGAAGTGAAGAAAAAAAGAAAAGGCAGTTCTGGAATTTTACCAGAGGGATGATTCTGTGAAGACTGGGGAAAAACAGGGATTTCATTTTACTTCTCACATTTGGCACGCATGCCCTGTGTGACCTTCCCTGTTCTGCACTGTGCCTCACCTTTCAGTCTGAGGAGTGGACACCAACTCCTTTGGAGAGGGTGAAAAGGAACTCCTTCCTCTGCAAACTCACACTGAGGTTTCTCCAGCTGTCTCACTCCATCAGCACACAAGGTGACAGGGCTCCCTGAAGGGGACACCACCACTGTGGTGGGGACACGCTGCTCCAGCCAAGGGCTCAGCCCACAGTCACACACCTGGCAGTGAGGGAGCAGCTCGGGCAGCAAGGAGCCTCTGCATTGCATCCTACCCTGGGACTCCTTCATTCACACTTTTCAGGACACCCCCAGGCTTTACCTGTTGTAAGAACATATTATACATATTTCTGTATGCAAGCTTGTAGAAAATTTTTCTTATGGGAAAGCATTCTTTTTACTGTCTTTTACTCTGTACAAGTTTTTATAAACAAAACCTCTAATCTGTGTTCAAAAACATTTAGATTTCTCTGCCTGTCTCCTAATAATAGGAGATGGAGGTTTGCTTCTTTTCAACCTATGAGGTGAAAAGTTGTTATCTCTGATTGTGTAAGCTATTCTGGCATTCCTTGGACGAAGCTTGAAGCAAGAGCTTTGGATGCTCTGGACTGGGCAGGTAATAGCCCAAATCCTTTGAATTATGGAGTCATGTTAATAAATCATATTTAACCTTCTAATATTATTGTCAAAAATCCTTTGTTAATGAACAGACCACAACAATATTTACCCATGACAATCCTGGGCCAAAGTGCCCCTGAATGAAACCTTCTCTCTCAGGAAATCTGTGGGGGGAACTGCAACAGGGTGTCACAACACCTCGGCACATGGCACAAGAGAGACACGTGGGCAATCCCTGGGACACGGGCAGGGCACTGCAGGAGCTGATCCCAGCAGAAACACCAGCCAGACCAGGACACACCTGCCCCCAACCCTTATCTTTTGATAAGGGAAAGGTCTGCAGGGCGCACCACGGCCACGCCCCAAGTAAATCACCTCATCAATTTTCGATTGATTTCAGCTTTCACATTAACTTTGTGAGATGAGTGTGCAGAGAAAAGCCACAGCCTTGTTTGCTGGCTATGGGAGGACTGAGAGCACCAGTGATGCCCCAGCATTGTCCCCTGCCCTGGCCAGTGACCACTGTTAAACCAGACAGGCAAGAGGTAGCTGTGATGAGGCAACCAGGAGGGAGTGCAGGACCACGGTGACCTAGGTGCAGCTAAACACCACTGCCAAGGTGCCCCTCGTGGGCCTGGAAGGTAAGAGCTCCAGAGTGAAGCACCTGTAGTGCAGAGCTCCCAGGCACAAAACTGCAGTGCCCCTGGTGCAGCCCTGGAGAGCTGTCCTTGGGCTCTGCTCCGCCTGGATGTTGCACAGAGCCTGAGTTGGAGTTTCACCCTCACCCTTCCATGAGGAGTTTCACCCTTACCCTACCATGAGGAGTTTCACCTTTATCCTTCCATAAGGAATTTCACCTTTATCCTTCCATAAGGAATTTCACCCTTATCCATCCATGAGAAGTTTCACCCTTACCCTTCCATGAGGAGTTTCACCCTTACCCTTCCATGAGGAATTTCTCCCTTACCCTTCCATGAGGAATCTCTCCCTTACCCTTCCATGATGAATTTCTGCCTGCTCCCCGCCTCCCTCCCACACACTCCCCCCCCGCTGTACCGCCCATGGCCGCCCGGCGGGCCCCATTGCCTGCCGGCTCCGCTGCTGATTGGTTGGCGCGGCGAGCTTGCGCGGGGCGGGGACGCTGATTGGTTGGCGCGGCGGGCTCGCGCGGGGCGGGGACGCTGATTGGTTGGCGCGGCGAGCTCGCGCGGGGCGGGGACGCTGATTGGCCGCGGGCGCGGGGCAAGCATGGCGGCCATGGCGGGCTACGTGCGGCTCGGGGCCGNCCGCGGGCGCGGGGCAAGCATGGCGGCCATGGCGGGCTACGTGCGGCTCGGGGCCGCCGCCAGCGCGCCCCTCATGGGGCTGGGCACCTGGAAGGTGAGGCGGGCACCGCTGCGGCACCGGGCAGCGCCTGAGAATCCCTCACCGACACCTGTCCTGCCCTTTTTCCCGTTAGTCCCCCCCAGGGAAGGTGGCGGCTGCGGTGATGGCTGCCATCGATGCCGGGTACCGCCACATTGACTGTGCCTATGTGTACCAGAATGAGAAGGAAGTTGGGGAAGGGATCCAGCAGAAAATCAAGGAAGGTGCTGTGAAAAGAGAAGAGCTCTTCGTGGTCAGTAAGGTATGGATCAGATGGCCATGGATTATGGACATAGCGGTTTTACCTGTGGTGCTTTTACAGTAGGAACATCTAACATTTTACATAGGTAAATGTGGTAGCACTGGACAAGTTTGTAACGTAAATGAGTTAATTCCTGATACTGTTTTCTTATTTCCTGTGCTGCCACACAGCCCAGACCTCACTGCATGTGAAGAGCACTGAGTTGGCCTCACCACATCTCATTCCAAAGAACAGGGGGCATTCCTGTGCTGTGCAGGAGAGCACCCGAGAGCTTTAACCCAGGAGGTCACAGTCTGCCCTGTTTTTGTCTCCAGCTGTGGTGCACCTTTCATGAGAAGCCTCTGGTGAAGGGAGCCTGCCAGAAGACTCTTGCCGACCTGAAGCTGGATTACCTGGATCTGTACCTCATGCACTGGCCTTTTGGCTTCAAGGTACAGTAGCAGCAGTGCCCATAACTTTGTTTCTTGTTCTGGCTGACAAAGACAATTCCGTGCCTGTTATCTGCACCAGCACTTCTCTGGTGCTCAGCTTGACCCTGGCTGTGTGACTCAGGCACTTGGTCTCTGCCCCAGAGGCAGTTGTTTGCTTACCCCTTTGATCCTGGGAATGATGGCCTGAAAACTATAGAAACTAGAGGCAGCTCTTCCAGCTCCAAGCATAAGACAGGCTGCTTTCCTTTTGTCTAGCAAATGCAGTGTGTGTTCATCTCAAAATCCCCCCTTGTGGAACAAGGATTGCTTTTTGCTGCTTCTCTGCAAATTTTTTTGTGTGCTACAGTATCAAAGAGCAAAAGAAAGCATTTCTGTTTTCCATTTCTCCCTTTAATCACCAGTCCTTAATGCAGTACAGATTGAGCTGACCTTGCTTGTAGAAGGCTTAGTGTTGTTCCACTGAGACAGGAATTTAAAAGGTGAAACTTCTGTGAGAGAGTTTAGGCCCCCCAAGGTCAGTGAAGGAGTTGATATCTCAGTTTGAATATTTCTAGGCACAGCCTTTCTATCTTCCTGCAGTCTGATCCCTCCCATTCTACCTGTTACCTTTGAGATGCTCATCTTTTTTGTGTGCTTTATTTTAATTTTGTCATATTTTTTCATTTTGTCATATTTTAATTTTGTTTATATTAACAGAGCCGTGAAAATGAAGCTGTCTCACGGTGACAGCAGCAAACAGCTGCTAAACACAGCTCAGTCTTGGCATCTTTTCATAACTTGTACACAAAGGCTCTTGTAACTTTCCAAGTGTTGGTGGTTTTACACTGAGTGTTGTCCTGGAAGAGCTGTCAGTGCACACAATAGCTCTTGTCAGTAGATCTGGTGTTGTGTAGACCAAAGTGTTGATGCCTATTGTTGTGGTTTGTGTATTAATAAAGGATTTTTGACAATAATATTAGAAGGTTAAATATGATTTATTAATATGATTTTATAATACAAAGTATTTGGGTTATTATTTGTTTAGTTTGGAGTATTTGAAGTTTTTGTTTCAAGTTTTGTTTAAGGAATGTTAGAATAGTTTATACAATTAGAGATAACAATTCTTTATTTTATAGGTTGAAAGGAAGAAAACTTTTATTTTTTATATTAGGAGACAGGTAGAGAAATTTAAATGTCTTTGAAATACAACTCAGAGATTTGTTTACAGAAACTTATACAGAGTAAAAGACAGTAAAAAGATGCTTTCCCATGGGAAGATTTTTCTGCAGGCTTGCATGCAGAGAAACTTATAATATGTTCATGCAACATGCCCCCCTGGAAAAAGAACAAAACAGTTCTTGCTAAGTGGGACCTAAAGAACATCCCCTGAAGGGAGCACATGTGGGACTGGAGGCTGTAGCTCTGACTGGTTTGTTTCCCTGTAGGTGTTTGGGTGAGCCATCACTTCCAGGGCTCCAGCAGAAAAACCTGTTTTTACCTGGAATGGTCACTGGCAAAAATGCCTTAAATTCCTTCCACTTCTCAGGAAGGAATGACTGAGTGTAGACAAGAATTAGCACTAGAAGTTTAAGGTATTGTGGCTGTGAGCACTCCAGAGATTTTCAAGCACTTTCTTTGTCACTGACAGGCAGGAGAGGAGCTGTTCCCTGTAGATGACAAAGGCATGGCTATCCCCAGCAACACAGATATTCTACAGACATGGGAGGTGAGTTCATCCCAAGTGAAAGAGTCACATCATCTGTCCTCAGCAGTGGTGATGGCTTCAGCAGTTGCAGAATGTTCATCCAGGTATGCAGAACTTGTTGGAAAAAATTCACAGAAGCACATGGTAGCTTTTAAAAATGTGCTTCCCATGAAGAAAAAGAGATCATGTCAGGAAGAATGTGTTCAGTCATGTCTTACCCCTGCATGCTGACTGTGCTCCTCTTGCTG
>VXAX01010385.1:0-70025 GCA_013399835.1 Leptocoma aspasia
GTTACTCAGGGACTTACAGGATTCGACCAAGGAAAACTGATCACACACCACAGAACACAGACACCACATTTTGTAAATTAAAAAAATACCGAGATTTAATTTTTAATTACTAATATAGAAATGTCTGTGAAGATTCCTCTAACAGGTAGATACATGTCCTTACTCTTTCATTCACTTAAAAACTAGTGACAAACACTAAAGTGAACTAGTAATAAGCAGGGGCATTGTCTTTCGCCATAAATGGATTGAAATCATTTCAATGTATGTATTTTTAGTCCACGTGGTTCCAAGCACTATAATAGGGACTTAAAATATTTTAAAATGTATATACTAAAACTCCCAAGAAAGAGTATTGTTTTGAATTCTTAAAAGTCATAAGGATAATAATAAGGGGAGAGATTTTATTATCATTTTCATTCTCTGCTATCTTATTCCCTTTCCACATGGAGCATCAGCTACTATTGTTTACATCATTATTTTCCTTCTTCTCAGTTTCATTGCTTTCTCCCTTCCAGAAGTGCCTTTTTGTTATTAGAGTAATGCCCATTGGAAAAATGCCCAGAGAGAATATGGCAGAAATTATATTGCAGCAGCAATGACACATAAAAAGGATGAATAAGCAAAAGAAAAGCCATACAGCAATAGAAAATCATCCTGTGAGTCGTAAGAAGTGCAAGAGTCACAGAAATAATTTCACAGGATGTTGAAAAATTTCCTGGGATGTCAAAGAAACTCTTTGTTACTAAACAGCATGTAAAATAATTAGCTTAAGATTTCAGATTACACCTTGGATGTCCAGTTGTTCACTGAGGACAAGGTGTCAGGAACCAAGCCAGTTCAGCAGTCTCTGAAGTGCTCTTGTACAGAGTATGGGGCGAACAGAAACATTCCCTTATTTAAAAGTGCTAGCGGCACTTAAAAGCATTCTTGGATTTATTTCACCACTGGGAGGAGGGACAGATTCCAGACAGGCATGAGGGCTTCAATTTTCCACAATGGTTGCTTCAAGCACGTGAGTTAAGGAAGACACATGACCACTTCTTGTTAATGACTCCTGGAGACCAACCCAGAGCTGCAGGGGATCCTGAGGGGCAGCCATGGCCTGCCCATGCCAGGAGCCAAGTCTTCCTCAAGAGCACTGATCTACTTCTATAAATAAGACTGCAGAGCACACAGTTCTTTACAGGAAATTTGTTTTCCATTTCTTTTGGATTGGCTCAGGGGCAGAAATGCAGCAGGGAAGCACTGACTGAAGAAGACTTAAATTCAAAAGCTTTCACACCTGTCTTTTTGCTGTATGAAAAGTTCTAGTAATTATGTGAAAGTTCAGAGGAACCCAGCAAAGATGGTGTTCATATGAAAGGCAGGGGCCATAAGGAATTTCATACAGCCTACCCAAGGCAACCCTGCTTGAAAAATTAAATTTCTTCTTAAAAGGGGTCATTTCAGACAACATCTACCTAACAGTGTATTGTCAGCAGTTCAGCACACCATACCTTATTAATTTGGAATGGTCTTTCTCTGGTACTCTGTTTGTTGAACTGCTCTTCCCAGTTGCCTTTGAAATAGATGGCATTCACCAACACAAGCCTGGTCAGGGAATCGAGAATCCCCTCTGCCAACAGGTTCTGAATTTTACCTTCATGATACAAAGGAAAAAGCCACATTTTTTAATACTTGGAGATATATCTAAATATTATCCAATATAGTATCTAATCTGCAATTAATACACAATAGAGGAGACAATTACGTACCAGACACAGCAATAGCTCAGCATTTGAGTTGTCTGAATTCAGAGCCCTACATCCTGAACCAGGTGTTTACCCAAACAATGGCTGCCATTAAACACAACTGGGCACTTGACAGAGCTCTCACCTTCAGTCCTTTCCTCTACCCAGCGATTGATTTTTTTCCTGGCATCCTCCCAAGCACGCAGGAAGTCCATCTGTTCTAGGCCAGCATGGTAGGACTTCTGACTTGACTCTATAAAAGACTAACAGGGACATTCACAACAGATTTTCAGCAAGACATTTACTCTCATTCAGACACAGATGATTCTTGCATTCCCCAAGGAAATCTGCCAGCTTTCCTTCCCCAGCTTCATATGGAGCCCTAAAGTTCTGGCTGACAAGTTCCTACTAGGATTTATACCACTTCTTTGAATTAAGAATAGTTATGAAATCAAACAGTTTATGCATTGTACTACAAACGTCTACAGAAATTCATTTAAAATAATATGGCTATTTTTTCCCTTATTTTTATTTTTGCTTCAGGGACATATGATTCCGTAACTTTATTTATCAGACTTCTGCTAAGAGATATATCAACCATCTGTCCCACAGCCAAATATATGAATGGATCACAGAACCCTCAAGTGTAGAGACTGATGGATTTTACTCTGCTTTGCCATATTCAGATCCCGTGTTATTAAAAAGGAGATTCTCCACCAAGTTCAGACATCGGGCTCTGGCAGAATCTATTTCACTCCTGACACTCAAACCCAGAAATGTTGGAAGGCAAACCCCAAAGCCTGCCTCTGACCTCCAGAGGAAAGAGGTAGCTAGTGCATTGTACTAAGAAATGCCACAGAGGTAATGGCTACTTACTGGAAGAAAGTCAAATGTCTTTTCTCCATAGAGCCGGTTCGCAGTTCTCAGGATGTATTTGGTGTTTGGATCATTAATTTCAGAGAGAAGGGATTGATACCCATTGTGAGCATCCTGGGTGTTCTTCAGAGAAAGCACCTGCACAAAGACAACACCTGGAGTGCTTGTACAAGTAATAAATTAGGGAGCAGCAGAGTCACTAGCCCTGATTTTTCTTCCTCAAGCCAAGCACCACAGGATCACAGAATGGCTGAGGTTGGAAGGGACCTGTGGGGACAATCTGCTAAAAAGCCCTGCTCAAGCAGGGACATCTACTGGCTGTAGTCCAGAACTATGTCCAGGTAGATTTTGTGTCTCTCCAACTAGGGTAACAACATAAGTTTTTAAGAAACTTTTATTATTAATTAATTAATAGTAAATGTAAAAAAAAAAAATTACTGGTTTTCACTCCTCTCCCACTTTGCAAAAGAGCCAAACATCAGAACCAAAAGGACTGATTCTGCACTTAATTTTGTCAGGTAAAACACATGCCAAGTGCTATCTGATACGTAAGCAAGTTTAAAACAAAAAAGTGTAAACCATGCTAACAGTTTGACATTCAGTCACTCTGGATTTCTTTTTTTTATGTGTCTGGCTAATTTTTAAAAACATATATTGTCTGATATTAAGCCCAAACAAGAAAGTACAAGATAATATTTTATGGAGCTAGAGATTGATCAAGCCAAATAAAAAAAAAGAAGGACACACACCTCTTAATTTCACATTAAAGGAGATCTGTCTCAAAAACCACAAAATCCCCACACAACAAACCCAGGAAAGTCTCCACTTCATAATGAAGGAATCTCCCCCTTCAAAAACAATGAAAACTGATTCTCCTTACACACACACCAGGGGAAGAGCTCTGCTCTCTCACACCACGGTGACAATCACAGTTTAGCACAAGTCCATGTCACGGACTGGAAGACACATCTGTTCCTCAGATGATCCCATCAAATGCCATCCACTAACTTTATTTTGACCTACCTCGCTTATTTGGGCTTCAGTGCTACCTCTTGAACCCAGCAAGACCATAGACAAAGCAGAAGAAATACTAAATGGAGAAAAGAACACATTCTGCCCACTTTTCTCCTCACACAGCTTTCTTAACAGGTCCAGTGCAAAAGTGCTGTTTGCTGCACAGAGGCTTTCCATGCTTCCGAGCCTGGAACATAAAACACAAAAAAAGCACAGATCAAATTTATTTGAATAGAAAACTCTTCTTTTATATTCACCTTCCCAGCATAAACTAGGCAAAGGTTGGAAAATTATCAATTCACTGGAGACTGATTTGGTGCCACAAGCAACCGAAATCCCATACTTCACATTTGAATGATTTCAGCAGTTTAGGGTCTGCTACTGGATTTCAATCCCATTCCTACATAGTGTGACATCTTTTGAGGGGATCAAGCACAACAGCATTTTGTTCTGGACTTCCTGAAAGAAGTCTCTCTTGGCTTCACACAGAAAATAATTTGCCTTTATTGCACCACCCGAGGCAAATTTAGACATCAGAACAGTAGAATTAATAACTCTTACCTTCTGTAAGTCTACAGACCTTCACTGGTACCTGCAGCTTGCTTCTATGTGTGCACACTGGGTTTTGAACCTGCCAGCCAGGCTGGGAGAAGCCAGTAGAATGACTTGGCCTACCAGATAAAAGAAGGTAAGAAAAAAAAATTATGCCACCAGCATGACAGGTGACTGCAATTTCCTGCTGTGTTACAAAGAAAAAAAATCAAAGTTCATTTTAGTTCCACTTTATTGCCTGCAACACTGCAACACACACAATCGTGAACTCAGTGCCTGTCATACTCTGTATACATCTGCTATAGGCAGTGAATCTGAAATTAAACACCACACCTATTAAATGAGCAATAAGTACTAGAAGACTGAGTTAACCCCAGCCAAGTATCATAAGTCATCATAAGACAAATGCTGATAGTTTTTACTATNTCTCCTCACACAGCTTTCTTAACAGGTCCAGTGCAAAAGTGCTGTTTGCTGCACAGAGGCTTTCCATGCTTCCGAGCCTGGAACATAAAACACAAAAAAAGCACAGATCAAATTTATTTGAATAGAAAACTCTTCTTTTATATTCACCTTCCCAGCATAAACTAGGCAAAGGTTGGAAAATTATCAATTCACTGGAGACTGATTTGGTGCCACAAGCAACCGAAATCCCATACTTCACATTTGAATGATTTCAGCAGTTTAGGGTCTGCTACTGGATTTCAATCCCATTCCTACATAGTGTGACATCTTTTGAGGGGATCAAGCACAACAGCATTTTGTTCTGGACTTCCTGAAAGAAGTCTCTCTTGGCTTCACACAGAAAATAATTTGCCTTTATTGCACCACCCGAGGCAAATTTAGACATCAGAACAGTAGAATTAATAACTCTTACCTTCTGTAAGTCTACAGACCTTCACTGGTACCTGCAGCTTGCTTCTACGTGTGCACACTGGGTTTTGAACCTGCCAGCCAGGCTGGGAGAAGCCAGTAGAATGACTTGGCCTACCAGATAAAAGAAGGTAAGAAAAAAAAATTATGCCACCAGCATGACAGGTGACTGCAATTTCCTGCTGTGTTACAAAGAAAAAAAATCAAAGTTCATTTTAGTTCCACTTTATTGCCTGCAACACTGCAACACACACAATCGTGAACTCAGTGCCTGTCATACTCTGTATACATCTGCTATAGGCAGTGAATCTGAAATTAAACACCACACCTATTAAATGAGCAATAAGTACTAGAAGACTGAGTTAACCCCAGCCAAGTATCATAAGTCATCATAAGACAAATGCTGATAGTTTTTACTATCTCTGTGTTTTGTTCTTTCCTTTAGGCAAGGCTTAATGTTGACATGTTGCTACCAAATACAAAACCACCACCTATTTCATACTACTGATTCATTATCTTAGACAGAGAGTTGAAAAGAGCAAGTTTCCACATGCATGCTTTCCAACCAAGAAAATTTCTTGCTAGCATCTTTATTATAAACAGTAGCAATTTTATCCTATTTCTCTTCTCCCATAACTTGAAAAAAATACAGCCAAAAAACAAGCATGCTTAGGAAACAATCATCCAATTGTGTCTGAATGAGTAATTTATGCACTGCACAGCCTAAAGAGGAGACAATAGTGTTCACAGGGTTACAAGAAGACCAGAATTTTCCTACTGTCCCAGCATCTGCAGATTACTAGCAGTAAAGGTTTTTTGCCTTCCATGTCAAAACACACAGGAATAGTGACACCAGCAGTCAGTTATTTTCTAGAAAGTGTCTGTAGGGCTTCCATGACAGGCAAGAATTTACAGACAAAAGGACACAACTGACACTATTTGCCTGCCTGAAAATCAGGGGCATTTAACCAAATCATAAATAATATTCAACACCTGGGATACAAGGCTAGGAGTCACATCTGCACAGTCAACTTGTGCTTTCTTTGCAGCTCAGGAGTAGCAGCATAACTGTGGACACCCTTCTCATCAGAGACAATGCACAATTTGGAATCTAAAGTTTTGGAGGCCATACACTATGATCGCACTTTAAAGAACAAAAACCTCATGACACAAGTACATATTTGTCAGTCAATTGTAAACTGCTGCAAAGCCCTCAGCTGTCAAAGGGTTTGCTGACAGCAACTCATTCCTCTCTCTGCTCTCCCCATGCTCTGCAGGTCAGCAGTGAGACACTTGTGCAGAGGTTTTGTGTTCCTTCCACTCTGAATTTGAAGCATATATTCTCAGCAGTTGACACCTATGCTTCAGGGCAGTCTTTATGGACCGAAAGGCGGTATGTAGATCAATCAGCACACAACCACTGCAGGGCCTCGCCATGGGGAAACCACAGCAGGGTGCTGTCTCTTCCAGGCCACAGCCCAAGATACACTTCCCACCAAAACTACGAGTGGAACAGTGTCCATCAAACAGCGACACTTCCCTACGTCGTGTCAGCTACATCAGAGGAGTCTCAAGCTGACTCTTTCAAACTCAACCCCAGAGGGAGCTCAGGGCAATGAGCACCAGGCCATGTCCATCTCCACAGACAAAGCTGTCTGTGGCAAAGACACCCTTCTTCCCACCCGCGGAACCAAAGCAGCCTTCCTTGAAGGAAAAGCCTTCATTTAGGATTTGGAGAGCTGGGAGCGATGTCAAAACACCTGCAAGGCGAGACCGCGGACAGGTCCTGGTGATGGCTCTTGGCACTGCAGCTGTCCCTGGGACGCAGGAAATTGCATGGCCCCTCTGCTGTCCGCTCCTGACCCCTGTGCCTCCACAGAAGCGGGGAGGGGCAGGGAGGAGCCCGACATCGGCTCAGCAAGCTGAGGCACAAAAAGCCAAAGGTTTGGCTCTCCCTGGAGGCGAAGAGTTCCTGTTCCGCCCCCGCCCCGGGCTTGGCCCCACGGGAGACGTGCCAAGGCCGCATGCTGCTCCCGGCGCTCCCAAAAGAAGCGCTCCAGCCGCTGCGGCTCCAGCTGGCAAGAAGCAGCGGTGTTTAGGGAATGTCACGAAAGAGGGAAGAAAAAAAAGAAAATACGAAACACAGTAAAAGCAACGCCATTCAGCTCTACGTCCTAAAAAAACCCTGCAAAACAAGAAAACCCTAAAAAACACAGGATCAGCTTCCCGTAGAAAACCTTCAGGACAACGCAGCAACAGCAACGCGGTCGCCGCACTCACCCCGCCGGCCGCCGCGCTCCCTGTTCCCGGAAGCGCAGCTGAGCAGAGGGAAAGGACGGGAGCCCGGCGGCGCTTCCCACCCTTGGCTGCCGGGAACGAGCAGCCGCCGCAGCCCCTCCCGCTAAAATGGCGGCCCCCCGCCTCAGGGAGTCCTGGCAGCCGCCTGTCCTCTCCCCGCCCCTTGCAGCTCCGCCGGCCACGGCCCGTGTTTCTCCACCTCTGCTTCCCTCTCGTGGCAGAGCTGACGGAAAACACCCCCCGTCCATGAGGCGTTATTAGTTACTTATTTCTGAAGGTAGGATTGCTTTGAGCCAAATTGAGCTGTTGCTGTAGCCAGACACCGTACGGGCTTAACCCTTCCTCGAATTCCTGAGGGTTTGAGTGAGGCAAATAGTCCTTAGAGAGGTGTAATTTTTTTTTAAATTTATTTTATTAAAAGGAATCTGTGGAGCAACGCGAGGGTTATTCAGAGCTGATGAAGACTTGCAGCTGGGATGTGGAAGGAAACCAAGGGAATGGCCACAGGGTGAAGGTTGGGAGAATCTGCCTCCAGTAGTAACTCAACGTCTTATTTTAGGGTTAAAAAGCAGGAGCTGGGTCTGATTGCTGCAGGCTGGGAGCACATGCTAGGACCACATTGGGATAAGTGGCTCTCATCATAAGGGTAAGGAGAAAGACTCTGGCAAAATATATTTGTGCACAATGCTGTGAGTGGGAGAGGTAGAAATGCCATAGTGATGTATAGTGATAATGACAGAGCTACCCGTGATGGCCTGATCCAAATGACAGCCAGGATTGCTCTGTGGGTGCCAGGCATCACACACTCCCCGTGGCACTGCCGTGGTTGTCCCTTCAGCTTAGGAAGGAGACACTGGGGAGCTGTGCCTTAGGCACCTGGATGTGTGGTCTGATGAGGAAGAAGTTCAAGTCCTGCTCCCCCGGTTGCAGAGAGTCTCAGGTTTGGGGTTTCTCTCTGTGCTAGCAAGCAAGCATCTCCTGCTCTGCAGGGCAAGGACTCACTGACTAGGGTGAGCAAAATCTGCCAAAGAAGAGGATGGTTTGTGATTTGTTGTGTCTGATAAAGAAGATAAAAGGGTGGTCAGCTTTGAAAGTCATTGTTGGGACTCTTGATCTCATCACCAAGACACCTGTGGCAGCTGCTGCCTCGGTACCTTCTTCATTGACCTCCACAAAAGCTTTGTGAATAACTTTTGAGATGAAAAGATCCTTCTTCACTGACATCCCTGTGAAATCAGCCTGACCTGGGTCAAAAGCATTTTGTATCCCCATGCTGCTCAGAGGAGATTTAAGATCATAATTTTCTTCCAGCTTCAGCTTGGGCAGGTATAGATCCACTTCAGCTTTCATCATATTGTTTGATTTGGCCCATTCAGACAGTTTCTCATATGTCAGCTCTCTTTCCACCTGCAATGAGTTGAGGAAGAAAACAGTTGGAATGCAAAAGACAGAGACAAGACATGCACAGACCAGTGTCTTAATGCTCATCAAGAACATTTAAAACAAGACCCAACTAACAGCAGTGACTACAGATGGAACGTGCATGATAGGGGGCATGATCCAACAAAGTGCTGAGTGACTTATACTCCTATTTGTTTTCTTAAAGGTGGTGAGGTGTAGGCCTGAAGCCTCAGAGTAGTTTATAATTTTTTTCTCTGGTGTGAAGAACACTGCTTTTTTTGTGATCTATTACTTATAACAATAATAATAGGTGCTTGATGTGTGTATGTATGGATAAAGTTTCTCTTAGTAGTGATAAATAAATGGGATGCATGGGAACTGGGGTACAAATATAAATATTTGCCCTGCTCTGTTTAGAATCTGAAACTGATCCTGGCATAGTCATGAGTTGCTGTTGGCACCTTCTTGGTCAGGGTAGTCAGCACTTAGTTTGATAAACTTTACCACAAATTATCAGCTGGAAATCCAGACTGAAAATTACATAAAAATGAATTAATACAGCCCTCAGGAGAAGATAACTGTAGGGCATGGTGATTCAGAGGTGATCCTTGCTTTCCCTATGCTATACTGGCAATAGGAAAGAGGATACAAAATAATCTAAGATAGTTGTGTGGACGTAGGTTTTAGAGGTACTATATTTGCAATGTTACCCCATGTCCTGAATCCTAAGCTGAAAATCATGGTGTTACAGTTTCTGAAACAAAGTACAAGCACATCAGAGCTATTCTACTGTGATTTTGAAGCTTGTTCTTTCTCTCTCTTTTCATCTGTTACTGTTTCATAGTGTATGTGATATAAGAGTAGGTCAGTTTACCAGCTCCAGGCCAGTGGTGTTATCACTGATGTCATCGGGTAGGAGAACGAACATGCTGAGTTCATTTTCCACATATGGCAGCTCAATGATTTTGAATTTCATGGTGGTTTCATGGAGTATGAAAAATTTATCTTTCAAAAACATCATCTGTACTGGTTTAGTCTTGGTCTGGAAAAAATTCAGACATAAAAATTATCTTACACATTAAAAGGATGATAAAATTTACTTGCTTCATTGAACTGAAAGCAAGTACAAGATTCAGCAGTATTTGGACACCCAGGACCCTTTTCTTTAGATGGTATCACATACACCCCCTTTTCAAAGTCTTTGAGATCTTTATAAAAAATTAGCGTAAACACACAAGCTAAATACCTACTAACTGAATCCCATGTAAGGTATTTCTAAATTTAAAATAAAGGAGTTAGCTCTGGTAATTGAGTAACTCTCTTTGCAGGCCTTGTTATTCACACTGTGAATTAAATCCTTTCTGGCACCAATGCATTTGGTTTGCATGGTAGCGGGGAAGCTGCAGGGATGACTTCTATGAGGAGACATCAGAAGATGCCTCTGTCAGGCAGAGCCAGTTTCAGCTGGCTGTAAGACGGACCTGCTACTCTCCAAATCTGAACCAGTCGGTGACATTGGTAGTGCCTCTGTGATTACATATTTAAGAAAGGGTAAAAATTGGTGCACAAAAGCAGCTGGGAGAGCTGAGTGAGATGATGTGGGAGAAACTGCCCTGAAGACATCTAGGTCAGCAAGGAAGGAGGGGGAGAAGGTGCTCCAGGCCCTGGAGCTGAGATTCCCCTGCAGCCCATGTTGAAGATGATGGTGGTGCAAATATCCACCCTGCAACCCATGAAGAGCCCATGCTGGAGCAAGCTCCTGGCAGGACCCGTGATGCTGTGGAGAGCAGCCCTCTCAGGAGCAGGTTTTCTGGCATCACCTGTGACCCCGCAGTGGACTCACACTGGAGCAATTCTTGCAAAACTGCAGACCGTGGGAAGGACCCACACTGGATGTGAAGGACTTTATCCCGTGGATAAGACCCCACACTTGAGCAGAGGAAAAGTGTGAGGAGGAGGAGGGAGCTGTAGGGACAACATGCTGGGAATGGGCTAATGTTGTAGCTGACTACAACATTAGCCCATTCCCAGTCCCCTGCACTGCTTTGGGGCACAGGTGAGTCACAAGTGAAGTTGAGCCTGGGAGGAAGGGAGCGGGGGGGAGAGGCACTTTATGTTTGGTTTACTTCTCACTAACTTACTTTGAGAATTGGCAATAAACTAATTTCTTGGAGTTGAGCCTCTTCTGCCTGTGATGGCTATTGGTAAATGCTCTCCCTCTTCTTTCCTTGACCCATGACCTTTTCATCCCATTTTTCTCCCCCTATCCTGTTGACAAGTGGCAGTAATAGGGAGTCTCTGGTGGCCAGCTAAGGTCATCCACCACAAGCAACTGCTGTGACAGATCCTAAAACTGCATATATAGCTTAGTAGGTTTTGGGTACATGGTCACATCAATTGCTTCACAGTGTCTGGCATACAAAAGGTATTTGCACCCTTAATCTATGTCAAACAAAATGTTTGTTTCCATTGACATACAGTCAAATAGCTTTTGACACAGTCCAAAAATATGCACGCAGGCAGCTACTGGGAATTATCAGTGCATGATCATTTAAATACTGTTAGCTCAATGAATAGATCATCTGAATAGATCACCCTCACACACTCATCTAAAATGACAAACCCCTGAAAATTCCCTGTGAGGCTTGACGCAGCACCCAGGGTGCGTGTGGGAAGAACAGCTGGATAAGATCTCATGATCTCAGGGTCCCAAGACAGAAGTGAGCTCTAGGTGTGTAAACATTGCTCTCAAAAGCAACCTGGTCCTGTTTGAAAATGGTGCTTAGAGAAATTTCTTGTCCTTAAGCTACTTTCTTTAACTTACTTTGCTTAGCTTACTTTTTTTTTTTTTTAATTAACTTTAACTGTTCCCAAGTATTTTGATACTGAGAAGTTATAAATTAAAAATCCAGTTTTCATGGATATGCATAAATAAGACAATGCTGAGTTATTTTCACAGTTGGTATTCTCCCTGAGTTTATACCACTTTCTCAGCTGTAAGTAGTGTTGCAGTGGCATATGAAATACAGGTGAAGTATTTTCTCCTCAGTAATAGACACATTGACGTGGGACAACAGGCATATCGACAAGGAATTTACCTTGCTTATTCTGAAGGGCATCTCAGAAGTATTTTTCTCCAGAAATTTCTTTTCCCACTTTCCTTTGAAATAAATGGCATTTACTAAGACCAACACAGTGCGAGAATGGAGAGATCCTGCAGGCAGCAGACTCTGTATTTTCCCTTCAAAATCAGACAAAGAGACTGTTATTCCAGTGTGACTGCATAACTTGCCAATTTTAACTGTTCCTTGTCCATGCCTACCTCTCTTCCAAAAATGTTTGCATTTGGGTGGTTTATTTACTGTACATTTTTATGTTGTACATATGGTAAAAATGACCTTTTGAAGTATCTCTTTACCCTTTGTCCTGAGAAGTTGTGGATGCCCCATCCCTGGAATTGTTCAAGGCCAGGCTGGATGGGGCTTTGAGCAACCTGGTCTAGTGGAAGATGTCCCTGACCATGGAGATGATCCTTGATGTCCCTACCAACCTAAACCATTCTATGAATTCTGGGTTTTTTTAAAATTATATTTATGGGAGTTTTGTTAGTAAATGGCATTGGAAAGTGGGTAAAGTGGAACAGCTTGGATGTCCTGTAAAGTTGGTTGCAAGCAGCTGAAGAATTCAGAAGTAAAACCCTCACTAATCATTGTGTAGCCACACAGCATCTACCTGTGCATCCATTCGAACAGCAACAATTCAGAGGAAGCTACAGCATAAAGAATTGAGGGAAGGACCTTGTAAGAAGCAGCAGTTAGGTTGGAGAGAGGCATTCTTCAGACTATTTAGCTGTACTTTACTCACCACCTCCCTGCCCTGTTTCCACCTTTTATGGATCCTTGTCTGCAAGAGCAATTAATGTGGAAATACAGAATATTTGAAAGCTAGACAAGAAAAAAGCCATCAGACTGATACTTACCCTCAGTTTTATTTTCTACCCATGAATTGATCTGTGCCCTGACTTCTTGTGCAGCTCTCTTAAAGTTTACAGCTTGTGGCTTTGCATTGTAATAGCCTGTAATGCTTTGTAAGAATGTCTGAAAGATAGGATTAAAGAGTGGTGCTTATTTAGTTAAAGTTGAGTTATAAAATTGTTAGTAATAATCAGTTTAACAGATTATACAATCTGCTAATACATAATTTAAGAAAATTTGGTTTATATGCAGTAACCTTTATAATAAGTTCTGATACATTCTATTCAAAATATTAAGTAAGGATTGATCAAATTTCAGTCTCAAGGAAACTGATACTTCAAATTTTTGTGTTTAAAATCAAAGGTGGAATTTTTTAATTTTGAAATATCCATTAAACATTTACATTTTTTTTAATTTCTCAAAATGACATTTTTATATAATTTAAATACTTTTTTTTTCTTGCTTTATGAAGTAGTGTTCAGTACGAGATGGAAGAATAGTCTCATACAAAGTTGAACAAAGGCTTTCAGTTTGCCTCAGAGGTGAGGAACCTCCCAAAAATTTGTGAGGACTTTAAAATGAATGTTCTGGTAGAATAAAGTCATGGCAGAAAAGCAGAATTAACGTTTCCATTGCTGTCTGCTGTGAAATCATTCATGGAAATTCCCAGCAGGAAATTCCCTCTATTCTCTGTATAGCAAATGTACATGAGATTATGGACAAAATGAGCAACACACCTGCAGAAGGACAAATTACTAATTACTCAGGAAACCAAACAAACTCCAAAATCAAAGAACAGTAATCTCATTTAAAACCCCCTTCCAATGACCTGAAGATGATTAATACAACATCAGTTTTAAAAAGATTTCAGAGATACAGATAATTACAAACTCATGAGTTGGTGTGGGGCAAATGAATAGAAAGGGCGTAGTGCGTGTATGGGTTAACATGACTTATTGGAGGAGTGTCAACAACATTTTGTAATAGGAAATCCAAAATCACAAATTGGTTGGAGTTTTCTGAAGGTGTTAGGAAGCATATGGGTAAAAGGGCTGAGCCATTAGAGTCTTTAGGGGTTACCAAAAAGCATTTTTTAGGACTTGTCACCAAAGGCTGAGCACCCATGGGACTACAGAGATAGGTCTCATTTGTTTAAAAGACTGGAAACCAAGAGTAGGAGGAAAAAACATTTACAATAAAGGATTATTACTGCTGGAGTGCTACAAGGATAGGTATACTGGCATCTATGATACAGAATTTTTTCTATAAAACCAAAGCCTAGATGTTTACATTAAAATCTATATATATTAACATACTTATTGATGATCCAGTAAAGTGTAACATATAGGAAGTGATTGTTATGGTTTAGGAATGAGGTATTGAAGCTGTAATGGACAGGTGCATGAAAAAATCTGCCTAACCATGGCCAAAAATGCAAATTAAAGAACTATGAAGAAAAGAGTAGGCAACAAAAGAGAAATTTCTCTAATGGCACTTTATAATACTATAGTGTGTCCACTGTCTGAGCTCATAATGCAGCTGTGGCCACCCCAGTCTCAGAAATGCTATGGTATAAAAGATACAGAGACGGGATGAGGGTGAGCAGAGATGCGGAGAAATGTCCTTCAGAACAGAAATGAACCAACAGTGATGCCAACAGGCAGCAAGCTCAAAAAGCACAGGGGCTTCCTGCAGTGTATAGCTCAGCTGTGGAAATCCTGGTGCTGAGGGCTGCAGTAGATTCAAAAGACAAGTGTGCAAAGTCCTGAAACAACAGGTCATCAGGGTCACTTAAGTAGACATGCCCTCTGGTTCAAGGAGTCCCTGAGCTGCAGATCAGTTGGTGGCCACAGCACATTCTGGGGAAGAATCACTCCACAGTTTTCTCATGCACTTATCCAAACTATTGCCCACTGCTGAAAACACTTGCCTGCCCAAGACTAGCCCTCTATGGCTGTCCTCGTGTTCTCACTCAAACCCCAGTGCTATCATTTGGAATTTTTTTATCGTCTTTATTGATAATCACTCACAATGTCAGCATATTCCCAAGTAAAGATGTTCAACTCACAGGCAATAATGGGTAAGTCTTTTCCTCGTACAGTCGGTTGGCACTCTTCAGCAAGTAAGTGCTTCTGCGTTTGTTGATGTCAGACAGGAGCTTTTTGAAGCCAGAGTGGATGTTTTCTGCTCCCTCATGCTCAGGATCCTTGGAAAGAGACACCAATTAATACGGATTTTTTTTTTCTGTTGCACCTGCTATGTTTATTTAAATTGTTCATTTTTTGTTCAATTGTTCAATTGTTTTAATTATAAAGGAGTTTGAGGGAATGCAACTCTTTTTTGAGTATGTTGCATGTTTGCAGCACTGTGTATAACTAGATAAATGGGATTCTACCTGTAGGGCAATTATTTATTTCTGCAGTGCTTTGTAGGCATTTGGGGGCATCATCTGATGGTGCACCAAGGAAGCCGAGTCTCCTCATTTTTGTCAGTTTCAGGCCTGATTTTCGGTTTCACAAGACCTTTCAGTTTCGCAAGGATCCATTAATGCAGCCTGGCAGCTTTTGAAAAGGTGTTCTATCCTCACAGAAACTAAGGGCATGGACTTACCAGCTATTCAAATTACCCTGTTTCACATGGGTGTTTTCTGTTGCTGTTTGGATTTTGGAGAGAGCTTGTTCTGGATGTCAGTGTTAATGGTTTTAGGGAGGATGAGGTTGCTTGCCGGCTGTTGCCGGCTGTTGCCAGCTGTTGGAGGAATGAGCAAAAAAAGGAATGAGCTGCTACCTGTCAGCTGCTTCCACTGGATGCAGTGTCCTCCCCCATGTCCTGTACTGTGCCCTGCACATGAGACACCGAGAGTCTCTGCCACTGACTCAGGGTGACTTGTCTGTCATTCCTTGCTATGATCTTTTCTCACTCATGCTGAGACATGGGCTGCCAGGAAGGACACATAGGAAAGCTGAATTTGGTATCCAAAGGACACAGGATAGCAGAGGCTGGTTTTGTCAATGGGATGGGAGCAGAACAAAGAGGCAGTGGGGGAAATATCTGAAGGAAAAGATTAGACAGACTTTGCTAAAATTTATGAAGTCAGTGAGTTGCTAAAATGAATGACTGCAGTGATTCATCTTGAAGAACCATCTCACACTATCAAGGAAGAGAATGATATAATCCCCTTGCCCTTTTTATTTGGAGTTAGTCTAATTTAATTTCTTTCAGCTGTCTTTTAGTTTCTATGCTGTAAAAAACATGGCTTGTTTGAGTTTAATACTTTTCAGTGATTAGGGAGTTCATTTGTTGAAAAATATATAGGCTGTTTTCTCGGCTGGCAAGTCTCTGGGGAGCTGATGAGCAAGGATGAGTCAACACACATTACCTTAAACAGGAATTTTGTCTGCCTGATGTGTCTGTGCATACAAAAGGAGGAAGGGACTTTATTGGGTGGGGCTGAAGTCAGGTGTGAATGCAGTAGTTACCACTACAGAAAAAAAAAACCACCAACCAACCTGAAAATGATAAGAAATGGAATTGTCCAAAGCATATTAGAACCAATGATTTTTTGGTATTTCCACAGCCCAGCTAAAACCAAGTGAGACAGTATTATGGCCAATCAAAATGCTGTTAGTGTCTCAGTTCTGCTTTTGAAAGACTGAATTAATGAGTTTTACAGTCATATTACCTGCTTGTTCACTTTTTTGTATATAGTTCTTAACTGAGACAGTAGATAATAGATTGAAAACAAGCAGGTGTTAAAAGCCTAAATCAGTGGTTGCATTGGACTATCCGATTCTCAGAGATTTTTATCTCAAGAGTCTTTTGTTGTAATAAATACCATCTTTCTTTTCTTTGGTCTTGCTGGAGAAGGCCTTCTTGTCTCAGATGAACTTTCTTCTCTTGCAGTCTGGTTAAAATGAAGAACCTGTGATGATGATGATGATAAATGTTCATAAAGACAGCTTGTTTGTTTGAGATTAATATGGCCAGGGGTTGTAAATATCTTAGGTTTCTACAGTAATCCACCAGCCATGCCAGTCTGTTGAAGTTATTGAGGATGAGATCCTACTCTTGATTAAATCTTTGTAACTATGTCATTACTATATAGATTTTAGCCACATGGACTGCTTAATAATAGATCAGTATTGTGGCTGGAACATGCTCCTCAGAGAGGTGGCCACAGCACCAAACCTGACAGAGTTCAAGAAGTGTTTGGACAACACTCTTAGGCACATGGTGTGACTCTTGTGGTGTCCTGCGCAGGGCCAGGAGTTAGACTCAATGATCCTCATGGGTCCCTTACAGCTCAGTATATTCTATGACTCTGATATTTTCAATACTCACATATCTCCATTATTCATGGAAGAACTACCATTTTTATGGACTAACTATGTCACAAACAAAGATTTGCACCTCTCCTGTGCAGCCAAGCACACGTTCAGGAGAGCTTGCTTTACTGTCTGCAGTATGAGAAAGCAGATGTACGGCTGCCAGAACCAGCTGAGGTCTAGAAGCATCGATATCTTGCTCAAGAGATTATCTCCAGATTTCCTCTCTCTAGCATATCTTAGTGCCATATTATTTGTTTTAATAAAGTTGTCTCCTCATTACTTTTTGAGCACTATATGAGGTTAATTATTCTGTTCAGAGGGCAGTTAAAATGGAACAGAGAGCTCCAAGCAAGACCAACAGTAGCCTCTAATGTCAATAACTTCTCCTTGGCAGACCACTTGCAATGCTCTGTGAGCTGTAAGCATAAACTAAATGTAGGGTTGGTGGAGAGCAGAGATCTTGGAAATAAAGTGGAAGTGACCTGCCATAGTGTTGGTACAGAAAAGAGCCCCACTCATGCTGCCAGCATTGCAGATCATTGTCCCCCCATGTTGTTCCTTGCTGTTCTCCATAGGTAGAATAACAGTGCAATTTATGCAGGAACCCCCTGTGGTTCATTTCAGAGCTTACCTCAGCCATCTGGGTTGCAGTGTCACCTTTTGCACCCAGGTGGACCATGGCAAGAGCAGTTGCAATACTCCAAGGAGAAAAGAAAATGTTTTGGCCTTTGGAAGTTTCATTCAGCGTTTTGTAGAGGTCCAGACTGAAGCTGTTGGTTGACACTGAGAGAGATTCCATTGGTACCCCTGAGACAAATGAGTGTCAGAGAGAGGTGGTGACTGCCCCTTCACTTCTTTTAAAAAATACAAAGCTGCCAGTGCGAGATTTCCTGCACTTCTCAAAAACAGTCTGAAGGTATCCCTGGGAAAAATACTACACAGAGACCAAGTACAAGTCAGCTAGGAGGTTTCTTTCTAAGACCTGTATTATTTTTTCCTTCCTTGTCACTTTCAGTGTCCTTGCCTTTCAGTTTTATTTGGTTTTTTTTTTTATTTTTGCTTGAGTACCATTTTAGCTAGAAATTTTTTCAGAGTTTAGACTTGTTTCAAAAACTTATTTGCTATTTGCTTAATTTTCATAGAGTTATTCTTAGATTCTGAGAGAGTGAAACAGAATAATTTCTCGCTGTGCTGCTTTGGGCTTTTTTCTATTTATTTAAATTTCCTGTGCTATTATTTTCTGCTGAAAAAAGGCATGCTGAATTCATGTAGTGATTCACTACATATGTCCTGAAAGCTACTACAGAGGTACAGATTTTTGTGTGTTCTTGGCGTAGATAAACCCATATTTGGAAACTGTAGCTGGATTTGCTAATTTCTGTTTTTCAAGAAAATTCTTGTATCTTGCATACAATCCCAAATAATTCCTCTTTTAACCAACAACAGATTTCCTCTGGTTTCCTGCTGGTTTATCCTGTACATTTTCCATCCATGTTCTGCTTCTTTTCCTTACAGGACAAAACCAAAGAAAACAAAGAGCCACAACTACAGCATTAAATTGATTTTTCATACATGGATCCAGAACAAACCTGTGCATCCTATTAGCATTTTTTGGTCCATGTAATACTTTGATAAATATTAGGACAAACTCGGAAATTTCCAGTGTCTTCATCAGCATAAAGACTAATAAAACATTTGGTAAAGTCAGTCTAAGATGGCATCAAGTAAAATTTAAGCATTAGATCGACAGCAACTGGGTATTTGAACCCATCTTCACCCAAAATCTACGTGGTTAAATCAAAACTGCAGCCCTCAAAGCGGGCTGCTCCCATGAAGTGTCAGAGATGCCTGGAGCCTCTGAGGTCCTCAAGTTCTGTTTCTAAAGCTTCCTAGAGCTCTGCAACAGCTTTGAAGCATTCCCAGGAGTGCTTCAGAGGTGAATGCCATGCACCCTAGCTCATTGGCCTTATAGCCTAAGCATTTTTAGGTCCTTCAAATCACATATCTTACTGCTGTTCCTGGAGATCCTTATTAATCTCTGGTGATTAAGGCACCCTTCCTACAGGTCAGGAAACTTTCTGCCCTCCCAGGCTCTGTAGGTTTTGCCCAACCCCAGTTTGCATTCTGTCCACTGTGCCTCAGCACAGGGTTTTCCTAAGGGCTACACTTTGTAGTAAAAAATAAGCATTCCCTTCCCCTGAATGACTTTTGTGCCATCATTTAACCACTCAGTTCCAAAGAATTTTAAATGAATTTTTAAGACTTTCAAATAAAAGCTGGTTATTTTGAGACAAATATCTAATTACCTGAAATCCTGAGAGAAAAAAGAGTTAAGATCAGTCTTCAGTCAGGGTCTGTGGCAGTCTGTGGGGCAATGAGTACTTTTGGAAATGTAGAAATATTTGCACCTCCCTTTTCTTATCTACATCCTCTTCTGGTATTAAATGTGCGCATTCCCTCATTTATTCTGAGTTCTCCTCTCTATCCCCTGCTTTCAGAACTTAGAGACCTCCTCAATTCAAGGTCGCTGCTGGTGGGTGTATGTCCTGGGACATGAAGGCCAGTACTCCAGTTCCCTACAGGTGTCCTCCACAACCTTGGAATTTGTCCCGCAAAAAAGTAGGAATTGCACAAAATAATTCAACCACACTGCATTGCCAACAGATATGGTGAAATAATTTTACAGCTTCCTTTTTTCTATACACTTCCAACTGGGGAAATTAATAGAAACTGATCTCAAAGCTATGGCTAAAAGGGAATATTGAAATAGACTGTTAATCTCGTTGATCCTCTGGTTACATTTGAGGGGAAGCATCTAAATACTTGTAGACCTCAGGTCACATAAAGCCCTTATTTCATACAAGGATACTTTGCATTTTTGCTCTTTTTTTTTTAAGAAAACAGATCACAAAGGAAGTTCAGAAGGTATTTACACAGTCACCTAAATAAGTGATGAGATAAGAATGAATGCAGGGCTCATTTGAACTGGTGGATGTTGTTTTGAAAGACTTCTGCTCCTAGCAAAGTCAGTGAAGGTCCTTTAGATGCCTACAGGCCCTGCATTGTACTGAGCTTATTATCCCTTTCTGATGGATTTTGGGAGTTTGAATCATCCACCAAAAGCTGAAAAGCTTGTTGGAAGCTCTGCTTGTAATGTTTTCTTTTATTGAAACTGTAGTATAAGAGTGGGGAGCAGAAACAGGAGAATGTGTAAAACTGGATATCAGCAAATGTATAATGTTTTACAAATGTTTTACTTTAAACCAGTGTAATTCTGATCTTAATCTGTGTAACTCAGATTAAATTGTATTGATTAATTTAATTTGTGATCATTATCTGTCTTTTCTGCTACATTCAACCTTAGTAAAGAATGGCCCCTGCCCACCAGTATGGCACATGCAGAGTAAACAAATTACCTGCATGGTGTCAACCTATATGGAAAAAGCACCAGTATGAAGTTTGTCTTTTGAACAAGGATTATATTTTAGTGCTTCTATACACTTAAAATCTGACTGCTGCATATGCCATGCAAGGTTTCAAGAGTGTGTGCCTCACTTTCTTCATACCTTTTGTTTCTAAGTGCAGTTTTTGTGCCTTGAACATTCACCTTATTTTCTTGCTTCAGAAATGTATTAGGCATTTTTGTATTTACTTATGAGCTTAAGAAATGTTTCTGCTGTGTATATTAATCTGCTGTTGTTTATTTTTTAGATAAATTCATAGAAGAGAAACCCCCAAGCAGTTAGTGGTACTACAAGCTACAGAGATTGGGCAAAGATACAGGAAAATGAAGAAAGGGTTCCCAAACTGTGTAGACACTCTTTGTGGTATATACCAGCTGCTGCAAGATCCTGTTTGGTAAGAGACATTGGAGTTACAGAAGGGAACACATAAGCCAAAGAAGTGCTCTTGTTTTTGCAGTGCCAGATGTAAACAGTGAGAGCAAATAGTGAATTGATGCAGACAGAAAGGTAAAAAAAAGTTTCACTGCATCACAGCACCTGACCTATTGACTTCAAGTGGATTGACCTTTGACAAATGGTCATAAAAGAGTTTTTTGATAAAACCAGTCATTTTCTTCTGGCATACTGATTAAGAAATTTGGTCTTTTTGAAGCCATCTTTTATTCCTATTTGGCTCAGCAGGAAGTTTGTATCTTTCTGCCTGATGGATTACCATATTGCTATACCTGTACTTTGTCAATGATCCACTCTGAGTAGGCCTTTTGGCATTTGTTGAAGATGAGTTCTCTTGCAGTTGTTGCTAGTAATAAGCAGCAGAATTTAAAATCAGTGTTAGACTAAGTCCAATTATGGATTTTTTACTTCGCAAAAAATCCTAATCAGCTATGTTCCCTAGGAAGAAAATGAGACCAAGTATCACATCTGTTGCAATAGAACTCTAAAGACAGGACTATAAATAACACCTGAAAAGGGGGGTTCTTGTGCCTGTTTCTGGTGGCAAAATAAAGCCTTTAAAATATGGATGCATTTGCATTGCAGTTAGAAAGCAGTGGGGGTTTATATGTCCTTGTCTTGTATACTAACAGTACACCAATGCTGTAAATTTTTGTGGCTTTATTAGTGTAACCTATGTCTACCATTTCTGCTTTTCATGAAGTCCATCTACCACAGAGGTGCCAGGGATTATTTTATGAATCTGAGATTGGTACTGGAACACAAAATCCCCATTTTTCATTGTAGGATAAACTGAAAGCGTGTTAATATGCTGCATTTTGACAAGCGTGGAATCACCAAGTGACGAGCAGTCCATGCTCACAATGTGTTTGTATTGAGGCTTGCTTTATCAGTTCCCAGTAAGTACTTCTTTCTTTAATTTTCAAAGTTACTGTGACTTCTCAAAGAGGAGTTTGTGGACCTGAAGTTGCAAATTTTGATGATACAGAACAAACCCAAGGCTTCTTGAAAACAGTTATTTGGAAATGCGGTCACGTTGCACCTGTTACTTGACTAATGCCTTACAGGATGTAACAAAGAAGGAACCAGGTTGTTCTCAGAGGTTCCTATGAGTTTTGCACGGCCTGGTTTTTGGTAGCAGGGGGGCCACAGAGGTGGTTCCTGTGAGAATCTGCCAGAAGCTTCCACCATGTCCAGCAGAGCCATTCCCTGATGGCTCTGAAGATGGACATGCTGCTGGCCAAAGCTGAGCCAATTAGAGAGGTTGGTAATGCCTCTGTGATAACAAATTTAAGAAGAAAATCAAAACAAAGTGCAAACAGTGTTTTTCTAACCAGGGAAGAGGAGGAGGTGAGAACATGTGAGGGAAACCACATGGAGACACCAAGGTCAGTGCAGAAGGAGGGGGAGGAGGTGCTCCAGGTGCTGGAGCCAAGATTCCTCTGCAGGCTGTGCTGAGACCATGGAGAAGCAGCGGTGCCCCTGCAGCCCACAGGGTTCCACGGGGGATGCAGAGATCCACCCATAGCCCGTGGGGAGGACACATGGGGGATGCAGAGATCCACCTGCAGCCTGTGGGGGAGGTTCCCATGCTGGAGCGTGTGGATGCCTGGAGGAGGCTGTGATCCAGTGGGAGACCCAGTGGAGAGAGGGGGCCCTGCTTCTAGGCTGGAGCAGCCTGTCCTTGGAAGACTGTACCCCATGGAAGAATAACCCACACCACAGCAGATTTTGGAGGACTTCTGCTTGTGAGAGTGGACCCATGCTGGAGAAGTTCACAGAGAACTGTCTCCTGTGGGAGGTACCCCATGGTCTCACAGGGGAAGAATTCCTCTCCCTGAGCAGCAGAAAAAAATCCCAGGTGATGAACTGACTGAAACCCCCATGCCCTTCTCCCTGCACTATTGATGGGAAGGAGAGAGGGGTTGGGTTAAAGATGTTTGGTTAAAGATGTTGTAAGGGCATATTTTATTCCCTATTACCCTCCTCTAACTTGGTTTGTAATACATTCACTTTGTACCTCTAAGCCAAGGCTGTTTTGCCCTTGGAGTGTTTTCTCCCAGTCCTTATCTCAATTAATGAACCCTTTGTCAATTTTTTTTTCCTCTCCTCTGCCCAGCTGTGGCAGGGGAGGGTGAGTGAGTGAATTTTGTGGGTGCCTGGCATTTGGCTAGTGTCAAACCACAACAGATGACAAGAGGCAATGAGCATAGGCTGAAAACATGAAGTTCAATCTGAACATAAGAGAGGATAAAGATGGTCAGTTATGAGGATGGTCAAACACTGGCACGGGTTGCTGAGAGAGCTTGTGTATCCTCCATTGGTGGAGGCAGGTATTCAAAATCCAACTGGATATTGCCCTGTGCAACCAGCATCAGCTTAGCTTCTTTGCATAGTGGGTGGGACCAAATGATCTCAAATGGCCACTTCTACCCTGACAATTCTCTTTTTCTGGAAGGGTTAGCCTGACCTGAGAGCCAGATGCATGACAGTAGTGCAGGGAAGCACAAATGAAGCAGCTTCAGTGTTGCTTGCAGTAGATGAGCTCTGCAGAAGGTAACCCCCCTGGATGTGTTCCTTCTCTTCTCTTTCACACTTTTCATTTGTATTCCGAGTCTTACGCTGGAATGTGTACTCTTCAAGGAAAGCTGAGACTGGGAGTGGCTTGGTAGCCAACCCAGCCTGTTTTGTCTTTTGCATCTCTTGCCAGCTGGCAGTCACTGTGCTGTATTTCCTCAGAGAGCCTCAGAGGTTCTGGTTTCATTCTTCTTGTTTTTCACAGCCTTCACTTATGTGTTCTTCCACACCTAAAGAACAAACTTCTCAGTAAAGCCGAGCCAAAAGCACACATCTGGGCTCCACTGGGGTAGGCCCTGAGGGGCAGACAACTAAATCCTGAGCTGTGGCTTACAGGCAAGAGAGGGCACTGATTTTAGAAGCAGTACTTTGTACAGGGAAGAAGATGTGGATATACTTTGTTGAAGGGAGATGTAGTTCCAAATACAATACCTGCTGGGGAGGTGGAGCGAGTTGTAATTATAGGTGGAATTTTGTTGAGAGTAAATGCTTTCACAGTGCCTCTCTCCTGCATTCAGATCCTGTTCTCTTATGTAACATTCTCTGACACACAGTTGGACTACCACGGTGGCTGCAAAACTTTATGCTATTGCTTATGGCCACAGTGATAGCACAACTGCTGCCCTCCCAAGCTGTCAGAGGGAACTGATGCTGCCAGTACAGCATGGCTTGTTCATTATTGTACATGGGCAAGAGGGATGTGTGGGAGGTTCATTTTTTTCACGTTGCTTGTTCACTCTTGAACAAGGTCAAAAGGGATATTTGGAAGATGCTGTTCTGGGCCGTAGCCTCTGGTCAGACTCCTTATTTCTAGTGTGTTGTGAAAGGTATGTTTGTAAATGCTTAGAATGACATGCAGAATAACAGTGTTTGGAGGCCTATTTGAAACCTAGTGAAAATAAAACACCAGTGTGTTAAAGTTTCTCAGCTTTGTCAATTGGGATGCTGTGGTGGTTGACTTAGAATGACAAGAATGGAAACATGCTCCAGCTGTGCAGATTGCAGGATGCTATAAGAGAACCAAGTAACTCGGTGTCTTGAATAACACAAGCACAACTTCAAGTTTATTTATTTTTTTAAATGCAGCTCATGATAAAATAATAAGTAAAGCATCAATCAAAATCAGAATTTCACTGGTGTCTATCAATACAACAGATGTCTTTGCTGAGATGCACTCATAAGGTACAAATCAATATTACAGGTGGCAAGGAAGCTTTGCAGGTATTAACCAGGAAACAGGTATAATTAAGTAAAATTAAAAAGAGAAGCAGATTTAAATTCTAACAGGTTTAGATTACATAGCAATAAAAGGTGTCAAGAAGGCATGTTGCTAATAGTTTTCTTAGGATTTTTGCTGGTTGGAAACCTCAGAAACATTAAACTAAAAAATTTAGAAAAATTAGGAAAAAATGCAATGTGATTAGAATTCAGCAATTTAATATTAAGTGTTGGACAATTTTCCCTCACAGCATTACTTTTTCAGGAAGCTGAAAGAGCAGGACAGAATGAATGTGATGTGCCTATATACATGTGGTGAGACAGGGGCTGGTAAGGGGCATTCTGAGATTATTCTGGATTTGAATTAAATTTTGTTAATTCCCAACAGTCACTGAAATTTGAAATTAATGTTATGAAATAGCATTTTAGTACAATTGCAGGTTTCCCAGTGAGGAAAAGAGCATACAGATTTCTACAAGTTTGGGTTTTTTTTTTTCTTTTCTGGATTCTTTTTCCTTTCTGTGAGAATCAAGAGAATGAACTGCATTTCCCTTGAAGTCAGCATTTGACATAGGGCTAGATGATGGCCTGTGTGCAGAGAGCTTTTATGACTCTACCTTACTTTTAAACAACAAAGTCAGAAGAGCAGATTTGATAAAAGGGAGCAAAGTTCTGCACTTTCTTTTCAGTTTAGGGCTGTCTCGTTAGGACAACAGAAAGAAGCAGTAGAGGGGTGTTCTTTGGTGGCTTAGGATGGTTTCTGTTTGTTGCCTTCTTTGAGGGGGGTGGGTGGAAGGAAAAGGACAGGCTCTTCAGTACAGGTGGCTACATGGCTTAAGGATGAGATTTTAGCACCATGGTTCACATTTTTCCATTGAACAGTGAACCTTGGTTGCGGTCTGAGAGCAAATAATAATTCATTCTAGAGGAGAGCAGAATCTACCAAAAAAGAGGATGCTCTTGGACTTGTTGTGTCTGATGAAGAAGTAGAAAGGGTGGTCAACCCGAAATTTCAGAACATGGCCAATGTGTGCACTTGTTAGTTCTATAATGACAGCAGTAGCAGCAGCTGCCTCAGTGCCCTTCTCATCAACTGCAACAAAAGACTTGTGAAAAACTTTGGAGATCATCACTTTATCCTTCTCAGTCATTCCACTGAAATCAGCATTGATGCTGAAGGCACTGCGCATTCCCATCTTGATCAGATTATCACTGAGGTCATATTTCTCCTCCATTTTGAATTTAGGTAGGTACAGATCCACAAGAGTCTCGGTCATCTTCTTGGAATCAGTCCATTCGGACAGCTTCTCATACGTCAGTTCTCTTTCCAGCTATCATTTAAGAAAGAGAAGGAATTTGTTGTTTGCAGGGAAAAGCAATTAACTAACTACGAATTAATCAATTTTATAGCAATGTAATGAATTAAACATTTTAAATAGCAAATTTAACATTTGAGATTTAACATGAAAGTGTGAAGTAGAAATGGGTTTTGCTGATGATCAGAGACAAGGTGCACAACAAATATTCGAGTTTTAATGCTGCAAGGTTTTGAGCAGCACCATTTCCAAATCCATTGCAAAAGAGAGATGGGAACGGTATTCAACAGCTGCCATCCCCCATGGTAGTTCTCTCCTCTCTTTTAATTCAGTCCTGATGTGACTAAAATTGCTGTCTGGCACATGGTTTGGGCCAGTTCTATAAAAACAGGTGTTAAAATTATTGCATATATTTCCTTGACAGCTTTGAAACAAAGTGCTTCCAGCAAAGCCTTTCACTGCCACTCTGTGTCCTGGGCATGTGCCACTGGGGTTCAGCTCAGATCAAATGGAGAAAAGCAATGAATAGTATAGACTCCAAGAATTTAACAGTAACTACATTTATAGAATTTATAGTAACTACAGTTCAAGGACTCATTATTGTAGCAAATGCAGTCTCACCAAAATCCTAGTTTTTCATAGAGCAGACAAATGGTGGGAGAGGAGAGGGGGGAAAAAGAGTGAGAACAATATGGAAATAAACTTCCAGGCCGTGGAGAAAAGGTGTCATCTCAGGAAGAACCTGTGACTTCTTGTGTGGTGGTGTTTCTCCTGAACGTGTAAGGAAGGAAGATTTAACCCTTACAGATCATGTAAAATTGGGTGTCAGTCAAGGGAGCTGTTGAAGAGCTGAGCATCTGACTACGCACAGTGTTGCCTGTCTTCAGTTCCTACCAAACTGAGGGCACTCTTACAGAAGCATTTTCTTAGGATTAGATAGGTATTAAAGAAAATTAATTCAGCTAGCAGAGGAGGTCAAAGAGCATGATAGCATGTCCTCAGAAAAGGAGATATTATTGTCAGCCTGCCCTTTTTTTAATGACTGAGCAGTAATACAGAATGGTTGTAGCATGCTTTCTTACCTGTTCGAGACCCGTAGTGTTGTCTTTGATGTCATCAGGAAGGAGGATGAACATACTGAGTTCGCGTTTCACATATGGCAACTCAATCATTTTGAAATTCAGTGTTTCCATGATGAGAACTGGAAATGTTTTTCTCATGTACATCATCTTTACAGGCTTGGTCTTGTTCTAGAAAGTATTTATTTGTAAGTAAGAAATCATTCCTTGAATGGGAGGGTGATGACGTCTCAGTGCAGTGCAGGGAGAGGAAATTTTATAAGAAGCTTTTAAAACAGTGATTTATCATCCATTTTCTAAAGTTTTTCTTGACTGGACAATATTGCTTATCTTGATGTGTGTTCCAAAGCTTTTGTAGGGGGCTGAACTGAGATATTTTTCTCTTTTCCCTTCTCTACATCCCTTCATTCAAGGAAGCAGACCTTGAATGTGTACGTGCTAATCAGAGGGCAGAAGGTACTTTGTGGAAGTTGCACAGAGTTCTTGTCTTTAACTGTGAATTAACATCTCTTCTGGATACATGCCATTAACATTGCTTCTAGCCTCATACAGCCATGCACCAGTTCAAGACACCCTGTTGCAGCTGTGTTTGAGCAGGAATGATTGTGCCCAGCCTGGTTGCACAGCGCAGGGGCCTGGTACTGTACTCCTCCATGACATGCCATGTGGTTCCCATCTATGAATCCTGGACTCTCAAAACCATGTTTCTACAATTTAGTCAATTTTAGCACTGCTTTACAGAAAGGTTTTAGTCTGTAGTTATTTTGGAAACAGGAGCTGTTACCTGGAGCTCACTAACATTTACCTGAGCACATCCTAATGTTTCAGTGAGCTGAGCATTGACAGATTTTGCTGCAACCAGCTTTTTGCAGAGTCTAGTTACCACAGGGCTACCTAAAAGACTTATGAAATGGAAAGATTTCAGCAATAGCTGTTGTGACCAGGTTGTTTACAGTAAGAAGGATACAGGAGGAACTTACCTTGCTCAGTCGGAAGGGTTGCAGCTCTGTATCTTCTGCCTTAAATTTCACTTCCCATTCTGCCTTGAAGTAAATGGCATTTATCAGGATCAGCTTGGTGGAGCCTGTCACATCTCGTGGACCCAGCAAATTCTTGATTTTGCCTTTTGAAAGCACAAGAGTCAGGTTTCATTCCACCATAGCACAGTGATCAGTTTTTTGATCAGTTTTGATCAGTTTTTCTCTCAGTTCAGCTTCTTAGTAAAAAGTCCATTCCTCAATGCCCTGCTCCCTAAAATGCTCCCCTGACATAAATCAATGCATTTCTTTACAGTCTCCAAAGCTCTTTGCTGACCTGTCCTCCTGGCTGACAGGGATTTACTCCTTCTTCCAAAACTGTCTCAGCTTTCATGGCAAACAGCTAGAAGCAGAAAGCCTCACTGGCTGGTTACACCGGGTAGAAGGAGGAGCCCCTCTGCCCAGTGCAGGGTGGTACAGCAAGGCAGGCATCCCCCCCTGCCCTGGAGCACACTGACAGGGTCTCTAGCCTCTGTCTGCTCTGCCAGTGGTGCAGCACCAGAGCATGCTTGTGCCTGAGGACCCAGCTGCTGCAGAGCACAGCAGAATGGGAGAATGGGAATCTCCTCAGGAGCTCAGTGAGATCCAGATCAGGTGTTTAAAGCTGCTAAATTGTGCTGCTCTTTCTCTGTCCTCCCACCACATCTCTGCTCACTGCCCACATCCACATCGGAAGGCATGGCCTGGCTGCTGCAGGAGCACCTGGGGAAGCAAAGGCACCTTCCCAAAGGAAATGCCAGACTGACTTGTGGGAGAGCAAAGGTGTTGGGGTTGAGCCCAGCTTACCCTCAGTTTGTTTTTCAACCCAAGTGTTGATTTCCTTTCCTGACTGTTCTGGTGCTGTCTTAAAGTTAACCTTCTGTGGCTCTGCTTTGTAGTAGTTCTTACTGAGTTGTATGTATGTCTGAAAAATAACAAAAAAGTGAGCAAAAAAAGTTCTGTACTAGAGAAATATACTATTTTTAGTCCCAAAAGGAAGCTGTTAGCTCTTATACTTGATAGATTCTTGGACCTATTCAAGGACTGCAAGATCTTGCTTGTTATTTTCTGCTGGGCTGTGGGTTAACAATTAAGAAATAACCAAAGAACAGAAATTTCACATCTTTTGTTGCAAGCTTTATCTGGAGAAGTGAGGAAGGCTGCCTGTATCCTATGGATGTGCTTATTTTAATTTCTCATTTACAATTTTATATATTGGGGGTTCCAATACTAAAGGCACATTGCATGTAAAGGAATCCCTAAAATACAGTCAAAGGGCACTGCATCCTTAAATTCTGAGCAGACTGACTGGTATTTTCCAGTTAAGGTTATCACTGGAGTCCAGAGCTCCTATTTGCAGTATTCAAGGTCAGCTTCCAACCTGTTCCATTAATGGCAAGTAATTAAAAGAGAAATATTTTTTGCACCTTTTCTTATTCTTCTCTGAGATTTAACTTACAGGTAATAATAGGAAGGTTTTTTCCATGTAAATGCGGTTGGCACTTTTGAGGGAGTAGGTGCTTCTGGGTTTGTTGATGGCAGTCAGGAGTTTCTTGAAGCCAGAATGGATATCTGCAGTTTGCTTGTTCTCAGGATCCTTGGAAAAAGAAACCAAACATTCAGCAATTTCATTTTTGCATGAAGCTTTCAAAACATGCTAAGCGATGTATATGAGAGAGGGATTTGGGTTAATCTTCCTTACTTTTTATTTTCCCAAGTTTACCATCACTGCAATTTGCAGGGCTTCATTCATGACTGGATTAACTGAATTGCCATGTAACAAACCTTCCAGACTATCCCATTGACTCATCCTTTAATGCTTCTGAGAGACAGTGAGTGAAAGGAACTGAACTCCATCCTGTTTGTGAAGTATGGCTGGGTACAGCCATACAGCACTCTTTTAAAGTGCAAACGTACTTTAAAGAGGGGTGCAGACAATAAATGCTGGACTCCTAAAGCTGTATCTGGACATTTTTATTCTGGAGGTTCTTTATCATGGAATTTCAGTTCAAATAGATACCAATTTTCTTCTCTTTGGTCTCCCCCGAGAAGGTCTGGCCACAGAAGAAGAAGCTTCAGCTCCTGCTCCCAGAGTGAAATGAAGGACCTGCAAGCACAGTTTCCAAAGATAAGAAATAGGCATGAAGGACCTTGTGAGACTTAAAGTCAAGTGGGGATCAAATGGCTGTCATATTTCTCTCCTTCTGATAACTCACTGTGCTATCTGCTGCTCAGGTGACTAATCAAAGGGATGCTGAAGCTGTAGTGACAATAAATCCCATGGAATAACAATAAGCAGTGCCATCCCCCTCCCAGACCACCAACACAGGGCTCCTGTCTGCATGCTGCAAGGCAGAACTCCCTTCCACAGCTGTTTCTCCCAGCAGTAGGAATGTGTTTGTGCAAATCCAAATGGTTCTCTCCATGATAATAGTACAAAAGCAACCTACCTCTGCCATCTCAGTTGCTGTAGCTCCTTTTGCTCCCAGGTATGTCAGAGCCAGAGCAGCTGATATGCTCCAAGGGGAGAAGAAAACGTTTTTTCCCTTGTTGGTTTCATTCAGCTTGTTGAAAAGGTCAATGGTAAAGTTTCCAATTGATGTGGAGACCACTTCCATTTTTACAACCTGCAAAGAGGCAACAGAGAGAATTGTACTATTTGAATGTTTAAATTTTTGTACACAGTACCATTAGTGAGAAATGTTGCATGTGCCAGACAATCAATTTAAACCACTAAAACTAATAGCATAGTTGTATGTTTATTTTCCACACAGATACTGTTTGCCACCTATTAGGAGCACCAATTTATTTTAGGTTTTTTTCCTCTTTTATACAGCTGAAGTTTTCTTTGTGATTCTTTCTGCCTTTGATTTCCAAAGATATGCAGATTTGTAACCTCTGTATTTCTTTTCCTTTTTGTCTTTAACTAATGATTTATCAAAGCAACATTCCCAGGGGAATTTATGTGTTTTTAGAGTTTCCCACTACTACATTTGGATCTGTATAGAATTGACAGCTGATACTGCAAAAGGATTTAGGCATAATTTTTAGGTTCATTTGCTTTTCCTGGCCAGCGACCTATTCTGAGTAGTTTCATAAACAGCAAAGCTGTTGTTTCCATTTAGACTTTTACAGTTCATTCATCATGTGTACCTACCAACCCTTCTGTATATTTCAGCAATTTTATTTTCCCCAGAAACTGCCAGATGCCTTGAGGTTAAGAGTGCTTCAGGCTTTAAGATATCTACCCAGTAACAGCTGCCTTATGTAATTTATCACTCAAGAGACCAGAAATGCTTAGATTATTGTTGTTGTTGCATCTATGGAATGGAGCAACAAAAATTGTGGGGCAGTCTCTGAAGTCTGCAGGTATTTGTCAAGTGTTTGGTTTCCAAACAACTGCATTCTTTCTGGCAGTCAATATGCCCTCAGGACCAAGTCTGTACCACAGAGTGATTCTCTTTCCTTGGAGAACACAACCAAGAGAGCATCAGGATGGGAAATTCTGTTTTCAGCTAATGAATACTCCTCTGGCCTGATAATGTACAGTGCTGTGCCTTCACCTCAAGTACGGAATTATTTTATCAAAATGAAGATTTTACTTGTAATGCAGTTGCTGCCCTGAGAAAACTTTCATGCTTGTTAATAATTCTGCCCCAAATTAGCAGTTTTCCATAGGCTTACAGCATTATTTTCTCTAATGGTTGACATTTAGAAAAACACAAGGCAAGAATAATGGATTATAAAGCAGGTTATATCATTTATCCATACAGTCACACATGGAACAGATTGCTTTTTAAAAATACCATAAAATTTACTTAAACTGATTTAAATATTTACCTTTAATCCCGTGAGAGAGAAGACTTAGGTCTTGTCCTCAGTCAGGTTCTGCGTTTGTGTGTTAAGTAATTTTTAAATTAAGGAACATAGTACTACTTGCCCCTCCCTTTCCTTTTTATGTACATCCAGGTTGCTCCCACCTACCCAAAGTTCCTTTCTACCACATCCCCAAAAGATTTTATGAAATTTTGGCCTTTTTGTTGACCTGGTCACTTCTCAGGTTTAGAGATTTCAAAAGGACAATGGAATTAAAATCTCAGGTCTGTTGTTGCACCACAATAACCTACTGACAGGATAGCAAAGCAAGCTGCCAGTTCCATAGGTTTTCTGGTGTTGTGGAGATAACTGCTCTGTTGTTTAAAATAAGTGACTTTTTAAAAGGTTAGACAATACTTGGTTTTGGCTTCTGGATTTAAGCAGATATTGAGGGTCTAACTCTCCTCTCTGTGACTCCTGAGTTTCAAATGCAGTACTTCAGCATAGAACACCAAGCTTAGTAATTGAATTGGACACTGGGAGTCCAGCTTCAGACTGAAGATCATCAGGAACACAGGCAGAGGCAAAGCTGTGAAGGAGGGTAAGGGATGGACACCCCACTGGTTGTGTTGGTGAAGAAATCTCATTGCAGTCATGGCTGGGAATCATTTGAGACAAACACTGCAAAACCCTGAGTTACTGCAGAGTAAGGAGGAGGGCAAGAACTGAAACAACCCTACTGGAAGGGCTCAAGCAAAGACAGAGAGAAACAAGAGAGGTAAACATGGCACAAGACCTGTCACTTTGAAGTCCCAGAAGAGAGACAGTGATGGAAGAAGAACATGGTGGCAACAACTCTAAGACCCTAGAGGGCAGGGGAAGGTGCAGGAAAGGAAGGAAATTGTACTGTGTGCTAAGCATTTTACTGCAAGCCTGATTACAGGAATACAGTGGGTCAAGAATTCTAAAAAATGTCAAAAATCAGTGTTGTGCAAGGCAGTGAAGAAATGCCAGAAATTAAACAAGTGCTAGTTTTATTATGGTAAGTCCTCCAGAAGTCTGGGTAGGAGAAAAGTCAACTGAATGGTTAGGTGGTGGGAAAGCCCAAGCCAGGAGACTCCAAAGTCCCAAAGATATATACTTGAGCAAGGTAGTTGCCTTTGCTAGTTAAGATGCAAGGAAGCCATGCAGGGTAAAAAAGGGAGATGGCAAGGCAGAGTGGCTTTTGACAAGAGAGAAAAAAAATCACAGATATTAATTTAAAGATGCATCCAGAGATCAACCTCCTGCTTGGAGCAGGGCCATGAGTAGATAAGGTTAGCCATAGCCCTTCTAAGGATGAAGATTCCACAACATTTCCAGCACTGCTGTTCACCACTGCTGTACACCCTAATGTACAACTCACTTTTTATGTGTTGTGGTCACTGCCACTCAGTAATGATATGGCACTGCCAAAAGGACATCAACTGTGTCATCTTTGCAACCATGCTTAAAATAGTGAAGGAGAGAGAAAAGGTGACTCACATTTTCATTGACTTTGAAGGCCTGAGTGAGTTTGTGTTCATGTTGTCATGGTTTTGTTCCTCCTTGGCCTTCCAGGTGTTTTTTTTCTGTCTTTATTCCCAAGGCATATCAGGACGTGCTTAAGAGGCTTATCCATGGGGACATGCCACACTTCAAGGAGATAAAGGAGGGCATGGCAGAATTGGACCTGAATGCACAGGGATCCAGTGTCATGCTTCACAAGTGAAACAGGCAGGAGGCATTTCTCTTGGGGCTCTATAGGAATAGTATAAAGCATGTGCTTTTCCTATGTTTCTTCCCATTTGGGAAGCAGAACCAGAAGGGACCCTGGGAGCAGCTGACCACTTGAATGAAAAGAGAAAGGATGCAGAGACAGCAGTCTCTTCTCTGCCAGGAAAAAGGAGTCCTGCTATTTCAAGAAAATGTGTTTGTAGTAAGATGCTATTGCTGTGTGCAAGTCCATTAAGAAACCTGGTGCTTTGCTCTCTTTGTGAATTCATATAGTCAGTAGCATTCCCTGCAAACATGCATGACTGATCATGACTCTTAGGAGAAAGAGCAGTGACAGGAGTAAATATGACCTGGGAGATTCACATTCATCTTCCAGAAAGCACTTGTGGCCATTAGTATTATTTGTATTAGCATTAGACTTGATTCTCCCATTTGATCTTGTCTCAAACCAATGAATAAGTGGCAAAGTAAAATGAGAGCAAAGCAGTACAGTGCTAGGCTGGAAATAGTGTTGTAAGGGTGAAAGCTTACAAAGGAGAAAGTTGTGAAGCACATGTGTTTTATTTTTGTAGTTCTATAGCATTGTTAAATATTTTCCAATTGCTGTGGGACAAAGATTAGAAAGTACATGTGTTAGCCCCTTTTCAAGCAAAAAAAAAAAAAACCAGAACAAACCAGTATCAGGAACAAAGGTGATTTTGCAGGTTTATTTCATTGCCAGTTCTGCCAGGGTGCAGAGTTCGTAAAAAACTGACAAGAATGCAGGTGAGTAACCTGCCTTGGGGATCAGCATGACCTGAAACCAATGGAGATGCTGCAGTATTCTGAAAGAAGGAGGTTTAGCTGGGGTTTTTTTCTTCTTAGGTATCAAAACTTTAAAATTACTGGAGCTCAACTGAGTCTGTTCTGAATTGTGGAAGTTCTGGTTCAGAAAGTGCTGAAAAGATACAGTAATGTTCTTTGCACATTTTGGTACTTAGCATGTAGTGCTAGCATTTTGGGGTTCTTTGCCCAGGAAAATGAGCCAGAGGCATAAATTTGAGATTATTTTTCATAAATACTCTCTTCTAACATTGAGAGATTTGTCAACAGTACAGGAAAATTAAGAAGTGCACAGGCTGTTGAGATGTTCCTTGTGTTGTGTATTTAGTTCATTTTAGTTGTTGCAATAACCTGTTTAGTAATCGAGTTTCTAGGGGGAAGTAAACCTTCCCAAGAAGAGGATAGTCTTGGTCTTGTTGTGCCTGATAAAAAAGAGGAAAGGGTGATCTGCCAAAAAGATAATAGTAGCACCAAGACTTCGTGATGCCAGTGTTGCTGAACTGGCAGCTGCTGCTTCTGTGCCTTCTTCGTTGACTTCCAGGTAACACTTGTGGAGAACTTGTGACAAAAACAGATCACCAGTCTTGGACATTGCTGTGAAATCAGCTTGACCTTCTGTGAAGGCATCTTGTATCCCCATCTTGCTCAAAGTAGATTTGAGGTCATATTTCTCTTCTAACGTGAACCTGGGCAGATAAACTTCCACGTTCATTTTCTCCATTAGTTCTGGATTCGTCCATGCAGACAAGTTTTCAAAAGTCAATTCTCTTTCTAGCTGCAGTAAGTAAAAAGAAAATTAGAAAATTAAAAAAAGTTCAAAAACCTGTGCCCAAAGGGCTATTTCTTCTCTTAAATTGAGAACTTTTCAAGAGGTTGTAAGGGTACAAGAAAACCAGTAATGGAACAGCAGTTTGGAGATCTTTTTAACTAAAGGAGAATGTTGTTCTATGGTATATCAGTGCAATATTTGAAATGTTCTCAGAAACTGTCAGGAAATATAGCAGAGCTACAGTAGTCTGGTTGGTTTTCTGTTTCTAGGCCTGTCTTCCCCACATTTTAGAATTCACTGAAAAGAGCTTCCCCTCCTCCCCCCAACACCTTAAAAATGAAAATTTCTTAAGGTTTTGTTATCCAAAGGCAGAACCAGGCTTTTTACAGAAGGTGGCGATGTCCATATATATTAGTTCTGGACATCCTGGAACAGAGTCTGCCCAATTTTTGTTGGTTTTTTTTCAGATTGAAATCATATCTGTCTGAATTGATGTGGACAGTGGATCTCAGCAGGGCTGGTTTTCTGTCCTCCTTTTTGTTTCGCTGGGAAAGGGGCAATCTTACAGAGTTTGGGTTACCTGTTTCCAGGACTGATCAACTTTAGCAACCACAGATGTGCTGGCTTCCAAGACTAAGAAATCTAGTCTGAGCTTCAAGAGCTCTCAGTACTAGACCAGATTTGGGATTTGCTTTTCCTTGAGCCTGATCAGTACCCTCCTTCCTAGAAACATGACTGCATCTTGGTCTTTTACCTCATACATGCATAAAGTAAGTAAATAATGACACCCTTACTTTTTCACATTATTTATGTTCTCAGTATTTTTACCTTTTGTAAGCTGGAGATGTCACTCGGTAGCAGGATAAACATGCTGAGGTCATTATTGACGTATGGAAGCTCAAGAACATCAGCCTGAACTGATTCTATGTAGTTTAAATTAAATTTATCCCTCAGGTACATCATGGGCACTGGTTTAGTTGTATGCTGCAACAAATCAAATTGAACGTTTTACATTTGTACTCTGAACAGTAAAAGGACTGAGTTAAAGTAACATAGTGGATGTTTATTGTGTTTACTCTACAAGCTGCCCAATGTGTCTGAGACATCTTTATGGGTAGGACACAGAACACAGGATCTTCAGGGGATTCCTGTAAGGCACTGGAAAGGCACTGAGAGGCATGGCATGCTATCTGAGCTGTCTCAGATGACACCAATTGTAGGAAACTCTATGCCACTCTTATTTGTTGAATGGTTAAGAGTGAAAATGTAAATAACTAACCCATAGAGTTTTGTTCACCTCCTTTTTTTCCTGCCTTTCCTGCCTTTGGAGAATGGAAGCTTTTTTGAAGTCAGCTTCTTACTTGTGCCTCAGGGCCTGGTATGTGTGTGCAGTTTTAGTGCTGAAAGTGTGGTGAAAGAAATATATTGAATATACTGAATGCTTTAAATGAAATAACTATCCTGCCATATGGATTTAAAGGGTGACAGGATTTCTCCCTCTCCCTCCTCTCCCCCCATCTTTTTCAGGTTTTTCCACCTGCAGTGTAGGAAATAGGGCAGTATATTGCCATACCGTGTTTATTCTGAAAGGCCTTTGCCTGGTGGCTGCAGCTTCAAACTTTGTTGCCCAGTTTCCTTTGAAGTAGAGTGCATTTATCAGGACTAGCCTGGTGAGTGAATCTACAGATCCAGGAGGCAGCAGATTCTGGATTTTACCTAGAGAAAACAGAGGGACATTCACATATCTGTGCAGTTTCAATGTTTCAGTCTAAGTGCTGGCACAGTTTCTGGGGATATAAACCTGGGAAATTTTAAGTGCCGCCATAGCATTCATCTAGCTTGAGATTATTTGAAAATATGTAGTTACCAGGGTAATCTTGATTTACAAAGAAAAATAAGCCATATTCCTCACACACTGAGATTAAGGACACTAATTTTAGTAAGAGCTTGTCGGTAGAAGAGTAATTTAGGAAAAGTCTGATTTTTTACCTTTCTGAGGTGAATTGTTTACCTGCCATGGGCCCCTTGGGCACAGAGAAGCCAAAATGACTCCTTTTTGATTTGGAGAGGAGAGGCTGGAACTTACCTTCAGTCTGTTGTTCAACACTGGAATTGATCTCTCTCCTGATTGCATCTGCTGCTCCCACAAAGTCGACTGATTGTGGCTCTGCACTGTAATATCTCTTGGCTAACAATAAGTATTCCTGCAGCACAATAGAGACACGTGACTTAGGTTTGCTGCCTGCCATTATGAGTACTACTACAGCCAGAATAAAAATTACATGGACACAAGCACAGTGTTTTCTCAAAGGAACAAAGTATTTTTTAGTAGAAACACTCAATTTAAACATTCCTATCTAACTATATCTACAAATCACTCTGAGATTAGATACACATCCCAAAAAACTAACATTTTAGTGTACAAAGTCTAAGGAAAAGTATCATAGAAAATATTAATGTTAAGGATAATAACATAATTTTCAAATGTAGCAAAAATATTTAAAAGTATATGGCTTATATTGCCATAAGTAAATAATGAAGATTAAATGACACTGCATAATCTGAATAAAAGTCTTACCTTACTGAAAGGCAATGATTTTTCTCCATATAACTGGCTGATACTTTTAAGTAGGTAATTCTTAGTGGGTTGGTTGATTTCAAAGCTGAGTGCTTTAAATCCGGTATGGACATGATCTGATTTGCCAATCTCTGTCTTGGAGAAAGAGAAAGAAAAATCATATTATTCATCTGTTGTGGAAAAATCCTGGTTTTTTCCTTCATGCAGATCCAGTAAAGTGTTTCTCTTCATGTGATCTGTTACCTATATTACAACAGAAGAGGTGCTCTAAATTGTACAGCTATTAAAAGAATCATTTTAAAGTATTAGAAGTTGCAGATATGGTACAGACTGTATGGGTATCTTAGAATGCAAGTGTTAAGAGCCTGAGCTATGTAAAATATTTAAGGGTTTATATGTGGATATTGTGAAACTCTGGATATCCATAAAACAAAAGTCAGAGAGTAATTCTTAAACAATGCATGAGATTTGGCTCTATGAAATTAACTTGTGAAAGTAGTGTTACATGGAAGGTTTGCCCCTAAATTTCTTAATCTCTCTCTTAATATTTTGTGATTTGTTTTGTTTTTGTTTTTTTTTTAATGTTTCAGTAATTGCAGTAAATTCTCTATATTGAAGTGACAGGATTAAATGAATGTGGGTTCAGAGTCTCCAGTGAGCTCAAGGAAGAAGCTGTGAATTAGTAAAATAAAATTCTGCACCTGTGTTGTATTCATCTCATTATTATATTAGAATCAGAGGCACAAACAGACCCTTAAATCTCCAAAGTGTTAGAACCCATAGCACTACCCGTAGTGCTACCCATAGCACTCGGTAATTCTTACAATGAGGGCAAGTGTTGCTCACGAGGAACAATCCCTCTCCGGTTCATGCAGTGCAAATGAGATGTTGACATAACCCCTAAAATAAATCTTCCCGCCATGGGATTTGGCTGTGGGATGCAGATCCATTCATCAAAACTAGTGGCAGTTGGGGTTTTGTGGTCAGACTGCAGGGAAACAGCTCACCCCCCCTAAAGAATAAGGATGACGGGAAAGAGCAGGGAGAAGAGTTTGATATCACCATCTTTGAATTGTCAACTAGGAAAAAGCCTTCACTGATTCAGAGGGATTACATTTGCTCTTGTCTATTGTTTTGCTATGTTAAATTACCTACAAGCTGGGACAAGATGCCTGCCAGTATGGCAAAGGCTTATCTCAGGAATAAAATTACTCCCATTTCTCTTAGATTTATTGCAGGCAACTGGTCTATTTTGGAAAATCCCAACACTTAAATTTATGTTTTTAACTTCTCAATTGAAATGGAGACTAATTTCTGAAACATATCAAGAATAGGTAGCCTGGTAAAGTTAACCTTCTGGTTTTCTTTGTCTTGATGCTGCAATCAAATGTGTGGAAGAGCATCTCTTTACTTGGGATTAGCTCTCTGAGGTAAGAACTATGCTAGGTTTTGAATAGTAATAGTTAGAGAAAAATCTGTCCTCAGAGCTAAAGTAAAAAGATCAAAAGATCTATTGATCATCAAATGTTAAATTTGCAAATTTGAGGTTAGATTATGCAATTCTGTGTAAAAGAGGGTAGCATACAAAAAGTGTTGCATTAGGTGAAGGTATCACACAATGCTGCACCAATTAATTTTGTACACTAAATCTGAGGAAGGCAAACATAAGGAAATGCAAATGTGGAGGGAAAATACAAGCAGGAGAAGATGTGGCCCTGCCCATAGCGAGATCACCAGCTTGGGTGAGATACCTTCTGGAAACATGCACGTCGATTTGATAGACTCTCTTCTGTTCTGGAGTAAACATGCATTCTTATGGTTGTGGTGACATTTTTGGCTCCTTCAGCTTTGTTAAAGTGAAGTACCTGTAGTGGAAAAAGCAATAATAAATGCAACAATAGAAAATTTTCAGTGAAATTTTTCAGTGACATCAAGGGAACTGGTAATGAGGACAGTCAGGCTCAGATTCTATTCTTGTGTCCAGTCCACTGAATATGAAATCTTTGTCTAGGTCTCGATGCCCATGTGTACAAAATGGCTTACGCAAACTGAGGGCTGCAGGGCAAAACTCTCACTTACCTGGCCTTTGCTGAGGAATCTGCCTGCTTTGAGTTATACCCTGGGATGACCTGTTAATACCTGGAAAGAGCCAATTACCCCCAGATGGAGTCTACCAAAGGAGAAGTCTTAATGGAGCTGTGCTACGTGTCAAAAAGCTTGAAAACTGTGCAGGCAGTTCCATGCCTTAAATCCCTTTCTCTGGACTTGTTCACCTTACCCAGGCTATGAAGGGGTGCAAACAACCTTGGAACAGTTTTCAGAAGAGTTGTGTCTTTTGTTCTTGTTTTATGGTCCCTTCATCCTAACAGAAGATCACCCCCTTTTTACTCTAATGGGTCTCTTTTGTCCTGTAAATCAGGAGTTAGGTCACTGCCTTAGCAGGTGGGACAACTTCTGCCATAGCAGAAGCAAACTCTCAAGCCTCCCCTCCTCCAACAGGAGCTAGGTACCTGCATTAGGTGTTTGGTAACCATGCATTGGGGCTGCTCTCACTGTCCCCTGATGAGACCATGATATTTGAGCAAGTGCAACTTGGCGATTTCAGTCAGTAATTTTGCCTCTAAAATACATACCCAAAAGAAAGGGTTATAGTCTCAACATGGTTTTTCTCTAATTTTGTAGATGTGGCTTTATGTTTAGCAAAGTATAAAACTTGAAATAACTATAGGGGAGAGTTCTCAAAACTTTATCCATAATATGGCTTTCCTCTGTTTCATCACAGCAAATTTCTGATATGGAGGACATTACTCAAAGAGAACAATTCTTTCAGACAGGTACTTTTAGAAGTCCAGACTCACCTTTGCCATCTGATCTGCCGTGTTGCCTTTGGCTCCCAAATAAACAGTAGCCAGGGCAGAAGAAATATTCCAAGGAGAGAACAAAATATTTTTGTCACCATCTTCCTGACACTGCTGTTTGAAAAAGTCAAGAGCAAAGCTTGTGTTTGCTTTATTCAATGTATCCATTGTCCTGAAGCTGCACAGAAAGACAGAAAAGATGCTATTAATGAACCACTATGATTGCTATTTGTTTAGAAGTTCCTCTTCACTGTTTGAACTTTTTTGTGATTTACAGGCTTTCTAAAATTGCCTAGATGAAGAATGAGGAGCATTAACTATTATAAAGTCACATAAAGTTTAGCATGTCCTTTTTCACTGATGGCAACAGCTCACATTTTTAGGGATGAACCAGCCTCTAGCTGTGTTTCATATTTGTTCACCAGGAAATTTATTGCACTGGCCTTTACAGCATCTTGGAGTGACAGCTGATAGCAACTTACAGTTGCAACTTACTTTGCAGTTACTCAGCAAAGCCTGGGCTGGAGACCACCAAGAAACTGTCTCTTATGACAAATTTTATGCTTCAATTTGTTCGAGAGCCTTTTGATGCTCATCTCTGTAGTGAGCAAATACTCTAGTAACAGGAGCAGTCAAACTATTCCTTTAGGTCAAGACAAAATTCTCCTTACTATACCTGAGCAAGCACTGCCCCAACTATTGCATGCTAAGCATCCTGAATTACCTTTCTGACTTTTATAAATGTCCTGAAACCCTGTCTTACAGCACTGTCCCAGATCCTAGCTTCCCAGTTCTTCTGCAATACAAGCTTTCTATATTCAGCAGACCACAAAGGCTATTTGCTATTTGCCTTGCAGGTTTAGATGAGGGTTCTAGTCAGGGACTAAGGGCTATTTTTGGTTGGTAAAGGATGGCATTGGAATAAAAGATAGTTTGTGACCCTAGTAGCTTGCAAACCAGGAGCTGAACTGATAACTCTAAGCACTAAAATGTACAAGAACAAATTACCTGACTTAGGCAAACACAATGGCTCTTAGTGTGCTGTGATATATATGCTAGCCAGTGAGCTCTCAAAATTACAGAACTCTGAACAATAAGTTGCTCTTCCTGTATATTTTTGAGACTTCCATCTTCTAGGCTATGCCTGTGCAATCTTAGTTAATTACTTTCCCAAGCATTAGTTGTTTCCAGTTCAGATACCTGCTTCCTTTTTTCCTATTTGTCAACAGAGTAACATCAGCCAAGAATAAGTAAAATAAATAGTATCTAGAAGTCATTACAGTACCTTGTTTTGTGCAGGGAGAAACACTGCTGCTCTGGGTGTCTCCAAGGTTTCTGCAGTTCACATGAAGGGTAGGATGAATTTATAGTGTGCCTGGCCGGTTCTGCAAAGGTTCTTATGACTCATGACTCTGCAATGAAATATGCCCTATAGGCCACATCCCTGTGGAAGAACTGAATCACCTCAGAGTAGGATGTGAAGTGATGGTAAGAATGATACCATACAAGAATTTTACAAAAGTGACTGCTTAAGTATTTCTATAAACACTTTTGTGGCAACAGGCTAGTAACAACTTGAACCCACACTACTTTGAACCATCTTTCTTTTGTGGTTTGGAGAGTTTAAAAAAAGCCAGTCCCTGACCTAATTCTTTTATGATTTTGTCTTACAGAATTTATCTCTGAGAAACAGACAGACAGAAAAAAAGAAAGTGACTTCTTATGTGTGAATTTTTCTACTGCTTGCTCCCTTCTGAGAAAGTATTTGTCATTCCTGGTGAGTTTCTGTTTTGGAAAAGTGGGTTTTGTTAACCTTGGAGGATTCTAAGACTGTACAGCCAGGGAAACTCTGTAATTGTGAGATGGGAAGGTTAAGAGACAGGCACCAGACCACTACTTGTATTAGCAGTGGGCAACATCACTTGAACTTAGTGTGGGTCTTAGATTAGACTTCATTTCTATTTCCCCACCCAGTCTGGAAGCTGTTTGACCCATGTAGCATGTCAGAGATCTACTCCTTATTTTCCATTCCAAAGATGAATATTCTGTCAAATCCTCTTTTTCTTCTTTCCTGGGCTACTAAAATACCTCCTTCCATGATTTTCCTTGCAATCATGGTGTCCCTTCTTCTGTAGTCATTCCTGTACCTGTCCGTCCCCACTCTGACTCCTAACTGAAACACTCTTTTAAATCCCACCTTGCCCTTTATTTATTTTTTTCTCTCTGCACCATTGATACCTCCACCTGGGAAACCTGAGTAGGAGTTGGATACCTCCCCAAAACTGAGCAGGACTCATTCACAGGGTCTGTTTCCTCAGCATAAACTGCCTTTGGAGAGCTTTCTCCTGACCTGCTGTCTGTGAGCATACATTTAATATGGACCCATGTTGTAGGGCAGAGGTTTGCATGAAGGATCTCATAATGAGGAATGAACCATGGAAATACCTGCAAAATTTGGTGCAGGGCATAGGAGGGTACAGCTGCAAAGAGTCCCTTGACAATAGTGAAACTTCTGTATCAATGTAACTTGGGAATTGGAAGCTCTGCTAAAGTTGCTTTCCTACCTGTAAGGAGCCACATTACTTTAATTGGATGGTGTTTTCCTGCCCCTCAGATATTTTGAACTGGTAGCTATGCAAAAGGGGCATGTTTTAGTGTGGGTTGTAATTAGATGTATCGCTTACGTTTTCCAGAGAGCAGCATAGTGTAGGAGAGGTATTCACTGCAGAACTAATTGCTCCCATAGCGCCTGGGAAAGTTGTAATCTGTTTACATTGGCCTTAAATGGTTTCCAAAGCATAAATGATTTGAGTAATCTTTGCAAATTTAGCCCTGTTGTTGAAGAGTGATAGATACCCTGAAAAGACTTCATCCCTTGGAGCAACTGGTGTGGATTTTCTGGTTATAAAGCGGGGGTGAACTTAATTTGCTAACTAGTGCTACTGCTTGTTGCCTTACAAGAAGTGACTGAGGTGTTCTGTTTACACAGAAATGCTGGCTCAGGCTGAATGGGAGGTTTGTGCTTTTGCACAAGGTTTTACAGCTACCTTTTTAGAACACCTCTTGAAGGGCATGGCTGGTAGTTAAGAAATAAAAATATTAAAAACATACGGAGTAACTAAAATTATACTCATCTCAGAAGACAAAATATGCTTTATCAATGTGATGGGTTGATAATATTTTCTAATATCCTTTAAAATTAGCATCACTGGAGGACACAACTCACTGCATGGTGCTACTGCTGACTCAGCAGCAGTGGTACTCCCACTCCTTACTAAGTCAACACAGCAGCACAGTAGGAGACTTATATTTGTGTTAATAGTGTCCTTCCTGTGGGAAGTAAACCTGTGGTCCCTTTCACTGCGGTCATTCATGTTTCCATTTGGTTAGGGCAAATATTGGCAGGACACCAGCACCCTGGCCAGCTACATAAAGGCATTTTGTTTCCCTCCAGTTTCAGCGTAACTCTGCACACGTCGTTCTGACTACACAGTGTGTTGCTCAGTTCATTAGTGCCTAGGTTCAGGAGTAGGTGACATGTTTGATGACTGAACAGAACATTTTAAAATGCCCTATGAAGTTTCTTAAGGGTCTTGAGAAAAAGCTTGCTGTCCCAGAAAATGCTTCTGCTTTCCCACAGTATTTTTAGCATACAACTTTCCATGGCTGATTTTCATGCCCACTGGTAGCTTATTTTTTACTATCAACTCTTTCTAGCTCTTGGAAATCTGATTTAATTCTCAACTAAAGTGTTCTATATTTCAGGTAGATCAAAAGAAAACGTGGTGTTTGAAGGAAAGCTCTTCAGTTTCCCTGACATCCTCAAGTACTTTTTACAAGTACAAGCACTGTTTATTTACTTGGCAGGGAAGAATTTCTGATTCACCCAGCAGAGCACTGTTCAAGTTTTTGACTCAGCCAGAGCTGGCCAGTAGATTTTAAACATGAAAAGATTTTAAATACCTCCAAACCTTTAAAAAGACTTTAGGAGATACAAGCAGCATAGGGAGGAAAAGAGTTTTGAAATCTGATAATATTTTAATCCCTTTGTAGGTGTGCTGTATTTTTTTTGTTTTAAACCTCTATGTGATTGAAATTTAAAAACTGTAAGCAGGACAGGGGCACAGAAAATGAGAAAATAGTAAGAGTGATAAGCGCTCTACTCTGCATTCGTGTGGCCTCACCTTGAATATTGTGTGCAGTTTTGGGCACCACAATGTAAAAAAGACATTAAGCTATTAGAGAGTGTCCAAAGAAGGGCCATGAGGATGGTGAAGGGGCTTGAGGGAAAGCCTTATGAGGAATAGCTGAGGTCACTTGTTCTGTTCAGCCTGGAGAAGAAGAGACTCAGGGAGATGTCATTGTGGTCTTCAGCATCCTCACGAGGGAAAGTGGAGGTGCAAGTACTGATCTCTTCACTCTCATGACCAGTGACAGGACTTAAGGAAACAGCATGGAGCTGAGTCAGGGTAGGTTTAGGCTGGATATCAGGTAAAGGTTCTTCACCCAGAGGATGATTGGGCACTGGAATTGGATCTCCAGGGAAGTGGTCACAGCACCGAGCCTGTCAGTGTTCAAAGAGCATTTGGGCAACACTCACAGGGTACATTGTGTGGCTCTTGGGGTGTCCTGTGCAGGGCCAGTAGTTGGATTCAGTGATCCTCATGGGTCTCTTCTACCTCAGGATATGATTCTATGACTAGAAACATAACACTTTCTGTGCTAAGGAGGGCTCTTTCCTGGGTGATGACTCTGTCATAGTGTAATTGAGAGCATGGCATGAGCTGTACCTAACACTCTCAACTGAAAAAAAACCTATATGCATCACCTAGACTGATTATAACAAATTTTGGGCTGCGCTGTAAAGGAATTTTATGGATGATGATAAGTTTTTATCAACCTGAAATCTCAAATAGTTTTTAAGTTAAAGAGATAGTAATTCTTTGAGTATTCTTTTTCCCTTTAAAGGTTTGGTCGATAATACATAAGTCTTTATTTTGAAACAAAGTAGATAGTGATCTGTTGTGCACCTCCTACAAGCAAATTTGCAAGCCTTCCCTTGCCAAGCAATCCTTGCTGACATACTCTAACACTATGTAAAACCTTATGAGTTCCCAAAGGGTGTGGTGAGGTTCCTGTATAAATATTATTGAGGCATTTTGTTCCACACCTGCAGAGGCAAAGGTGTGGTAAAATTTGACAGTCCCAGCAGAATTCCTCTTACTTTAGTATTACTTCTACATGCTTTACCTTAGGCACTGTAATTAATAAAGGCGGTGTTTAATTAATAAAGGCTGAGAAATTCTGCTCTGGTAAGAAGTGTAACACTTCTGATAAAGGACTGATTTGTATATCTGAATAGAGACAGTTTATCTGTGAATGAATATGCATACTGTTTCCACATGTGCAAGGGGGCAGTTTTCCTTTGAATGATTCAGCTGGTGAGCATTTTATACGTACCGCAGGTCAGAGATGACATCAAAAATATGAAGAGTGGCCTGAATTTCTCAGCCATGATACACGGTTCTGCATTATGAGTAATGACGTATGTGTGGCTTGTGTGCACTTTGGCTGAAACGTGGCATTTTTCCAAAGAAATCTCTCAAAGGGTGGACCTGTATGTCAGCTGCACAACTACTGAATCAGAAAGCTGATCCCGTCTTCCCCTTCCAGTGCTATAGCGAAGGATGTGCCACATTATGGGGTGAAGGATGTGAATATCAAGTCACTGTATCTTCAATACATGTCTCTATACAGGTGCCCATCCTAAACAGGAGCCTTGTGCTGATGTGTCAGAGCAGAATATAGAGGAAAGACTCTCTTTTAAGAAAGGCATTTAGACGTTTGCTCTGTTTTTCATACAGTTTGATTGCAAATATTCTTGCTTGGTGGAAAGACCTGGAGTTTCCCAAGGCAGTTGGTGTTTTTAGGAGTTTCATCAAGAGAATTTTCCCAATAAACCCTTGAAGTGTACAGAAAATCTTTGCTATTCACTGATCTGCTTGGCACTTGCTGCCCCTTCATAGTTTCATGCTTTTTAGGCTAACCTTGGAACTGATCTAAACTACCTTGTTAAGTGCACATACAGCAACAGTAGTGCTTTGTCCTGGAAGAGGGAAACCCCAGAAATGAGGGCTTGGAGTAGAATTTCCCCTTTGAATTGACAAGGACCTCAGCTAAGCTGTAGTGTCATGAGCATCACTTGAACATGTCTCATCAATGCCTTTGCCATTGCATCTTTCCATCTCTCACATTCCCTGGCTGTTGCACAAAGGATCTAAATCTCTTGAGACCTGACATCCTTTGCATGGTTCAAATTAGCAAGCTTTTCACAACCAAGGAGACGTTAATGACCTGATACACGACAAGTAATACAAGACGATCTCATGTTCATTTCTGCTCTCCGGTAAAATAAGATGGAAAGTTTTCATTTTGTTCCTCAAACTTTTGTGAGAGTGCCAAAGTGTAAACTTGCAGGGTATTTCACTGAGGACCTTCTTTTAAACTATCCTGATGACCGTCTTCTCTTTACCAAAGCATTTCCAAACTCTTTTGACTTAGCTGTAAGGAGATTTTCATGGTTCTATTATCTTTTATACTGATATCTGTGGCTGTTTTAGCTCTTTGAAAGCCAAAAGCAGAACTCTCTCTGTGTAGTTTAAAACTAGTGCAGTAGTCCCTTTCAGCTGATTTAGACTTTTCTTTCTTCTTGGTGTATCACCCTTACTTTTCTAGACCTTTGGCTTTATCTTCCTTAATATCCTTTATCTTTTTTAATACCTCTTTCTTCTGTGGTTGCTAATTCCTTGTCTGGGAACCTAGACAGACCAACACATAGGCCAAAACTGATTTGAATCCAGTGGAACAGAGGCAACATCAGGCTAAGGGAAGTTACCAGAAGATGTGTAAGGAAAGGCAGAGCAATGGCTCTGTTTGTGGCTGGAGGAAGGGGCTCTCCCCCCACCTCCTGCAGATGCAGCTGAGATGTAGCATGGCCTCTGTAGCTGACACAGCATAATTTCATAGCAGATAGTCCTTCCAGGTAGTAGGAGGGGTAAACTGTCCTCCCACTTTCTTCCTCTCCCTGACAGTTCTCCTCTTACAATCAAGCCTTGACTCCAGCCCTGCCCTCTTCCCTCACTGCCCTCAGAAGCAGAGATTGCTGAAGGGCAAGGAGGAAAAAGGAGGGCATGGTAAGGGTGGGGATAGTCAGCACCTTGGGGAAAGATAGTTAATGAACCACATCCAAGGGAAATGAGGCAGAATGAAAGAGAAAAGAGGGAAGAGGAAAGAGGAGCTGCTCCCGCACACAGCCCTGCAAAGTTCAATGGTTCTTCCTCTGCCCCCTTTGATCTGTAATTCCATTCCTTACAAAAGCACATCTGGCACCTTACTATTCTCCCACTTCTTATTTGCTTCTTATCAGAGCCACTAAACTGGAATTTTACCTGTGTGACTAAGAAGTCAGCCTTCCTTGTAAGGATTTGCTCACCTCTAGGAACCTCTTCCTGTTCTCTGAAGGCGCCACTAATAGAAATTCATTGTTTGTCTGCTGTGGGATGCTATTGTTAGCATTTAGAAAAAGTAGGAAAGTGATGAATGAGCTAAAGAAATAAGAACACAAAATTAATTTGGATTTTTTTTTCTGGGAGTAGAATGCAATTTAAGACTGTTCCTTTCACAAGGTAGTTGGACTATATGGTGTTAAACTCTTTTTCTTGTGAAGTTCAGTACTGTATCAATGAGGAAATAAAGGCCAGGTGCAAACAAATCCCAGTGATATTGCCATATAATAAAATGTAGATAAAGTATAAATTATGCTTCTGAACTAAAAATGCGTAGCATGAAGCTATCTGTTATCTCCCTTTCGTTCCTAAGCATTGTTAGGAACAATGGAATTTCCTAGGAATTTCCTGTTCACATGGTTGACTAAACACTCCTTGAGATTTTCAGAGGTATTCTGCATTGGCTCCAAGAGGTTTAAAAGTAAGGGAAAACAGTGAGAGCTTTGTGGACTGGACATGGGAGAATCAAAATGAAGGAAGTGATGGGGCTCATTTTCACATGTGGCCAGTCTTACTTGGTGAGAGAAAGCTAAGCTGGCTAGATAGTTTACATTACTCCTACATTAGTAATATTTGGATTTATGTTTAAAATTAAATTAGTCCTAGCACTGTGGATTCTCCAAATTTAAAGATATGTTTGAAAGGGCCCTGATATGTTTCTGAAGTTAAGACCAAATGACTGTCAGCTGCCCATTCCAACACAAGTTACTCTCTAACTCTGTGAACTTCAGGAGACCAGTTTTTGCAAATAGCTGACTTTGTTGAACCAAGCAATATTACTTGCATTTTTATGTATTAAAACAATTAGTACTAGAATAAACAGTAAGGCCTCAGGGTCAGAGTCTGTCATCTCTATGGAATTACCTTCCCACTGTAAGACCACAAGAAAGCAAGCAAGTGTGGTCTTGTATTGGCACAACTCACTAATCCTTTGAATGCGTGCTTGAAATTACAAATATATGTGGGGTGTGGTGGTAGAGCAATAAAAGCCTCTAATGACAGATCCAAAAGCTGTAAGTATGAGTCTTCTTCCATACTTGTGCTGAAAGACATTCTGTGGGCAAACAAGAGCATAATCCACCTGTACTTCATGGCACAGCAGAAAGCTGAAGTCTCTAGGACACGATGCTATTTTGCTTCTTTGAGGATGGTGAGAAGGAGCTGTAGCCTCATTTGCTGGCACAAAGGAGATGATTTGTTCCATGCTGAGTGGTCGAGGTCTGATATCTGGCACATATCTTGGGGCTAGATCCAGGCATGTTCCTCTAGGGGTCTGTACTTTGGGTGCCTGTTATTACAGAAGCTACAGTACCTCAGATGTGGAAGGCTATTGAAACTTTTAGCATTCAAACAAATATTTCTCTATCTGGGATTTGAGGACTCCAGCATCCATTCCTTAATGGGGGTATGGTTTGCCAAATTCCAAAATGGTTTCTGAAAACAGGACTGGGAACACATGGGGGTTTTTTTCTTTTAAGGAAGTGACTACTGAGGACAAGAATATGACTGCTTGTTGCTGTGATGGCAGCTGAAGTCAACAGAAATCAGGAGGTAGCACTGAAAATATCTGTCTACATACAGTAGCAGATGAACTTCTTTGTGTCTTCTGTTTGTGAAGAAGTATGCTTTAATTGATAAAAACTAAAACAGCCTGGAAATATTGCAGTTTTAGAACAAATCTTCTAAACTTTAAGTGTCCTTATGAATTTAGGTGCCCTGTTTCCATGACCAGATCAACAGAAACTCTAGGACCGTAGTAAACACACTGTTACCTCTCTTGCAATAAGTTTCCCCATTTGCTATCTGTTGATCAGCAATCAGCTAAGATAAAAGAAAGTGAAGAAATATATTTGAACTGTTTACATACCAGTGAAGGTGGTGTCATGTTACTTTGTTCTTTTGCAAGATCATCTTTGCTACCAGCAAGTCGTGTCCCCTAGGTCCTGCCAAAGTATGTGTTATTTTGGAGGATGGAGCAGGGGAAGCCAAAAGAAGTAGAACAATTAAATATTGTGTGGTGGAACTGAAAAAACATTCCACCACCATCCTCCTAGCACTGGTGCTATGCTGCACATATTGAAATCAGGAAAGAGCATAGCCTTCTTGCAGTAATTGCACCCACAAAATCTTTCTGTTTCACCCTCCTGGTGCTTCTTTGTGACAGTTGCTCACAGTTCTGTTTCCTTTCTTGTTTCAGTGACAAAGAGATGAATAATCAATTCCAGAGAAAAACTATAACTCACCATAGACATCCCATCTCCTAGCATGATTATTCTCTTCAGCTTCTGAATAAAAGCCCATAAAGCTTTGTAGACACACAGACTTACACAAACAAACTACTTACTTAAAGATAAGTAAAAAACTCCTTCCCATTTCCCATTCCCATGTGTGCTCTGAGGCAATGCTGTGTCTCAGTGGCATGTAGATTCTGCACATATCCACCTGCCTTTCAGACTGCTTATCAAATGCTGTTTCAGAGAAACTGGATGAATCATGTTTTGTGCAGAAATTGTGCATCTGACTAGTTTGAGTAGCATGCATGAGGGAGTATGGGTCACACAGGTCCCTTCCTGGCAGAAAATTGATCTCAATCTGTCTTAGCCCAGCGTTATGACAGACTCATTCCTCACCTCTCTGGAATCAATGAACCAACTCAGGCAGAAAAATCGCAGAAACATAGAATATTTCAAGTTGGAAGGTACTCATAAGGATCACTGAGTCCAACTCCCTGCTCCTTACAGAGCTATCTATAAATAAACCATATGACAAAGAGCATTGTCCTGATGCTCCTTGAACTCTAACAGGCGTGGCACCATGACCACTTTCCTGGGAAAGCCTGTTCCAGTGACCAACCCTCTGGATGAAGAAACTTTTCCTAGTGTCCAATTCTGATACAGCCTCATTCCGTTTCCTCATGCCCTTGCTGGTCACCAGACAGAGAACAGTACCTGCTCCTCCCCTGCCCCCAGTGAGGAAGTTGTAGGCTGAGATGAGGTCACTCCTCAGCCTTCTCTTCTCCAAGCTGAGCAAGCCAAGTGACCTCAGGCACCCCTTGTAAGTTTTGCCCTTGACAGCTTTCACCATTTCAGTGCCCCTCCTCTGCACACACTCTTAGAGTGTGATGTTCTTCTTATACGGTGGTGCCCAAAACTGTCCCCAGCACTGGAGGTGAGGCCACCCCAGCTCAGAGCAGAGCAGGACAATCCCCTCCCTTGCCTGGCTGGCCATGCTGTGCCTGATACCCTCCAAGACACCCCAGGCTGGCCCTCCTGGCTGCCAGGGTACTGCTGATTCACATTAAAATTGCCATCCTCCCAAAGCCCCAGATTTGTACACATAACCAGGATTACCCTGTCCCAGGTGCATTCAAAATACTTCAAATGAAAAGCATTTGCTTAAATAAGTTTTTATTGTGATTAAAGGAGCAAAAGTGTACACCTACAAGACCCATTGTATACAGGGATAGGATACATGGAGAAAATTTGAATAGCAACTTGCCATGATTGATCCAAAAAGGCTTAAGAAGAAATAAGAATTATAAAATTCCTATAATGCATCCTTAGAAAGTGAGGAAGAGCCTTGCAGTACCGGGAGTATAAAGAAAAAATCAGTTGCTTTGTCAGAGTAGGTATGGTTGGTAGTAGTGTAGAGTTTAATCTAGGAAATTTTGAGTGACTTACTCGAGAGGAGTCACCACAAAATTTATTCGTAGAGAAACCTGGCTCAGTTAGAAGACTGCATTTTTTTCCCAAAAATGGTGATATGTTTTTTCAGTGTGATGATTTGGCACTGTTACTGTTAAATTGCACCAGGAACATCTCTGTTAATGCTCATGCCTTCTGTGTGTCAGATTTTCATTCCCTTAATTCTTCATCTGTGAGTAAATAATAATAGTCAGCAGAAAGGAAAGGCAAAGGGCCTCTGTTTTCCTGGCAAAATATCTCTACCTTAAATTTTTTCTTTTTTAATAAAGCATTCTGGTTTTAGAAAATATGGATGAAAGAGAAATTTTGTGTTTCTTTTTACCCTTGATACTGCAGTACTTTGGGTCTTGCTGTGAGGGACAGAAACTCTTTCAGCTTCCCTCTCTTTAAGGGGAAAAGCATCTGCCAAAGAACAAGATGCTGCCACTTGGGTTGTGCTTGATGAAGAAGAGGAAAGGGTGGTCAGCCCTAATCTCTTCAGAGACACTTGTGTCATCTACCCCAGCTCCTGATGAGTCTCCCCCCTTACTGCCCGCTTCATAGATCTCCACAAATGCCTGGTGGAATGCTTCAGACACTTTCAGGCTCTCTGCTGAAGAGATGCCCGAGAGGTTGGCTGATGAGCTGAACAGGTCAGTGATGCCCAAGGATTTTAAGACAGATGTGAGGTTATATTTTTCCTCAATCTTCATGCGGGGGAGATAAACTTTAATTTTCCTCTCTTCCATCTTACTAGAGCTGGTCCAATCCTTGAGATTTTCAGAAGTGATTGCAGTCTCAAGCTGCAAGGAAACAAACAAATTAGATCTCTGTGATGAGTAGCACAACTTCTTTAGTAGCAATGCAGTACTATTTGTGGGTTTTTTCTCTTAAACTGACTGCTTTTGTTATGGTGCATTTTCTGGGTATATGTGGATTAATGTGTCCAGAAGAGAAAAGCAAACCATAACTCTCTCTACTCTGTCCTGCTTCTTATTTCTTTAATAGGCTCACTGCCAATTAATAGTCTTAATTAGACTATGGCTACTCAGCAAATTTCCCAAAGCCCTTGCCTATTCATCTTTTTTTCTTCAGAAATATATTCCAAAAGTCATTCTGTGCTTATGAGTTGTAAGCTCTATCTACATTAAAGACCTCCAAGTAAGGAAGTGTTAATGGTTTTACTAATACCTGAAGTATCTAGAGGCATTTGAACACAGCTAAATTTCTTCAGTAATAAATGAGCTGTCAGTTACTACTGAAGAAATTTGGCTGTGTTCAAATATGACGCTTTATTTTTATAATTTAAGTTCTTTGAGTTAGTGCACAATCATTTCAATGAACTCGGATTTATTGCATAACTTTTCCTATTCAAACTGCATTCCTGCTAATGGCTACATTCTTTTCATATCAACAGTAATATGTCATTTTACTATTTACTATACAACAGTATATGTACATTTTACTTTCTGAAATTGCTTTAACCATTCCAGTACTCATATCCAATTTTTAGGTAGTTTAATTTTTGAAGGTATGAAGGAAGCATTTTGAAGGCTGTCCAACCATTCAATAATTGCAAATACTCAACATGAACTTCCCAGTAAGTTCCTCAGTATGCAGAAATTGAGATATAAAAGCTTTGAAGCTCAAGCTGCTGTAGTAACAGCTGCTTATCTGAGAACAATCTGTTCTGCAGTGACAAAAATTTAACCCACTAAAGCAGTTGCTTAGCAATCCATTCTCACACAAACTTTTGCAGGACCACTGAGACAGCTGCATGCCTCTATGCAACAATCCCATGCTGCCAATATTCAGATCTGTGCTAGGGATGTGCTTTAAGATAACTTTATTGTGAAGAGCTTCTTTGCACCTCAAATTTCACAGTGTTTATGGTTTTTTGAAACCCAGCTGCCAGGGCCATACCTGCTCCAAGCCAGAGATGTCATCAGGCAGCACCACCCACAGGCTCAGTCGCCCACTGGCATATGGAACCTCCAGGATTCTGCATTTCTCAGAAGGGATCTCTGCCACTTTAAATGTACCAATCTGAGACATCATCTGCACAGGTTTGCTTTCTTGCTGCAAAACCAAGGAAAATAATACAGTTTTCAGAAAGAGTATTCCTAGAGTGTAGAAATGTCTACTTGTGGTTAAAGCTGATAATTGCTCTTTTTCAGGAATATTCTACAGCAACTTGTCTACTCCCCTCATAAATTCTAGAAGATGACACCTTTAAAGTGATGTACGCCCACATACCTCAGTAATTCTGAAAGGAACTGTCTGGGTATCTTCTTCCTTAAATGCTTTCTCCCACAATCCCTTGAAGTAGATGGCGCTGACCAGGACCATGTCAGTTTGTGAACTCACAGAGCTTGGTTGAAGGATATTTTTGATTGACCCTTTCAAAATGAATAGGAAAAGAGAACATGTATAATACATCTGTGTGTAACATCTTACTTGGCAATTACAACATTGAATGGAGGGTAAAGAATTTGTGGGAAGGAGGGTGTAGGCCAGGGACATTGCTTTCGTTTTGTAGCTGTTATCTTGTAGCTCCAAGGTTGGTTTGCTTACTGCTGTTGGCAATGGCTGTTGTTTCTCTCCCTATAAAGAATTATAGTGAGAGATATAAGATCCAGAGATTTACTTGATACAAAATTAGCATATTTTGTGACAACAGGAAGAACCACTGGAACCTTTTATACCAGGATGGTCTCCCAACCAAACATTTAATACTTTTTGCTTCAAACAAAAGTTGAAACATCAGTGTCAATCAATTTGTCAATGTGTAAAAAGCATATTTTAGTGCCATCCCTTTTATCAGGACAGGAAGTATTACATATCCACAAAGCCTCTACAGATAGAGAGAGTCCTCTAACAGGGGTGTGTCTGAGGAAAAAGAAATTGTTAGATGATAGTTCTGTATCTGGGAACTGATCTCTTACCCAGGAGAAGGAGCAGAGGAAGACGTTTTGGTTTTTCATCACCTGACTTAAATGCTCTCACATGTTGTTCAAACATGGTGGCAGAAGAGAAAATGCCTATGCTGATATTTAGCTTCCTCTTACCATTTGTCTGACTTTCAACCCAGGAATTTATGAGCTCTCTGGATTTTTCTGCAGCTGTTTGAAAGCTGATAGATTCCAAACCTCCCTTATACAGTTCCTTCACACACTCTATGTATTCCTGTAAAGAAAGAGAATGCCATTTTCAGATCTGAATGACAAAGCATTTTGAAGATGTAAAAGGCAAGAATGAAATTAACAGATATAAGCTTATTAATCTGCTTATTAAGGTTAATCAGTAAACCATGAGCTAGTTCATAAGCATCTTAAGATTTGACATGCATTGTTTCAAGCAAGTGTACATGCCCACATTTTTAAAAAATATTTTCCAGAACTGAGTTTAATCTAAAACCAACATTAATTTCAGTTAAGTATGGGGTTTTTTTTTCTCTTTGCCCACTTTAATTTTTTTTTTTGGTGATGGTATCCCCCTTGAATTTCAAATTAAATGTTCCTTTCAGTGGAAAACCTTGGAATATTTTTGAGAACCTGAAGTTATTTTTTCAGGTTTGTTTTGCAAGCTGAGAAAAGAATTTGAGTTATCTCTTGCCAGCAAAAATTACCTTTATTAATTATACCTTGACTTGATAGGATCTTTATTGTACTTTGCACAAACATCTTTTTGGCTAGTCACTTTTTTTTTTTCTCAAGACTTTCAGTGGTTAGGGCTGTGATAGAGAGAATCTTTCCATATGGAAGAACATTTCTTTAGCAGAGCCTATACTTCTGGCAGTTCTTTTTGCATTACAGAAAGTTACAGTTTTGACATTCAGATCAGATCTTAGAGCAACTCACCGGCAGAATAGGGTATTTCTCTTCAGCATAAAGTCTGCTGGCAACGCTGATGGAATAATTGTCACTTGGTTTGATGATTTGGGTGAAGATGTCCTTAAGTGAAGCATGGACGTTCACAGATATGCCACACTGATTGACATGAATACAAATAAAAATACAAATGATGCTATCTGTTTTAATGATGAGTAGGTATTACATACTGTATGAAAGGAGTAGAGTAGTTCAGATGCTTCTGCTTATAAAACTGTTCATCCTATGCTGGTGTAGTAATTTTGTAATATATACGATTCAGTGCTGGTTTTCTACTGTAAATTCCTCATACTATTCTTGGGGGGGCTTTTAATTATCTGCTACAGTAATCTAGCTTCAGCAGATCAGTTCCCAACCAGTCCTGTTTAACCACCAGCACCCAGCTACTTTGCCTTATCATACAAATATCTATAATTTCCCCCAACTGGCCCAATATTTTGGTGATGGGTTTCATTTTATGCTTTTTCTGAATTCTCTGTTACCCGCCTTCTCTGTTTATTCTTATGAATGAAGTGTTCCCCCAAATGCTGGATGAAGAGCACTAGCTGCACGTTGGAGTAGGGTTGGAACTGCTACAAGACTGCTTTATCTGATAGGTTTTGCTCCCAGGAGAAAATGAGATAAAGAAGGGATTAAATTGTTTCTGTACCCGAGATTCAGTACTGTCTCCAAATCCTGGGATTTTATCAAGGTGGATAGCCTGTAATTAAGAATAACACTAGTTGAAATAACTGGTATGACAAGAAAAATGTTGTGCAACTGAGATTAACACATAATGTTTGAAACAAACCTATTGACTAACTGAGAATTACTCAAAAAGTGCAATCTATCTGTACCATCTCTGAATAGTCATGCTTACTGTTGCCTGCTTAGATGATGCTTTTTTCTAACATCTAGAATTCAGCTCCAGTGTGTGCTACCAATAATACCAACCTTCTTATAGGTAACAAGCCAGCCACTCTCTATGAAGATAGTGAGAGCTGTAGGAAACACATGAAGCACTTTGCAGATATGTTTTTGCTCTTTCCCTGTAGATTTTGTCTACTTTCTCTATTCCAAAAAAAATAAAGGGTCACTAGAATGTATTCTTGTCTTTTAGAATTCTATTGCTAAACTATGATAAAATATAAATCCAGTCTCAAGATTTCAGGCTGATGCATTTGTTTAACACTGTGGGAGTTGCAGGTGGCCACAGCTTTTGATAACTCTGGATCCATGTTTTGGTAACTCTGGATCCACATTTTTTAGCCTCTGAGGGACATTATAATATAATTAAGGGCTGTGGCTCTGTTGAGCAGCAAGAGGGTTTAAATCCTAAATGTAGTCTCACCTTTTCTATCTGAGCCTTGGTGTTATCTTTTGCACCTATGTAGACCATGGAGAGGGTTGAAATGATGAGCAGAGGGGAGTAGCAGACATTCTCCTGGACACTCTGGCTTCTCAGCTCCCTGAATATGTCACAGCAAACTTCCGTGCTCACTGGTCCGATGGAGCCCATTGTGCAACAGTATTGCCTAGAGCAAGGAGCAGATGTACAATAACAATGTAGTGGTGGGAATAGCATACACACACGCAGAGCACATGCACTTTAACAGGAGTTTTCAGCCTATAAAATATAAACAAGTAATTTGGAAATCATTCTGTGTTAGCATGTCTATTGCTATGCTCACCTCTCATGCATGTTAGAAACTCTGTTTTCACAAATCTGTTTCCTTATTTCTATACATTTACCTTTCTGTAACAGTTCCTCAGAGCTTTGGAATCTGTGTATGATTTCTGTTTACCTTTTCAAAGCAGTCAAACAACAATTGTGCTTATTTTCATTCACTGAAGGATGCAATTCCTTAGTACTTTGTAGTAGCTTGATGAAAACAAGGAAATATTATCTCTTTCTTATACTTGCAAAGCTGGAAATTTAAGCACAAATTACATTTCCATTTGGTTTCGGTCTGGACAGATACAGGTAAAAGCAGAAGCTAGTTATTTTTGTTTTCTAAAAGTAAGTAGGTGTAGTAAAGTTTCTATTTCTTGCACAGTACTTACTGTCAGTAGATCTTCAAAGGCCTGTAGCTTAGCCTTGTTTTCAGTAATGGAAGCATGGACAGGCAATATAATTTGTCTAAGGTCACCTGATCTAGGAGCAAGACTGATGCACAAAATTCATGGTTCATTGTATTGTGTTTTCAGACATAGCTTGCTTTGCATAAATATGCTATGTTTTCTCAGACTATAACCTGTGTAAGAAATTAAATTGCTGTTTTTCAAAATCCAGCTCCTTATGTAGGAGCTAAATGCTAGGATCTCAAGTTTCTCTTTGTAGTGTTAAACTCTACCAAAGTGTTTTGTGACTGGCCTCTTGGATATACACATACGGACACACACGTATTACTCTCACTTTCCTTTTCTGTGTACATATTCCCACTTATAAGTTATTTTAAAATTGTACATCTGTACACCCACATACCTTTTTATGTTGTCTTGTGTTCACCAACTGTATTTTTCAGGAATGCAACTCTTAGAGAAATTTCACTAAAATAAAGTTAGCAAATTCACTGAACACTACAGTTCTCTGAATGCAGTCTTTTGAACCAGAAGTCAAGCAAGGAAACTTATTACTTTTCTGTCAAAATCAATCTTAAAAGATACTGAATGGGAAGATAAGATGCTCTGAAATAAAATAGTGTTTTGAGCACAAAATAATACTTTAAGCACAGAGAATAACTTTAAAAATCTCCCCAAACCCACAAATATTCAGCTTTTACACGTAATAAAATAGTGTAGAATGCATATACACTGGTGAGATTTGTAGAGAATATCATGTAAATATTCTGTCCTGAAAAATATCAAACACAAGACAATGATTTCTCTCTTTTTAAGTTTGGTCAGAAGCAAGAAATAACACAGTGAGAAGGTAAATTTTCCTACAGAAATGCTTACCTTCAAGCTTCAGCACCAAAGACAATACAGCTTTCCAGCTGTATGTGGGTATACTGGCTGAGCCCTTGGGAATTTATACAGTCTGAGTTATGACCCACCCATTGCTGTCCTTCAGAAGTTTGACTTTTGACACCATAAAAATAAATTAATGGTATTAGGTCAGTTTTTTGTTTCAATGGGTTTGGGTTTGATTCAATGCAGAACAAATATTAGTATTTGATTCTCTATAACAGTGCTTTCCACCAGTGCATCAGGACCATTGGGCTGGAGAAAAGGCTGGGAAATAATGCCTCATTTGCAACAAGATACTGGGATGGCAGTAAAAACAAAAATGTCAAAACCTTAGTGAGGTCACACATAATTAGCAGTTGTTAGTCAATATGTCAATAATTAGTCAATTTTTTATTATGGTTGTAGTAATGGACCCTAGCTTTCTTTCAGTTTGTCCCTTCTCAATGTACAAAATGCAGCCATGCTAGACAGAAGAGAAGGGAGGACAGGACTTAGCCTTTTATTCTTCTAAAAAAATTGGGGAAATAAAGGAGAGTGCATGTGACAAAACCAATTGAGATGAAAGTCAAAAACAGGAACATTTTCTTTGAGAAGCTGGAATATTTATAAAAGGTCTTTATATGAGTGTGGTTTTATAGCAAAGTATTTTATTCTCAAGGGTTAACAGCAAAACATAACTCTAGACAAAGCAAAAAACAGCCAGTTCCAAACGTATTTGTGTATGCACTTGCCTTGTATCTCTCAGATCTTCCATGAGTAACTTAATGGCCTGACAGATGATGGAGGAACTGTGAAATCCAGCTAGAGGAGTGTTCATGGTCTGTGGGACAATCATAATATACAATAGCAAATATATTTCAATTATAAAAGCATTTCACCTAAAAAAGCTATTGTTCTGTATTGAAATAATAGAATGGACAAACAGTTAAGAAACCATTCTGACCTCTGCAAAGCACTGTGTGATTTCTAAAAGCGGGGGGAGAAGCGGGGGGAATGGCAGAAGGGGAATCCTAAAGTCTGTACAACATAATCCTTTAGAACACATGGGACATAACTGTGATCTCTGTTAAGCAGAGTAGTCTCCTGTACTGCTATCAAAAGTTTAGGCAGTGAAATGTTCTTTGCCTCAGTCTGGTTCCGCTTGTGAAAATAAATGTGCCATATAAATCTGATTCCCCTTGATGAGTTGTTGTCCATCAGTGTGTAGCTCAGGAGGTGAGGTGAGGTGGTAACATGGACATCAGGAGAGGCAGAAGTGCATTCTGGTGCCAGGTAGCCAGAAGAAAATCTGACATATGATTAAATAGTGGGAGGTGTGCCTGGACCCCAAGTCACAGGGTATGCTTTCCTTTTAAGCTTTGTGCCCACAAAATAATGATTATCAGTCATCCTTCTAAGATGATGATGAAAAAGCTGAAGTGAATGTGCCAACCTGGGCATACACCAGCTATGCTGAACTAGGAGGAGCTGTGGACTCCCTCGAGGGTCTTAGAAAGAGATCTGGATAGACTGGAGAGCTCAGCAATCACCAAATGTATGAAATTTAACAAGAGCAGGTGCAAGATTCTCCATCTGTGATGGAGTGATCCTCATTGCAAGTGCAATCAGTTCATCTCATCCTCACTGGGGGATGAGAGGTTAAAACCAGCTCTGCATAGAGAGATCTGTGGGTTTGGGTCAATGGCAAGTTGAATATGAGTCAACAGTGTGTACTAGTATCCAAAACAACCAACCTTTTCAGCATCACCAGCTGGTTGAGGGAGGTGATTGACCCTGGCAAAGGCAGGGGGCATCTTTAATGTTCCGTGGAACCCAAACTATTCTCTGATTCTATGATTTTCCCACTCTACTCTGCACTGATGTGGCCTCAGCTTGAGTCCTGTGTGCAGCTTTGGGCACCTCAGTGTAAGAAGGACATCACACTATAAGAGCTTGTACAGAGGAGGGTGGCAAAGATGGTGAAAGGCCTCGAGGACAAGAAAAGTCTGAGGGGTGACCTCATCTCAGCCTACAATTTCCTCCATGGGTGCAGTGGAGGGAGAGGTGTTGCTCTCCTCTCTCTGTGATGGGCCTCTGACCTGTGATGGGCCACAAGGAAATGGGATGAAGCTGCATCAAGGGAAGCTCAGATTGGACACTGAGAAAAGGTTCTTCATCCAGAGGGTGGTCAGTCACACCGTGAAACAGGCTCCCCAGGGAAGTGGCCACAGCACCCAGTGTGTCAGAGTTCAGTGAGTGTCTGGGCAATGCTCTTAGTCATATGGTTTATTTGTCGGTAGTCTTGCAAGGATGAGAGAGCTGAACTCAGTGATCCTCATAGCTCCCTTCCAATCTGAGATACTCCATGATTCTTTGAACCTGTGTGTCTTCACTTAATAAGCTGTTTTCTCACAGTGTTTGTAGTGCATCTCAGATTTATGCCACTATTTTCACTCTTCATCCCTTTTTTGTTCAGGGCCACTTTGTGTCCACAAGGGTTTAGTTCTACTTCCACCACACTGGTCTTCCATTGCTGCATGTAAGAATTGGTCAGTGTATTTAACTCAGTGAAATCTGATTTTCAAATGTCCTTCAAGACTCTCTAGTAAACAACCATGATTCTCATTCCCTTAGTTTGGTCGATCATACATGAATTACAGAAGTGTCCAGACCTGTATCACAAGTCCAGCTCATCTCGTATGGCCTGAATTTTAGGACCTACAAACAGATTCAGGAAGAAGCTGCCCTTTTGGTAGTGATCATTTTTTTCCCACACCATCACACTGCTAGAATAGAATAAAAATTATCCCAGTGGTTTTTTTTTTAATCTGGTGAGCTTGACTTCTGTGTAGTGTCCTGGTTTGAGATCTTCAGAACAGCTTTGTATGGATTTGATGCAGAGCTTTGTTTCATGAGTTATACAAAAATCATGTTTTCTCTCCAAGAATTGGGGTTTCAGGTTCAGAATGCACCCACAATAAGCAAATACATGGAGAATAATAAGCTCTGCTGTGATAATATTTGATAAAGGCAGGGTGTGTTCTTTATGAGGGGTCTGGTGTGGTTTTCTATGTCCAGACTGGGAGTTAAGGCCAGTTATAAGCAACAGAATATACCCATGAGCAAATGAAGAACTGGATCAGAGCAGACCATCAGCATAGCATCAACATTGAAAGGTCTTGTACAGTCTGCTTGACATGAGGTCTAGAGTAAGCAAACCTTCCAGCACTTGGAAGACTACTTGGGACAACTGGCAATGGATTGTCCTGTCCAGCACAGCTGTGCAAGCAGTACAAACAGTTCAGTCACACATCCTTGTTTGACAATGCTTGTCCCAAGAAAGAGGTCAGCTAAGACTCAGTTGCCCTTTCCTCTGCCAGGCATTTCATTGTGGTGCTGTCCCTAAACCAACAGACTCTTGAGTACCTGGGCTTTGGACAACTGACAGTGTAAAAGGTACTTCCTATTCAAAACGATATGAAGTCCAGGTCAGCTCACAGAACAAAGCCTCTCATCCAATCACAAAAACCTACTCAGAACTCTGGATTCTGTCCTTGTTTCTGCTCTTTTGCCAGTTGAAAGGAGCATATTAATTGTTTTGTGTTTGTCTTCATTCCACATTGTGATTCTAAAGCTGGCTTTCAGTCAGGGACAGAGGCAATCATTTACAGAGAGATTTACTGATTACAGCTGAATGTATAACTTGTTACCATTGCAGACCTAGGTGCTGCAGCTATCAATGATGGTTTCTCCCTTCATTGTTCCATGGTTCTGTTTTTTCCCCAGGACAAAGCGAATGAAGTATCTGGTCAAGCTCCTTCAGACAGGTGCCCATAGCCCACCTGGCACCTTTCTGCAACAGCTCTATGCCATTGGAGATGTGCACTGCTGCCTGCAGTGCTGCCTTGATCTCTCACAGACTGTGACAGGGCATTTGTCATTGCTCTTAATTGTCATTGTGATATCCCATATAACATCTTACATCACTTTACTCATTTGAACCTGACACAGGCTGTGACTTCAATGTACAGATGATGATTTCTTACTGCTCCCCCATGGATTGCTTACTGCTCCCCCTGACATAGGCTGATGTGACCTTCATGGCATAATTTTCAATGATCACATCCCACAGGCAAGCAATGGGTTGGATTGAAGTCTTTTACTCAGAACTTGAAAAACATCCTCACTGTGGTTGAATGAGTTTTAGCCTCACATGCATGCAAAGCCTTTGCCTTGCTTCCATACATGTCACATATCTTTCTGTGGAAGCAATGTGTCTCTGATGATAAAGGTGCCTTCATTCTGTCCAAGCTCAAATGCAAAAAGCAAGTGTACAAGAGTTGAAAACAAGGAGAGTCCACCAGGCAGGAGTATAGAAGCTTTCACCATGCATGCAGGGATGGAATCTGAAAAGCAAAAATTGTTTTGGAAATTTTTGGGAGAAAACTGACAAGGGATGTGAAGGACAGTAAGAAAAGTTTCTTTAGGTACAACAGCAAAATGAAGACTAAAGAAAAGTCAGGATGGTTGGAGAAGGTTCCTGATTATTTGAAAAAGTGACCAATTTTCAGAAATGAAAAGGAGGAGAACTGGGGAGACTACAGGTCACTGCAGTCACTGAAAAGGTGTAGTGCACTGCTGCAAGGCACTAAAGGTTAGTACACACATTACGATCTGTGTCAAGAAAGATACAGTCTCTAAGATTCTGCTTAAAATATCATTTATTGCAGCTAACATTGAAAGGACAAAGAAGATAATATAGATAATTTTTATTCTTGCTCACTACAACTACCTGAGAGGAGGTTGTAGCCAGATGAGGGTTGGGCTCTTGTCCCAGGTAACTAGCAATAGGACAAGAGGACACACTCTTAAGTTCCACCAGGGGAGATTTAGGTTGGACATTAGGAATAAATACTTCACAGAAAATGTGATTAGGCATTGGAATGGGCTACCCAGGGAGGTGGTGGAGCCACCATTCCTGGAGATGTTTAAGAAAAGACTGGATGTGGCACTTAATTGCTCTATTTGACATGGTGGTCTTAGGTCATAGGTTGGACTTGACCATCTCAAAGGTCTTTTCCAATCTAGTTGATTCTGTGATTTTCCCTTAGCTGCAGGGAACACCAAGCATTGGAAAGATCACCAGTCAAGGAATGGCATGCAACGCAAGTCCCATCCACAGAGATAGGTGTTCACTGACACTTTGGTCTTTAGAGCTCTTGCAGGAATTTTTAAAGGAGAAAACAATTAATTTCTTCTGAGAAACAGAAGGATGTTCACATGAAAACTTGCTGCTTCACTTTGTGATAAATTCAAGGAGGCAGGGGGTGCAGTCACTTATGCCAAGTGGGAGCTACCTACAGGTTCCTCCTCCCTTCTGACTTGCACGCAGAGTTCATGCTGCAGCCCAGGGCAATGTGCAGGACAGCACAGGATGGGCAGCCAACCTCCACACTCAGCAAGCTCAGGCCTGTGCCTTCTCCTGTCAAGTACTATGTGGGTCACTAACGCCCTGGTGTATTCAAGCTCAAATCCCTGCAGAAGGCTTCCAAGCAAAGCCTCCTGGGAATGTTTTGAGACACGTGAAAGAATAAAAGATAGTGGGGAAAACCAGCACAGATTTACCAAGAACAAATCTCTCCTGACAAACATCACTGGCGTGTAGGATGAGACAGCTTGTTGTATAAACAAAGGGAGAGCAAAGGATATTGTACACCTGACTTTAGTAAGGCTTTCAGGATGATCTCCCAGAATATTCTTGTAGTCACATTGGAGATTTATAGGCTGAGTAAGCAAGGCAGTATTTTGGGTGGAAAGCTGTCTGTACTGAGAGAAGCAGGAGGAGCAGGGCTGCTCCATGAGGACAGTGAGCTGGGCCTAGAGTCAGACGCCAGGGAGGACAGTGCCCTCTCTGTTGGGTGCCACACCACAATATCTGACCACAGGGAAGCAGAACCAAATGTCAGTAATGGGGTCCATCAACATCCATGGACACAGAAAGAGGAGAACCAGGTCCATGGTCCATTTCCAGAGCCTAGGGTTAGGGAGCAATGAGAGCTGGTTGCTGCCTGTGGAATGGGAGGCTCACTGACCAGGACCCAGGCCCATAGTACCTGAGCAAGGGAAACAGGACAGACCCTGAAAGGGTGACAGGTCCAACCAAGCCTTCAGAACATGAGGCCATATAAGTGACCAGGAATGCCCAAAAACAAGCCGGGAAGGCTCTCCACAAGTGAAGGCTGCAATCACATCCAGACAGGTCAATAGTGACAGAGTTTGAACTGGAGACTGGCAGGCTCAAGTTCAAGCCAGGAAATGAGTGCACAAGTTGGTCTCAAGCAGGCCATGGCCAAGTAGGGCAGGACTGAGGGGAAGAGGAGAATAGCCCTTGATGTGGTGTCACTGAGGTGGGGGCTGATGGCCCTAGGCAGGGGGTAGCATGGGATCCTGGGCTTTGGGCAGGTGGTAGAGGTCCTATGGAAGATCAAGGCCACTGGGGGCTTCTAGTGCAGCCTCCCCTCTGAGGACAGCGTGCCCTTGCTCCTTAGGGAGACCTGTGCTCGGGAGGGACTCAGTTCAGAGTGACTCAGTGGCTGTGGGGTGTTAGGGGGCTATTTCAGGGGACACAGCTGGGACAGGGCAGTGGATAGGAAATGGACATGGCATGAGAGGTCAGGAACTGAGTGAGATGGTCAGGCCACTCCAACAGGCCCCAGAGGCTGGTCAGGAACAAGCTGGGAAGGATGGTCTGGCTGGGTGGAAGGGGATTCATTTAGGAGCCTGGCTCTGAGTAATGAATGAGTGCTTTGTGGAGATCAGGAAGGTTTGTCAGGACAAGGCCCTGTGTGACCGGACACCCAGGCTCCTCAGTGCTTGGAACAGGGCTCAGGGAGGACTGAGCTCACTGCCAGGGAGCAGCAAAGGCCAGCTTTTCCCAAGGAGGAACAAACCAGGAGGCAAGGGGGATGCCACAGCTGGAGCCTCACCAGCCAGGGCTCAGCAGCTGAGCAGAGCAGGCCTGGAGACCACGGGCAGTCCAGATCATAAGGCAACGTCACTATGGCTATGAGGCAGGTGCAAAGACAACATTGACCACAAAGTCAATTCACACAGCAGAAGTAGGTCCAGGTCCAGTGATCACAAGGCAAGGCCAAGGTCACATTAGGAGTCCTTGGCCAGGAATGGGCACAGCTGTGTTTGAACTGGAGAGTGACACACCACTGATGTAATACAGACAGGAACTGAAAGTCCAGCACATAGCTTAGCACTCATGGGGTCACAGGTGTGGGAGAGGCTCCAGGTATGGCTGAGCAGGACTATTACAAATTCATTAGTGCACTCAGAGCTCTGTCATACACTTATGAGCAAAAGAGATGGGCCTGGAGACAAGGCTACAAGGCTTGGGGCTGAGGTCTGTCAGGAGGTAAAACTGGAGACAGGAACCTGCTGTGTACTTCAGTGCTATGTCTAGGATGAAACAGGCTTCTCTTGTGGGCAACACCTTTGACTTGGGGAGTTTCACTTAAATGTCTTGCTGATTAACATTAAATTTTTGTTGTTTATTTGGGAGCTGACAATATCAATGTAACAAACTATGAAACTGACCTTTCATCTTGCTTCCCCACATTTCACTTCAATACAAAAATACAAAAAGTCTCTTCTTATGCTTACTAGTTTCAGCTTCCTTGTTACACTCAGGGCTCACCAGTCCCTTTGGTGAAGCAGCAAGCAATGGAAGAGGTTGTGATCAGTGTAAAACTGTTATATCTGCCAGATGCTGCTGCTCACTTTTATCCTGTGCTCTAGTCTGCTTCAGGAGCTGCAGTTCCACAGGGATGTCCTTGCTGCAGCATCAGTGACCAGCAGGCTGCAGTCCCTCTGGAGTGTCACTGCTCTTGCATGAGCTGTCTGTGGCTGCAATGCCCCAGAGGTGACTCCCAAGAATGTGCCTTCAGCTGTGCTCTTTGTAACATCCCCTTCTTATTAGCATCCCCATGTCTTCTCTCTTTTGTTTCTCCAAACACATCTGTCACATGTCTCTGTCCACTGTTTCTTAATTACCCTCAAGCAGAGGTGCTGTATGCTCCTCTGACTGGAGATTTGGCATACAATGAGTTCTTTTCATTCATTACAGGGTCTGCTGCAACTGGCCAAGGACAGTTTGTATCCTCCTCTCACAAATGGTGCCAGCACGCAAAAAGGCTCCAGACCCATGTGCAGAGGGTGTTGGGGAAATCTTCTGCTGAAGCTGGTTGTGCTCTAAGGGTCCTAACACTGGCTGTTGTCAGTCCTTGGATTTAAATAGCTGGTAGTATTTTATATATATTTATTATCTCTCAACCAATTATCTCTTCCATGGTTTTGTCCAGTTTCCCTTTAAAATCGTGTGAAATTTTACCATCTTCCACATTCTTTGACTATTAATTCCATCATTCAGCTGTTTGTTGTCAGCTACCTCTATGTGCTAGGGTTTTTTAACTGCTTTCGACTAATCTCTTTTAATGCCATTAAGCTCCTCTGTCAGAAGATATACTGAACAGCCAACCTCTGTCACTGCCTCCATAACACTCAGGACTTCAGAAACCTCTGCTCTTGAGATCATCCCTCTCCTTAGAGTTTGACAGCTTGGGCTCAGGGACATGCAAGGCAACTTCCAAGCCTTGAATCAGAGCACTGTTTGTGGCAGAGCTGTGAGATGCCTCCATGGGGTCTACATCCCCCTCACTCAAGAGAATTTAAATGGAGTCTCTTGACTGGCTGTTGCTAGTTTGCATGCCTTTGCCTGGCTATGAACCTCAGCAAGATGGACACTGCAAGTGTTCATTTTGGACACTAGTAAGAAAATTATTCAAGTGCATTTTATTGGAAATGATGTGACAGGGGAAAAGGAGAGAGCATAGACAATTTCATGTCCCCTCCAGCGGTCAGATCCCGAAGCGGTGCAGCATTGGATGGATATTTATTCAGGGAACAGAATACTGTGCATATCCCATGCATGCAGAGGTTCACTGGTGGTGATCTTTATACTTTTATAGGTATGTTCTGTTTATCATTTCTACTGATGAATGAAAGTATACAGAAAAATTCTTCTTTGCTTCAAGGTAAAGACAAGGATACGCCGGCAGCATCGTCACAGGGTGCCAGTTCGGGACCATCTGTGAGGTTCTCCATTATGATTAGCAGATGAATTTTAGCCCACAGCCACATGATATGTTCAGCACTGTATAGTCCCAGACACTAAGCAGGATGTGAAGCATAACTTAACACAAAACTGCACACACTGATCAGCCTGATCAAATCCATTTTTATGTGGTCACTAACTCCTCAATGTACAATAGTGTTCTGGTTAGAGGCACAACAGACTCTGATTTGTGGATTTAACCTGCAGGTTTGATATTTGACCTACCTCATCACCACAGGCTTGTTTGGCAATCACTGGACTGTAGCGGTAGTGTAGGGAACTGCAGCATTTAATATCTTATGGGGAAAGCCCCTGCCCTTCTGGCCTTGTCATCTCCTGCTATGTATCCCCTCTCCTTGCTAAGCAGCCTCACTCTTGCTGCTTTTTGACCATCCCCTCTCTGCTGTCCCTTTTCCCTATTGATAGATCTTAGTTCACTAGCCACAAGAAACAGAGAGCCCTGCTCTGTGTCAAAGCCTTTCTAGCAGACATGTAGCTTTCAGTTTGATTCAGTATGCTGTGCTTTCTCAAATACCATTTAAGAGCCCAGGACAGCTCTGCCCTGGAGTCCAGGGGGTTCATTGCACTTCCTCTAGTGACTATGGTTACAGCATAATGCCTGCTAAATCTTGTGCCTTCAGCCATGGATTTGGTTTGCTTAGGAGATATTAGGCCTCTCTCACAAGTCATATATGCAGAGGGATGTGGAATGGTCTCAGAAATTTATATTCCCCAAAGGGCAGGGAAGATATGTCATCTCCAGCCCTTCCCCAAATGACATAAGAAGGAAAGGCACACTTAGTTCACACAACATTTCAAACAGTGTCCTCTGTGTGTCTGGTTTTGTTCCACAGACTCATGGTGCTATAGTAAATCCATAACATTACATGGCACAGAGTGAAAATGGAGTGTAGTGAATGGACAGATGGCAGTTTATTGACATACCAGCTTCAATGATGCTGCCAGGGAGCAACAAGGACTGCAGGACAATACCCAGACTTTGTGGGAGCTGGAACTCGTGTTACTAAACTCTTGCCAGACTTCAGAGCTGGGAAATAGCAGGCAGAGTTTGCTCTCCTCATGGCTGCTCTTCCCTCATCCCTTTGTAACACCCTCCACACTGGTCTTTTCGGAATTGCTTTCCACGGGAGCTGCAGCAGCCACACTGACCATGGCAGAGCCTTTGCAGCAGGTCCTGCCAGCCCAGACCAGCAATGCACAAGTGCAGTACTGGGCCCAGCCATTGGTACAGGGATATGGATCTTATTCAGCTTCGCTGAATCTGCACTTTTACCTCTCATTTTAGCCTCTTTAGAGGATGGTTTGTCTTTCATAAACAAAACAGCTCTATCCATTCTACAGTGTTTGACCATGATAATTTTTTCAGGACACAGGCATTTTAAAATGCCTCTGATCTTTCACCAAATAATATTTCTGTCTTTTTCTTTAAAAATTACTGGATTTCAAGCCCAGTGCCACTGGCTTACATTTTCAGGATATTGATCATAATCATCTGCTTGCAGAAAAATTAAGAGCAAAATTGGAACCCATGTTAAGCTCCCAGACTTGGTTTTCAACAGATGTTTCTCTGTTAGAAGACTTGAGGCATCATTTTGTATCCCTAGTGACACCTAACGGCCCAATGTAAAATGAGTCAAATAGTTCTGTTTCACAGTGAGGACATTTGGTGGATCTCTCTCATATGTAGTTTTAGGAAACCATTTACCATTTCATTAATTTTCATTTCATTACTATTGATTTTTTTTCTCAATTCCTTTTCTTTAAAATAATCATCAAACAAAGGAACAATTAAACAAGAGAATAGTTATTTTTTATACTCATGTTGTATAATTCAATAAATATTAATTTTATTTTCATTGTACCTAGAGAGTACAGAGTGACAGATATGCTTGTTGCAGTTTAACAGCAGATCTATAATTGTTTATAAACTTTTACTCTCTGCTTCTTAGAACATTATTTTATAATTTTTTACAAATTATATATATATATA